>VYXB01007796.1:0-75971 GCA_013397135.1 Pachyramphus minor | reverse complement strand
TCTGGGACCTCCCCAGAGAGCCATGACTGTTGGAGAACAACATGGCAAGTTCTTCTGCGAGCTTCCTCACCACACTAGGATGGATCTCATCTGATCCCATGGACTTGTGTGGATCCAGGTGGCTCAGTAAGTCACTGATTATTTCCTCTTGGAATTCAGAATATTTGACTTCCCATCCCTGTCTACCAGCTCCAGAGGCCAGTTGTCCTGAGGGCCACCTGTCTTACTGGTGAAAACTAAGGCAAAGTAGGTGTTAAGTACTTCAGCTTTCTCCTCATCCCTGTTAACTATGTTTCCCCCCAAGTCCAACAAGGAATGGAGGTTTTCCTTGCCCCTCCTTTTGTTATTAATGTATTTATAGAAGAACTTTTTGTTAGTAGAAGAGAGGAATGCTGTTAATGTAGTCTATTTAGACTTCAATAAAGTGTTTGACATTGTCTTCCACAGCATCCTTCCAGAANGACATTGTCTTCCACAGCATCCTTCCAGAAAAACTGGCTGCTCACAGCTTGGATTGGTGGACTGTTAGAAGAATAAAAAACTGGTTGGATGGCCATGCTCAGAGAGTTGTGATGAATGCAGCTAAATGCAGCTGTTGGCCAGTCTCTAGCTGCATTCCCCAGGGTTCAGTTTTGGGCCCAGTTCTGTCTGACGTCATCATTTATGGATGATCTGGACATGGTGATTGAGTGCATACTCAGTAAATTTGCAGATGATGCTAAGTTGGGTGGGAGCGTTGATCTACTCAGGGGTAAAAAGGCTCTACAGAATGATAAAACAGATCAGATTGATCAGACTAGACAGACTTGATCAATAGGCTAAGGACAACTACATGAGGTTCAGTAAGACCAAGTGCCGGGTCCTGCACTTGGGTAGCAGCAACCCCATGCAATGGTACAATCTGGGGGAGGAGTCGTTTGAAAGCTATTTGACAGAAAGGGACTTCATGTGCTAGTTGACAGCCAGTTCAGTACGAGTCAGCAGTGTGTCCAGGTGACCAAAAAGGCCAATGGCACCTTGGCCTGTATCAAGAATAATGCAGCCAGCAGGACTATTATTCTTATTATCCCCTTATTCTTGACGTTGGTGAGGCAATGCCTTGACTACTGCATCCAGTTTTGGGCCACTCACTTTAAAAAGGATATTGAGGTTCTGGAGTGTGTCCAGCGAAGGGTAACAAGACTCATGAATGGTCTAGAAAACTTATCATATGAGGACTGGCTGAGGCAGCTGGGGTTGTTTAGTCTCAAAAAGAAGGGAGGCCTAGAGGGGACCTCATCTCTCTCTATAACTACCTGAAAGGAAGTTGTAGTGAGATGGGGGTTGATCTCTTCCAATGAGAGGACAAGAGGAAATGGTCTTAAGCTGAGACAGTGAAGATTCATATTAGATATTAGAAAAAAACCCTTCACTGTTAGAGTGTTCAGGCATTGGAATAGGTTTCCCAGGGCAGTGGTGGAGTCACCATCCCTTGAGGTGTTTAAGAGGCATCTGGATCTGGCACTGGGTGATAAGGTTCAGTGTTTTAGGGGTAAAGCAGTTTTACAGTGGTAGTACTGGGTTGACAGCTGGACTGATGATTTTAGAGGTGTCTTCCAACCTTTATGATTCTATGAGCCTAAGAGTTAAGGAAACAAGGGGAATATGAGGCAAAAATTATAAATTTACCTGTTTCACACAAGTGTAGTCACAACATACCAGTAACTTAACCCTATTGATAGATCTTATAAGAGAGAAGATTTTTAGCTTAGCATCTGAAGGTGTTTAATGTACTGTGTCTTAGATGCAGTTGTTCCAGTATATCAGTTGTAACATGGAAGAAAGTACACCGATATTTGAAGGAAAATTGATTTGATGGGCGAAGGCGGCTGGCAGTTCCCTGCACATTCAGCTTGATGACTCAGTGAAAAATAAAAGATTAGGTAGGTTTATAATTAAGGGCTTTAAGAGCAAAGACTAGTATAATGATGTTTGGATTTACCATTTGTTTCTTCTGAATAGTAATGAAACTTCAAAATTTGCTATTTACAAACAAAAACTTTCCTTCTACAAACAAAAAATTTTCTTTCCCCAAATACCTGCATGATGCAGGCAAATGTGCATTGCAAGTGTGGCCAAAACAAATTTATTGAAATATGTCTTGCATAGAAATTTGTTGTACTAATTTTCAGGTCTTCATTTGAAGCTGTACATGAATCTCTTGCAATTTTATGATTATTTCCTGGCTCTGCATACTATTTCTTTCCTAAAGTGAAGTAAAAAATATTAGATTCTGGATCACCTCATATTTTGTCACCTTCTTCCTGCAGCCCTAAAGCATCTATAGCCTACAATCTATTCATTTTAGGATGTTTCAGAGTAAATATCTTCTCTGTGTCATCTCCACTGTAGCCCAGTACAAGAGAGAGGTACAGATTTCTTTCTAGTAGTATTCACATCTGAGTTCGATATGAGAGAAAGATATTTTGGGGCTTGTCTTCTGTGGTAAATGAAACATGGAAACTGGCATTTGCTGTGTATTAAGGGTTGGTGTGGAAGACAGGATATGCTATAGAATCTCAAATAGTATATTGCCGATTGAACTAAGTCCATAATCAATTCAGACAATGAAGGATAGAGACCGATTAAATCACCCTAAGACAGACACCTATCCACTCTTTAGACACCATTGTCTGCACTGATAAGCTTTCTGTGGTTATAAGAGGAAAGTAGGAACCTGCAATAGGTAGGTTTCTTAGTCTTGAAATACATTCTTCCTGAAAAGGTATTTTGATCTAGTGAAAGTAAAACTCAAAGGTTTTCTTTGCCCTCTTCCTATATTTGCAGCTTCCCTTTCATGCCATCCGTAGATCTCCCTTGTTGTGCCTTTCAGTTCTAAAGCCCTGAGGCAGCAGAGAGAGCTCAGTGCCTCTTTTCGTCTCAGTGTCCCTTTTCCTTCAATTCATCTCCTCCAGAACCATTGCTTATAGCAGGTCATTCTTGTTTGTTTTCTCACTGACATAAAACTGGCTATCTAGAAGATTACTGGGGTTTTGTTTTTTGAGATAATTACAATGGTGTAAGAAACCTTGATAGATACATGGATGTCTGATAAATACTGTGTGAAGCCCATGAAAAACAAAAGAAGAATTTTCAACATGTTTAGCATTCCTTGAGGTGATTTATAATCAGATTAAAAAAAAAAAAAACCTACCAAAATTAAATCTCCACCTTCTGTCAAATAGAACTTAATCTTTATAGTGACTTTCAAAGCTGTGGGGTAGTCTTGGTAAATGAATTTTCTTGTTATATGATAAAAATTACACTGCAGTTCTAAAACCTAATTTAGGGTGTATGGACTTAAAGTTCCATTAATCATCAGCCTGTCCTTCAGTTGAAGTGTGCTCACCACTTCTCACAGACTGTAATATACTATGTAATCATATAAAATATAAACTACAGTAATAGACTGTCTTAAAAAAATTCAAGACAAAGCTTATATGTACATATAAAATACATTTTATTGGGATACTACCATGATACAACACTTGAAATGGAATTAAAATTACCTATGCTTTCAGATTCTCCTTCAAGTTTGAGTTCAGTTAACATGAGAGGGACTTCCTAACCAACATAAATGCCACAGTACATGAATATAGATCTTAGAAAACGCTTTATTTTAACTCTTGCTGACTACCAAGATCCACTATATCTTGTCTACTTCATTATTTCATTTCAAAACTGGGATACAACAGTACCAAAAGTACTGATCATTTTTCATGGTTTATAAATATTAACACCCTTGTACAAGATTTCCCTCACAGAGAAGAGCAAAAGTTGCATTTGAAGAAGTACTTTTTCTCAGTGCATTAACATTGAGGCATCACGACACTGATGGCCACTGTCAGGGATTTATATCTAGGTAAAGAAAAGAATGTTGTAAGATGCAAAGTAGTGAGGTGGCTGCAACTCATTCATTATCTATCTATCAAGTAAAATAACACGGTTCTTCTAGATGTACTTCTTTCTCAGCTTCTCATTCATTTGTGCAATGTGCTATGTCTGAAATAATGGTAAGTCCTGGCTTGCAGTCTGAAATTCAGGTTTGATATCTCCTTTTTCAATATTTACCCCTTCAGTACAGTAACTGTCCCTTTGTTCTTGTCTCTATCCTTCCATGCTACAAAGTAAATATTTTACTGTTTCTTTTACTCTGTTATTCTCAATTAAGTGCTTTTTCTTTTTGGATACATATTTTTTTGTGTGACCACTGGAATCCTTTGCATGAATTTGTAAGCATTTGTAAGTGTTTATGCCCAAAAAGTGACTAAAAGTTAAATCCTGCAGGTACACAACTTCCAGTTCTATGCTATGAACAGAGTTCATTTGCCTGGGACCCAGCATTCTCCTAGATGAAGATTATCTCTTCTGTTATTTGGAGCAATGCCTGAGAGCATTTGGAATATGGTCAGAATCTGAAATGAGAACATGTATCTTGAAATTGGATAAAAACTAGCCAGTAAGCTTTGAGATGCATGCCAGACGGAGGAATCACAATGTTTGGGGGGCAATATCTATTCAGTGTAGCAATAAAAAGTGATATCTTATTGGTACACCTGCAAAATGCAGATACCACCAAGCTAATGCCAATTGAGCCTTGGCACACCAGGCCAAGGATCATACTGTAGTAATGAGCCCCATGGAGACATACATGCCTTGTTAACTCACCAAATGCAGTTATCTCAAATTCAGGGGCAAATTAGGCTGTCTGCATGCCACTACGGTGTGTGCAAGCACCAGGATCTCTGTAGTTCAGTGTAGTGCAGACATGCCAAATGCATATTTAGGCTTCTTTGGTTTATAGACTTTCTCTAGCAGTATTCCTTTACTTAAGTAAGCACTATTATACTTTTTTATTGCATTTAATGGCTTGTTACAGTTCCAAGAATGAATTCTACTAGAAGATCCAAATACAAGCACATATTTTGGGAAAATACAGTCTGTGAAATGCATCTAAAAGGGAAAAAATTTAAAACCACTGCACTGATATAAGAGAAACCCTTTTATTTTAAATAAGTACTTGCAGGGAGACTGAAAAAAGGCTCTCTAGAGAGTTTTGCTATACAGTCTAACAGCAAAATCACTATATTTGGAGTAGATGCCTTGTCCCTTCAAGAAACTGAGTTACTAATTTTTTATTTTCAACCCTTGTATTGTAATTGTCTGCAAAATAAAATGTTCCTATTATAATATGTTCTCAGTTAATCTCTCTGTCCCCATCTCTTGTTACTTCTACGTGCCACGATAGAATTGTAATGTAATTTAAGTATTCAAATTTCCTTTGCAATCAATGGAGCACTCCATTCCCATGGGAGCATTTCATCCCATTCCCAAAATCAGGATCCCACTCTGCAATTCAGAGAGATAATACAAAGTTCCTTCGATCAGAAGCTGAAATCTATGGTGCAGATAGGATCATAGAATCACATGCCACATCTGATCTAGTTGTCTAAATCCTCAGTGGTAATTGTCATTATCTGTGGTCAAAAATATTTATTTCCATTCATCCCAAAGTAGATTTCAAATAAGATGGATGAGTTGGTTGTTAAAACACCTTTCCTCTTACTTGACTGTTAAGGGAGATGCTGGGCATCTGCATTAGGTGTAGAAGTCAGATACCTAGCAATAATACCTTCTTTCTTGGCTACTAAGATTGCTTCATGTCTTAACTGAGCTAAGCTACTGTCCTTGACATTTCAACTAAGCTAAATCCAAAATGTAGGTAAGATGAATCTTGTGTGCTTTCCCATCTGTGCCTCGTATTTGCAGATGCATATCTTTTTAATTACATGTCCCTAATTCCTAATGAGCACCTATTTAATTCCTAAGTTGAAATTCTGTTTTCATTTAAAAGTTAAAAAAAATAAAGAACTTTCTAATAATTTAGGTAACAATCCAAAATCTAGCTATGAATATATATTATAAAGTATAGGCAGCTCTTTCCTTTCTTTGTATTTAAAAGTTCTAATGCCCAGTTGTGCTTCATCCTCCCTCTGCCAAAGAGAACATCCTTTTCACACATCTTTCCATTAGTCAGAAAGTGTGTCTTTCATAAATATTTGGGTGACACCTGTCTTCCTACTGAACTGTATAACACAGGAGAAAAAAACCCCACAGTTCTCCTTCTTCTCCCTTAGATGGTGTTAATTAATGAATCTTACACCATTACCATCTTTTTTGGTTCCCTTATAAGGTTTGTACAGTGTGTAAATAGTGAAATCAAATCCAGCACATCCAGGAATGGATCACCTAATGTAAGGGGGAAGGGTGTTGGGAGGCAGGGGGAGAAGATGTGTTTTATTGCAGCAGCTCTTGTTTTATATTACAGCCCCATCTGCCTGTGCTGGACCTTTGGATGACATCCGACAGTACAAGCTAAAACAATGATCACTCAGAAAACACTTCAGCAGATCAGCTAAATAATCAGACTTGAACCAGATGGTGCTGCAAAAATGAGTATCTCTTTCAGCACAAGTTTATGAATAACTATTCTTATAATGATGACAAAAAAGTTTCATACAAAGCTTTTGTAATATTAGTAGAAAACTCTCCCACTGCCAGGTGAGAAAATGGGTCATTTTACCCTTTTTTTTAAATTAAATATGGTTTGTTAAGACTGTCTTTGTTAAATCACTTTTTCATGAGATAATGTTTTCAGTAAGTGATAATAAAACTTGTATTAGGAAAGATTACTTTTTTATATAAGAACACCCATTTAGAAGTGCACGTTGTGTGCACATATACATATATGTACACATCTGCTATTGTGATATATAACAAAGACCTTTTTTGTTTTACGTATATGCATAATACTACAGTGTTTATATTCTGTGATATAAATATTTCAGATTCTTTGTATAGAGGGTTTAATTTACCTTCCATTGGAAATTAGCAAAGCCAGTGATTTTCACCGAGTATATATCAACTACAGAACCATCTGCACTAAGTTACTGCGGGTTGATTTACTGAGCTATCATTTTTCTCTTCTATTCTTGTACTTCATAAATTTTGGATTTTGCTATTCTCCTTTCCTTCACTGTCAATTTCTCATAAATATAGAAAGGTGGTAGCACAAAATATGTTTAGCTCATTTTATGTGATAATGAGATATAAAGTTAGTATATTCTCTTTAACCTAAAAACAAAAAGAGAGACATTTTTCCCAAATTCTTCTTGATAGAGCAGTCAAGTAAATATATAAATAAATAGCTCTTCATGGTTTTTTACTATCAAGAAACAGAAAACTTTGCAAAGTTGAGTTATGAGATATGGTTTGATCATTTTGGAATGTTATTACCTTAAGACTCCGCAATTTGGCAGTGCTAAAATATGATGATCATTTCCAGCCTTCTTGCGAGGAGTTCAAGACAGGTATGAAATTTAAGGCCTAATTTTGTTCCCTTCCTTTGCTGGCATAAATCAAGAAGACTGTAATTTCATTCAGTGGAGATACATCAAGGTAAAATTAGATGTTGGTCATGATGTAAACTATCACTTCAAAAACATGACCAATAATACTGCTTTATTATCAGTGTTGCACTTGATATTGGTATTTTCATATTAAAAAAAAAAATGACAGGTTGAAGGTACTACTGCACAAACCCTGTACTGGTGGCATACCATTATCCTCATGTTTTGGAAAATGTACTGTCTCCTATCTGTAGTGCTTTGGTTATCTGTCTCACTAAAATGCAATTCCAGTTCTGTGGGACAGTTCATAGACAGTACCTTACTTGAACAGATAACTCTGTAACAAGATCAAAAACTAATTTAAGATCAGATACCACATGAGAAAACAAAGAGGGAGGAGGGAATAAAGCAAGTAAGTATGGTAGCAATGTGATCTCCTTGTACAGTTAAGTAGTGACAATGACTTGGTCATTTTGAATAGTTGAAGCTTTCTGATGTAAATAAAACATTACCAGCAGACTCCATCTTCTACTTGCTTTATGAATTACTAGGAGAGAAAGTGTGTGTGATAAGGTGAAGGTTTTTTACCAATGGAAAAGGAAATTATTTTAGGAGATCTGCTTTGACCAGTTGTTGAGATTTGCTAGTCCTTGCTGAACGGTGTCAAGAATAATGTCTTTTGTGTTGCATTTTTAATTTTCTTTCTTCAAGCTTTTCTTCTTCAGCAGGCTAGAAGATCTTTAATGTTATTCTGTCCTTTGCATGCAATATCGTGAACAGACTGGTGTTGTCAGGGAATTACATCCAATCTGTGGTGAGCTTTGAAGAGGAATTGTTTATGATTAGGCGATTTACACTTGAAGTGGACAGAAGATGTCAAGGCCTATAATTAGAAGGAGGGAAATTTATTTCCCGACAGCATGTTCCTCCCTCTGAGCAGAGCCCTAGAGTGAGAAAAAGGCAGATGTAAACATACTTCTCCTCCAAGCTGGCTCATTCTGCACCTGGGTTTGATTGAGTCTGGGTTGTCGCTGCCAGAAACAACAGTTGGACCTCTGCCTGGTTAGGAAACGGGAGTTCTGTCACCACTGTCTTTGCTCAGCTTATCTGTTGTGTTTTCTAAAGTGTTTTGTTGAAACACATCTGCCTCTTCTGACCCAGTTGGTCATACATGCACAAACAAGCTTCAGAGCATTACCTGTTCTTGAGTTTGAGCAGCCACAGGTCACTTAAAGAGTTGAAAAGAAATCAAAAAGCCCCAGAGTAACCGTGCTACATAACATCTGTCTGAATACAAACAAGGAGATATTGTCAATGTCCCATCTCTCTTGCTTAAATCTGCATAGTTGTATCCTACCTCTGCTCTCCTGCCTGTAGCTGTGCATCACGGATAGGGCTGTGCCAGTCCTCAGTAGGGGACAGTGGC
Source organism: Pachyramphus minor (assembly GCA_013397135.1). Lineage (NCBI taxonomy): Eukaryota > Metazoa > Chordata > Aves > Passeriformes > Tyrannidae > Pachyramphus > Pachyramphus minor. Next base: position 67,097 of record VYXB01007796.1, on the reverse strand, counting down.
TATAAGCCACTTTACAGGTATTACACTCATGTTTGCCAGTCTAGAAGATCTGTTGGGTGGGATGGCAAAGGGTTCATGATTGTCACTTCTCACATGAGCTTATTATCTGACGGTCTTACCAACATCTTTTGTGACAAGTGTCTTTGGAACAAAGTACCTGGGTTTCTGAAGTTGGTTTATAGTTTGTAGTTTGAAGTTGTTTGTAGTTTGTAGTCTGAAGTTTGTACACCAACATCATCCAGGTCTACACTACCATTCCAAAAAATGTCCTAGAGAAGAAACATAAACAGAGCTTCTGATTAGGAGTATGTCCAATAATTCAAGTCTACATTTCTTCTGGTGCAGTCCAAATACTCCATAGATTATTTTTATTTTCAATTTTAAAAGTCTGCATAAGAATTTGTAAAGTGCAGAATTATCTCCGCTAAAGTTTTGAAGTGATAAAGTTGTCTTTTGACTGTAAAATCACCCCCACGAAAGCGTGTTCTTAGGATAGTAAAGAATAAATCACAGGATCATAAAATATGCTGAGTTGGAAGGGACATATCAGGATCATTGAGTCCAACCCCTGACCCTGAACAGGAAACCCCAAGAATTACATCATGTGCCTGATTGTGTTGTCCAAACACACCCTGAACTCAGGCAGTCTGGGTGCTATAGAATCATAGAATAATAGTGGCAACTAAGATTTTCCATTTTGCTTTGATTTGGTTTTCCCATTCTGGAAGCTGTTTACTCTTCAGCTTTGCTGCTTCTCCCTCAGTCTAAACTTGAGAAAAATATATTTTTTTAAATGTATTAAGCGAAGTTAAAAATTAACAGGCAGATATATGCTACCAGACTAAAACTCTATATTTAAAAAATCCAAGTCAATCCTGAATACTTCTAATCCAAGTGAATTTCTAGCCAAGCCAAAGCTACTGTTGTCCAGGAAGCTGTTAAGTAAACAAAGAGAAAAGTTAAGTGCTAATTTGTTTTTAACTTTATCAATTTATATGCATCTGTTAAACATGGGTTTATGCAGCAAATGTTGGGGGTTTTTTTGCAGCCTCTTTTTAACCAATTGTTTCATTGTTCACCCTCCTCCAATGTCTCACAGAACAGAGATATTGTAATTAGTTCCTATAGCTCTTAAAGGATTTTCTGCAGGGTACATTATAGACATAAAAGGAGACTGATTATAGTCCATTGTGAACTCTTAGAGAGCACAGCACAATTATTTACAGTGTCTTTAATCTGCCTGTGCTCTCCAGCAGCAAAAAGGTCTTGGGAGTTAGTTGACCTCTGTATGTGACCAGTAGTTCAAGTCCAGAAGTGCTGTTAGTGCTCATTGAGTCTGAAGAAACAGAAGAATTGGTTTTACAGAGTCTACCAGCTTCAATAAGCCAGGAAAAGACAGGTTATTTATTAAATATGTACCCGTAGGAAAGGTTGCTGTTATTCTTTCTGTATAATGGGCAGACGGACACTGGAAAAGGAAGAAGTACAGCTAATATACTGATAAGTCAACAAAAACTGAACAAAAATACTATATATCTCAGGAACACAGGTGAGGAGAAAATAGAGGGGAAGTAGTAATGTTTTTTCAGCAAAGACTGCACTGAGGATTTGAATTTTTTCTCAAAATTCCTTCACTGATTAAAAAACAAACAAACAAACAAGACAAAACCACCCAACCAAAACAAAGAAGAACAACAAAACACCAAAATAAAAATCCAGAGAATTCAAAGTATAAGACTGTGCTGAGGAAACATTAGAGAATACTATATTATACTAGAAATCATTGTAATGATAAAGTAGCTGGAAGTTTGGGAAAAAATTAGTCTTATAAAATTTTCCAAAAATTATCTGGTTTTTAAAGCACTTGTAGCTTCTGAGCTTTAAAACAGGTTTCAAATGCCTTGTATGTTAAATAACAAAAGTAGATTTCAAGGGAAAGAACACACCAGTTCTGCTGATAGGAATTTAAACGCTATGTTGCTTCTCATACTCAATTACATTACCAAAATCTGCCGGGAAGGGCATTAGTTTCACAAGCCTTAAAATTAGACTTCTTCTAACAGAAAAATTGGCTTAAACATCCTTTTATATTGTACTGTTATTAGATCAAGAAACATGACTGAACCATATTTTTTTCAAAGTGTGTAAAAAAAAGGGATTTCAGAGGGAGGACATATCTAGCTTCCACTAAATGTCCACCTGCTTCTTTAGATCACTATATTTCTCTGAGCTCCAAGGGACCTCTTGGATGAGTGACAAACAATAGAGCTGCAGTTCAAATCTGAAATAATGCAGAGCGAGAAGTCCTGAATGTCACTAGAGTGTTTTAATTTTTTTTATGGCTGCTATTTGATGCTTATGAGCATTCTGGGTCCAGCTGATTTGTGCTGCACTGCAGGAAACAGTACACAAGCTCCTAATCACTCTGTACTATGGTCTGAAAATTAGTTCTCTGATGTTAAATTCAATTCCATAGAACAGAATTTTATAATATCAAGGCCAAATGCAGCCATGACATAAATGGTGATTAGAGCCCCACTGCAGGTACTGTCACTTGCGGTCTCATCCTCCACTGGAGCCCAGACTGTGCCCCATAGCCCCAGCCACAATGGGTTCTTGCTCCAGGGGGAGTTAGCCTGCAACTGGCAGAGACAAAGTACCCACAGAAAACCCTTCTGGCTTTCAGGCTGCTCTGTCCCTGTCTTCTCTTCTGCCGCAGTGCTGGCATTATTTTGACTCCCAGTACAGCACCGGAGATTCTCTGCAGAGCCAGAAACTGCAGGATGTGCTGAGTGGACTGAGCGATGCCAGCACCTCAGCAGGGGAGATGGGACTCACATGAAAGCAAAAACCTTTATGGTTTACCCTGGAAATCTGTACTTGACATTACATATTCAGCATCCAAATGCCTGGTGAATCACAGGTCACATTCATTAATTTAGGCTTCATTTCAGTTAGCTGATTAAACATATAAAACAAATGAATATTCCCCTTGATTTCAATTAGGTTGTTCAGCTTAAACCTGGGCAAATGCTAATCTTTGCTGAACTAGGGCCATTGCTGTTCCATAATAAAATCTATTACTTCATTTGAAGGAACAAAAAGGCATAGAGATGGTTGTTTGCTATAATGAAGGAGAAAAGACATGCTCAAACCCAGTCTTCATCTCTTGTGTTTGTTCTCTGTAGGCTGCAAGCACAACCTGAGTTGCTAAAATGACAAAATCAAATGTAGCATTTATGGATAAGACACTCAATTGCCCTCTGGGAGCTGACACAAAATCACACTAGCCGAAATAAAAAACAAATGGTCACTCTAAATGTGTTATCCACCTGTAGATGAAAGTACTTGATTTGACATTTGCCAGCATCCTCCGTTGTGGACCATTCACAGCTGCCAAAGACTTACAGTGGGATGCTGGATGCTCTAATATTTGAGTTTCAACAGCATATTTCAAACTGACCAACCAGAGCTAGGAGCCTCTTGACTTCACTGAGTTCATCTTGGATTCAAAGGCCCATTTGTGAATGGAAAGTCTTACATTTTGTTCATTTGTATTGTTGCCATGAGAATAGATTAATCAGTGCTTTTGGAGTGCATACCATACTGCTGAGCACCTTAGAAATGCATGCAGATAATTTTTTTTAAAAAAACAATTGTCATCATTCTCTTCACATGTATTCTGAAAGCTCTTAAAAATCTTCTCTGACCCTTTCATATTCAGTCATTTGTCTTGCAAAATCAGCTGCAAAAAATCATCTTGCAAATAGACTCGACAATAAAGGTTATTTCTCCCAAGGAACAATGAATTCTTGAGTGTAGCTGGAAAAGAGAAGAGTACATTTAAACACCAATTAAATCTACTTTTTAATGCAATTCTCTTTGCAATGACAAGCTAAAGATATGCATAAAGGAGTGAAGTAGCAACAGTATACAATAACAATGCAAAAACATTAATAACATCAAAAATGATGGATGAAAGTAAAATCATAAAGAACCAAATAAAACTAGCATTGCACTTTGAAATGCCACTCTGAAACTTACAGCCTCTTCCATAAGGAAAAATAAATACAACAATCAAAACCAAATAACAAACAGCCAGGCCTTATTTTCTAGAAGTTGCTGACTGCATTGCTATCTACATAAAATAGCCATTGATATCAGAATAATGTCTTACTAAATCTAATGGGTGTTATTTGGAAGTGTAGAGTGGAAAAAAGGGAAGAATTTTGACATGAAAAGTGGAATAATGACCTATATAACTATTTGAAGGGCATCCAGACATTGGAGTGATAATGTATATTTCACTAACAAAAGGGGTGTGGGGTGTGGGTCTGCATCTGTATGTGTGTGTTCAGCATCCACATAATGCATAAGAAACGCTGTTCTTAACCAAATATATTCTGTAACACTGCAATCAGTCACAAGGAGTTTTAAGTTTGGTTGGTTTTGTTTTTCTCCCCTGTACCAAAGGAACCAAGATATAAATCACATCTCCATGTTCAAGGTATGTCATCTGAACTTACTACAGAAACAAATGTATGAAATACACCCCTTTGCATCATTTTTGAGAAACTGACTGCTTCAGTGAAAGGAGTTCTTTGTTAAACATAAGGTAAAAACATTAAAACGCATCTATAAATATGGTTTTCTTCTTGGATTTCTCTGTGTTTATGATGAAAAAAAGATTGTCATTATTACAAGAAAATGCTACATCTAGGTGTTTCTCTTGAGCGCAACATACAAGAATTTACTTGAAATAAAACACATCAAGACTAGTTTATATTTGTTATTTTTAGTATAGAGTCACTATTAGTGCTCCTAAGAAGGCAACACCTCAAAATGTGAAAGTGAAATAAGAAGTCACATTTTTTCAGAAATTATAAAGCAACATAATTAAAGATGGCAGACATGTCCCCAAACGAATAGGAAAATTTGCAAATTACAAAACTATATGGATATAAAAAGTGAAAATTTCCAATATCCAGCAAAAGAACATAAGATTTCTTAGAAGCTGAAAACATGGCTATTGATAATTCTACTGAATGAAAAATTGACACAACTGTGTGTGACACAATCCTCTGTTAGTTCATGCCACTGATTGGACAGGTCTGGAGTATATTATATATAATATGATTTAATATTATTTCACATAGCTAGTTTAAATCATAAATCAATTATTTCCTCGTTAGTCAAACATCTTTAAAATATCATCTTTCTGTACAGAACATGAATATCAGATTTGGAATTATATGTGAATTCTGCTTGATTTTATGTTGTCACATGGGTTTACTTACCCTTATTTTACAATCATGCCCCACCATGAAAAAGCATATATTGGATATTTCCAATGGATATTTCCATTTTTTCCATGTGAAGAGTAAATTTAAATTTGGGAGAACTTCAACATGTCACTGTATTCTGACTTGTTAAGATAATATGTGCTTGTATTCTTTGGCAGCACATACAGTATCATGAATGACATAAATGCAGGCTTTCTTCAGTGTCATATTTGGGGTCTTATTGAAAGTAAAGTAAATGCTATTCCATTGATCAAGATCTAAACTTTGACCTGATAACATTTCCTCTTTGTACTATATGCTAATCTAGCAAGCTAGAGGTGCACCAAAACAACTGGAAATAAATATCTTGTTTTCTAAATATACTACATCTTCCAGTATCTCAAATAACATTCAAAATTTACAAAAGTATCTATTTGTGAAATACATTAACACATCTTAAAAGGAGATTCTCACTTTGTCTGTCTTTGTAAGCTTTACCACAGATTCATTTAACAGTATCACACCAAAACCTCAACATTTTTGTCAATAATTCACAAGTCATGACATTCAGTTTGTCACTTAATCTATTTAGTCTCCTAAGAAAGGAATTCAAAAAAGTCAGTATATTGGTCAAAGAGGTAAAGAAACTAGACAGAATTTAGACTGGGTAGAACTTTTTGGGTCCCTCAAAGAAGGACAATTACCTAACAACAAAGTAACTTAGCTCAGCTTTCAATTAAGAACCACATCTACGAATGAAACACTTTTAAAAGGACATTTCTTTCGTGTTTGTCAGCGGAAGAAATCTTACTCAGCATCTTCTCTTCAGTCTATAGTATATCACAATAGTTGATGGTAGTTTCTTTAGCTATATTGGTGCAAGGACAGAAGTTAGACAATCACAGAATCACAGGATGGCTACAGCTGGGATGACCTCTGTGCATTATCTGGCTGCTGCACAAAAAGCCTCTTCAAAGTAGGATCTGCTACAGTAGGCTGCTTGGAGCCGTGTCCAGGGGGGTTTTGAACATCTCCAAGAATAGAAACGTCATAGTTCCCCTGCGCAACATGTTCCAGTATTTAACTGTCCTTACCAAAAAATAAAAGAAAGTATTGGCATTTACTTAGAGGAAATTTCTTATATTTCCTTTTGTGCTCATTATCTCTGTTCCTTTCACTGTATACCACCAAGGATAGCCTGGTTCCATCCTTTTTTTGCTTTCTCCAACGTAGCATTTATAAACATCTGTCAGATGTCTGTGAGTTTCATCTTCTTCAGGCTCAACAGTCCCAGATCTCACAGCCTCTCCTATTACAAGAGATGCTCTAATGCCTCAGTCATCTTCGTGGTCCTTTACCACACTCACTTCATTTTGTCCATGGCTCTGTTGTACTGGGAATTCCAGGACTGCACACAGAAATCAAGGGTTGTCTCACCATTGCCATGTAGAGAGGATCCCCTCTCCTGACCTGTTTAAAATGTTCTTCCTAATGCAGCTTAGGATGGTGTTGATTTTCCTGATGTGTTTTGAAACAAGGCGTATATAGCATCAATAAGAAAGAGGTCAAGCTAAAACTGATGCTTACTTCGTATACTTGTTCAAGGAAAACCTCTCCCCCAGAGATATTATCATTCTAATCTTGGCTGCTCAGACTTCACCACTAAACCTCAGGTTGTTTCTTATATCTTCTCTAACATTTTGTGTTTATTGCATCCACTTACAAATCATGTCTTGACAACACATCTAACATTTGCAAGGAATGTGAGAAACAAGGATTCAAAATCTCTCTCTGCTGGAAGTTTTGTGTCCCACTTCTCAGAAAGGTGTCCTACAAATTATTCTGAGTCACTCTTGCCTGCTTTACTAAAGCTATTCATGTGCATGTAAACATTAGTTGTTCATTGGTCTAGAACCCAAATATAGGCCAGTAATTAGATAGACCTTATCTCATTCACTTCCACATTTACTAAGTAATTTATCCAAAGCAGAAAAGCTTCAAAAGGTGGTATGGAAAAGATCCCCTTCCTCCAGACATCCATTATTTAATGGTCCACTAACATTTAACGTACAGTATTTTCCAATACATATCCTCAGAGGATGGAGTTGAATACTGAATGTCAATTTTGACACGATTCTCCAGTGCTCTGGCCTTTCCAAGTAAAGGTTCTTCGCTACCATTCATTACTTCATGGTATGAATCAAGTTCTTTAGATGAGATATGTAGACTATGAATCCCCACTTGAATATAAGTATGAAATGTGCATATTGGCGAATGTAAGAAAAATTTGTATTTGACTAAATTGTAGACTTAGGTATCTAAACATCAGCTTCCTGTGACGCTTGATGCTTCACATTAACACTTTTGGGATACAAACAAAGACTAGAAGAAACATAAATATTCTTATTTTTTATTATGATTTTATTTCTAGTGAGGATAAAATATAATTTAGTCTGTGAATAGTCTTTTGAATTTAGTTCTGTGTTTCTCATAGGAGAAGATCACAGTGCAGTTACGTATATTAATTCTTCAGAATAGAATTATTTGTATAACCTTAAAGGGTAATGATGGGGATTTCACTCAGGCTGCACTACAGGCTAGATTCTTGGTTGTGTTACTTGTTAGTTTCACATCAGAAAAGTTTATCCTATAATTCTTCTCAATAAAGAAGTGTGGAAGAGCACTCTGATAAGGTCTTACAATAAACCACAGTAATAATATGCTTGGAATAGGGAACACAAAGACACTAACATTTTTCAGTGTACAGCACTTGCCCTTCAGATGCCAAAGCAGAAGGATACAAATCTTCTAAAGACAGTGTTAAATCTTTCAGTCTTGTGTAGATGTCTCAAATGCTGTGTGACATCTCAAATGGCACTAGATGTCTACATTTGGGGAACCGAGTCATGCATAAGACCCAAGATTCAATAGTAGAGTAAGACGTTTACACTAAGATGCACATTTCTTTAGAATCTCATTATAGTATATGGAAACTACAGAGATTCTCATTTAGCCAAAATTGTCTTCTACTTGAGGTCAAAACTAGTAAGGATGTAGACTCAGTGAACTTGATTGATTACACTTCCTTTTGTCTATAGTGTTCAACTCCCATTCAGACTCTCACAGGAGGGAAGCACTTAGCTTAAATCAAAGTTTCAGTAGTCTGGATAGAGTCATAGTTTTCAGCAAATGAAAGTGGCAGTTTTCAGCAAATAAAAGTGGCGATTTTCAACAAGCTTCATTGAAGCACTTTTCTAGAACACAGATTGTTGCAATCCCAAGCAGAATAATGAGCCTGAAGGCATGACTAGAAGAGGCTTCTAGAACAGAAACTTAGGTAACTAGGGGCTAGTAAGTGACTATGCACTTGGAGTACATCTCAAGTTTGATACGCAAAGAAATAAAAAACAACTCTTGGCATAGAACAGGGTTGTTAACTTCAATTCCTCTTTTCCATCAATCCCTCTTTTACAGCAGTAACATTTCTTTCATTACGTGCATTTCAGGAAGGATAAAGAAGGAAATATTCCTGTCCTGCTTCTACTTATTCAGAAGGTTATACTGGAAGTTTACTTTAAAGAATAAAGTAACAAAAAGTAAAATTAATGTAGTACACTGACTATAATAACAGACAAGTCATTAATATGAAGCAGTAAGAATATAAAATAATATCGTTAGAACATTCATTAATTCTGAATTAGGTAAAACATCTCTCAGCTGTCCAGCCTTCACAGAAGAGCAACACCCTTCGTAGTGCACTATACAGGAAGGAATGACTCCTCCTCCTCATCCTCAAAGCTAGAGAGACATGGATTTTTCAGATGGACCACTTGATGGATAAGAAACTGGTTGGATGGTCTCAAAGAGTTACAGTGAATGGCTCAATGTCCAAGTAGGGGCTAGTGATGAGTGGCATTCCTCAAGGTAGGTATTGGGACTGGAACTGTTTAACACCTTTGTCAGTGACATAGACAGCGAAGTTGAGTGCAGCCTCACTAAGTTTGCCTTCAACACCAAGATGTGTGGTGCAATTAACACTCTGAAGGGAAGGGATGCCATCCAGAGGGATCTTGACGGGCTTGAAAGGTGGAACTGTGTGAACCTTTTGAAGTTCAGTAGGGCCAAATTTAAGTTCACATGGGAGTGATGCTGGATGAGAGGCTGTACATGAGTCATCAATGTGCACTTAGAGCCCACTTGGGCTGCATCAAAAGAAGTGTGGCCTTCAGGTTGAGGGAGGTGATACTCCCCTCTAATCTGCTCTTATGAGACCCTACCTAGAGTACTCTATCCAGTCTGGGATCCCCAACATAAGAAGGATATTGACCTGTTAGACCAAGTCAAGAGGAGGGCCACGAAGATGATCAGAGGGCTGGAGCACCTTTCCTATGGAGACAGGTTGAAAAACTTGGGTTTATTCATCCTAGAGAAGAGGAGGATCCAGGCAGATATTGCAGCATTCTAGTACCTAAAAGGGGTCTACAAGAGATCTGGAGAGGGAGTTTTTACCAACACCTGCAGTGACAAGGCAAGGGTGAATGGCTTTAAACTAAAAGACAGCAGATTTAGATGAGATATTAGGAAGAAATTCTCTACTGTGAGCGTGATGAGACACTAGAACAGGTTGCCCAGAGAAGTTGTGGATGTCCCATCCCTAGCAGTGTTCAAGACAAATTTGGATGGGTCTTTGAGAAGCTGGTCTAGTAGAAGCTGTCCTTGCCCATGGCAGGGATGTAGGAACTAGATAATCTTTAAAGTCTCTTCCAACCTAAACCATTCTATGAGTCTGTGATTATCTCTGTCAATACAGAATAAAATATTTATTTAGCTGGAAGAACAAACTTTCTCCCCTCCATACACCCTCCTCTTTATTGGTTTTCATAGTACTGTTCAAGAGTTACATTAAAATTTGCTTTTCCTTAACAGAAAAAGAACACATTTTTAAACACAAAGGTAGGATTTCAGCATGCCTCACACCCATTACCTGCTTTGGAAACATACTTCTACTTGCTATAAGCAAGGGAAAATTGCAACAGGTAAGTTTTTCAGTAAGAAGAGAAACGTTTCTCCAGTTTTAACCTTAAGTGTTTTGAATCTTTTATATCACCAGATTGACCCATTCTTTAGAATAAAAAAATGAAGGTAATAATATTTCAGGGTTTTTGACCAAAACAATAGGGCTTTGGTCTTTTTTGTTCTTTCTTTTTCTTTTGTTCTTTCTTTTGTGTTTTCTTTCTTTTTTTGGTCTTTCTCTTATCACTGAGCAAAGGATTTCAAACGAAGGTCAAATAGGTATATATTTGACAAAAGCTAAGATTTCTAGAGATCACCAATGGTTCAGATTGTATCTAGTGTCTAGCTAGTACCACTGAAAGGAGTTTATTTGCAACTAATGCCTATAAATCCTCAGCCTTGGATTTCTTTTATTTATTTTCTGTACTATCACTGAGACCTCAGGAGTCCATTATTCTGTTTATCCAAGTTAGAAACTGAGAAACAGATGACTGTAGTGAAGGTGCATATCTCTACTCTCTTCTTGTACCTGCATTTTGTATGCAAATGTAGTATAATGCTTGAGTCAAAGTAAATGTTTGTATTAGAATAAAAATTATGCAGAGTTGTTTGCATAGACTGCCACTTTCTGAAGAGGTTTTGGTTCTAAGGAGGAGACCTTGTGAGGACCCCAATTAGACAGCCTTTCAAGGTTAGATCTCTTTATTGAGACCATCTATAATTTCTTTTAATCATCTCTGAGTCTTGAATTTACAATGGAGATTGGACAAGTCAGAGCCATCAAAGAATACTACATGTGCAGATTCCTGCAGACTCTTTAGGCATCACATTCTGACCAGTGCAATGTTATAAACAGAGCAGAAAGGATAATCAAACTTATTATCTTCATGCCATAAAATGGTAAAGAAAGTCATAATAAGAGAATTTGCATTGAACCTTCCTTATTACCCTGTTCTTTTTTTCACCCATTTCACCTAACTTTTAGCACTTTGGAATCTGGGAGACAGTTTTCCTTCTTTTATTTAAAAAAAAAACCAACCAAAATCAAGTAGTATTTTTTAGAAGTATGTAGATTTGAAACATTGGAAAAACATTACTACATTGCAACAGAATAATGGCAAAATGACAAATGAGATCCAACATTCAACTGAATAGGAAACATTCAGTTTTCCATTTTGCTAGTTCCAAAATATGAGTAGAAATTCCAATAAACAGATGTTGACCAGATTTCAAAGTTATAAAGGTTGAATTTATTATAAGGAAAAAATTTATGTGAAGGAAAACACTCTGATTTGGGAAGGCTGAAATTGAAATATAATTTCAAATTAATGTGTTAAATACATAAGAAAAATTATGCAAGGTAGAAGAAATTAAAATAAATTAAAATAAAGTGAAAGGGTAGCTATTTCAGTTTTTCATATAAATCAAAGATTGAATTTAAAGAACTTCTCTTTTGTTTTAACCCCAGAAAGTCAGGAAATTTGTAGTACCCTTCAAAGTCCAGGTAAATTTCTTCAGATGATTCTTTATTGTGCTGGCAGTGTTTCAAAGAGGAACTTTAGGTATGTTTATTGGTTCAATGTCTTGCCAGGTTTTGAATGTAGTTGATTTTTTTTTTTTTATTAAGCTATGAGGTCTAAATAATCTTTGTTGACATTTCTTTGGGAAGTGCAAGGGGATATTATTTTCTCTTGTAAATCTCATATTGGAAGTGCATAAGTTAGTGTGTATACTGACATTCCCACATTCATTTTTTGTGAAGTCTCAAGAAAACTAATTTATCACATTTTTCCCTGCTCTCACCTACAAGTCCTCTTGTTTTTTCAATTAACTCAGTTCTCACAGTGTCTTTGTAATCATACCCATGACCAGCTTTCCCTCAGGAGTAATGGCAGCTGCTTTCTGGTGAATGTTAAATAGACCAATTATATTCTCAAATACCATAAATGTCTACTTAATTCCCTAAATTGTCAATACAGTTTGTAAAGGATAAGTGAAAAGAAAAACATTTGTCCTCATGATTTATTTAGAATGCAGCCTGCTACTGTTGGGGACTGTCTGCATATATGTGGGTAGTGGCTGGCACAATAATGCTTATAAAATTCTATGCAATTATTAATGCTATGAACATCTTAATTTTAAAAATCTTAAACTTTTTTGAAGGCACAAGAGATTATGAGTGATAACTTTCAAGTCTTAATTTTGGAAAATTGTAATTCAACACACAAAAAGAGGCAGCCTGAACTCCTTAGCCTCCTTTCCCTATGGAAAGTTAAGCCTATATTTCAAAAGGAAGTATACTTCTTTTTTAGTTACCAACATTTTTTTTCCTTGAAACGTTTCTTCTAGAATTTTATTTAGAGCTATTTAATGTGGATGCCTATATTATGGTTGAAATGTTCTATTTTTAATGATTCCATCAAGTGCAATATGATTTTAATTTCTCCAAGTTCATGACAGGATTGTGATATAGTATTGAGAACGCTGAAAGCTGTTTTAAGGGTGTTTTTAAAAGTTATTGAAAATATTTACTTTATCCTAAAATGTTTCAAATACAAGAAATTGTAAACATTTGAATCAATTTGTCCACAAGAATAATAACAAATATTATTATTATTGTTAAAAAAAGCCAATGGGAAGAAAAGAGATGAGAATTAAAATCAAAAGTTCTACCCTTATACTGAAAGAAGTCACCTAGCAGGAAATGGGGAGAGAAACTTGAGAGAGGCATTCTGAAAATTTGGAATATATGTCAATCTACAATTTGTGAGAATAGTCCTCTTTTTTAAGAGAAGAATTAAATTGGGTTTTAGCAGAATAACTCCTTGCAGACAATGAGAAAGCTAATTAAATACTTAAACTCTGATGATTCTGTAAAGGTCAGATGGTTAATATCACATGTAATGCAAAATGATCCATGTCAAAAGTAATTTCTGAGAAGCTTGGGTGAGGACAGATAAGTCTATTGTGAAATCACTAGCTATTAAGAAAGTGGGAAAAGCTCTGCTAAATCTTTGAAGATGTGAGCTGTTGGATCTCATGACAGTAATGTGAAAATTAAAAGTCAAGCCATTTATAATACACTAGAAAATATTTGCTGGTTAAGAAACGCAGACAAAGGCATGTTTTTCAAATAAAGAAATAGTTGATGAATATAAGCAAAGAGTATCTTTACTTATTCATCTCATCTATAATGTAGAACTCATTCTGGGCAGAGGTTTCATTCAATTTTACCACAAATACTCATCCTACAGGCTTTTTCTGCATTGGAAGTGTACAGTGTCTTTTTTTACAATGAACTTTCTCATTATGCCAGGGTCTAAATTTGTGGTTTGGATAGATTTTTGGATAGATTTTTCCAATTGCTGTGACTTTATCTAGGATAAACTTAAGTAAGACTTAACCTTATTGCAAAACAATTAATAGGTTAAAATTGTTAGGAAAAAATATTTTTAGTACAGATATGCAGGGAAAATAATTCTAAAGCTGTCACAATAAACAAAATCATGGAGGAACTGGGATTTTATCTTTCTACTTCTCTTGGGGAGTATTGTTTCAGTACTAGTTTTGCCACCTGGGACTAAGGTTTCCAAGCAGTGATCACTTTTTTTCCTTACAAGAAATTATAGTTATTCAGTATTAGACAAAAATTGAAGAGCTGGGAAGAAAGGGATGTTAGTACACTGTATTTTTGGTGTAGTTTTAATCTGAAAATATCCTAAATGCTTTGTTAGTTGTGCATAGAAGCAGAGATTACTGTGTCTTAAAACTAAATTACAGCTATGTATTTTTAAATATTTAACTCAAACATTGTATACTACATAAACTAAAAGATTAAAAGTCTTTTTTCCAAATAAGTTGAAAAGAAACATTTTCCATTATTTGAATGAGTTGGGGGGGATTAAACATATTTTCATGTTGAATTATCATTACTGTTATGACATTCCATGAACATTTAACGTTTGATTAGCGTTTTACAACTGGTTCTTCACAAAATGTCTCATGGTTCTACATAAAATATCTGCATCTGATACTGAGGGAGAAGAAATAGTAGTTGTACTACAACATTTGCACAGCAGCTCTGGAAAGAACTGTGAAAGAACAACTGGTATTATACATATTTCTATAATTTTAAATAAGTAATAAATAGTTGATAGGTGGATGACCTTGTTACCTCTACTTGCACAGAAAGTGAAGTGGATTATAATCCCTGTCTTGGGTTGTTTTGACTTTCGTTGTTGTTTTATTGTTCTTCGTCTTCTTCTTCTTCTTGTTTGGGGTCTTTTTGTTTTGATATTTGGAAAGCGTCATATTTGCTCATGTCAGAAGAGTTTAATATTTTTTCAGCAGAAGCATACTGACATGATTATGATTTCCAAGATTTTCTGGAAATTATTAAACTACTTGTAACATAATCCATGATACAAGAAGCCACAAGGGTAATCACAGGGTTTCTTTGGTCCTGATTTGCTAGCAGAGGAAAATGAGCTTGCTAATTTATTAATTAAAATTAACTTTATCCTCAGAGTCCATGACATAAAGTGTAATGTGATTGAATGAATACAGTGTCTGTACTTTTTATGGATCTTATTTTTAAAGAGATGAATAAGCAACTGTATACTTAAGCAAGCATTTTACTGAGCTAATTTATAACAAATTTACAAAGCTAATTAATGATGGAATGATACAATGATTCAATCAAGGTCATGATTAAGAGTGAGTCAATAACTCAATATGTGAAATTATCTAATCATTGAATGAATATGGCAAGTAAACCACTGAAATTACAAGGTTGACACCAAAAAGCTGAGAAGATCACTTTTAGTCTAAGATATCAACTGGGTTTTTAGGCATTCAGAGCATTGACCTACTTTCTGAAGTCCTTAAACTTTCACTGAGAAAGTTATCTTTCTTTGTTTTGCTCAGAGAAGTAGACGGATGGCCTTTTGGCAATGCCACTTAGTAAGTTTTTATTGATACTTTGTTTTATTTCCTCCTTTTGTAAAGCAGAATTGTAACATACATTCTAAATGTACATATGATGATAAATAAACAATTTCCAAAAGGAGATTTTCTATAAAGTTGTGGGGTTTTTGTAATCTAAATGAAGAAATGACAAAACACCAGAAGGAAGGGTTGGTATTCATATTTAGAAACATTTTCCACTTTTCCTTTTCCTTTGCTTTTGGAAATCTTAATTCACTGAGATCCAGTTAAATGAGTCTAAGTGTAGATCTCATGCTTTCACAGCAAGCAATCTATTAGGACTTACATAATAGTGAAAAGTATTGTCATCAGTGACTTTTAACTTAAAATCTACTGATATTATTCACAAATATTCTTCTTGAACAGAAGAACTTGTGTCCAGAGGTATGTCAGAAATCTAGCTGAATCAGAAGAGATGATGTCCACAGTGAGGGCAAATTATATGTTATTCTATGACAAGAGAAACATAGTCAACATATTTGCCAAAACAGATTTCTTTCCTTGCACTTGTTTTGGCCTTCATTCCATTTGTTTAAATAGTTGGGATATTAGAGACCCATATAAATTAAGAACTCATCCTAATAATTTCTAATCTAGAAGTATATCAAAGATTACATTTTCTGATGAGTAATTAAATTTATAAATTTATTCTTACTAAGTAATATTTGAAATTTAATTTTGTATCATTTAAAAGGCTTAGAGCGAAACCGGAAGAGTTTCCCAAGCTAAGACAACTGTGCATTTGACCAAAGGCCCAGTGGTCTAATCTTTAGCTATGAACAGCAGCAAATGCTTAATAAAGTGCTTAAATTCCAGAAGGTAGGCAGTGATTTACATGTGAGAGGCTTTGTGATGTAAAGAAAACATCTTCATGTGAACTCCTTTTTGAAGGTAGGTAAAGATTTAAGAGTCTGTGGTTACCTATAGTTAAGAGTTTCAGAGTTTAACTTAATGTGTCAAGATGCACACATATTGTTGGGGGTATTTGAACCTGCTACCTGGCACATAACTATATTCATCATTGCCCTAGTTTTTTTTCACTTCCTCAACAGATTTTCTCATTTTATGAGTCTTAATTGTATTCTCCATCATCTTTCCCAGACTGAAGATCTTCAGTCTGTTCTACCTTTCTTCATGCAAAGGTTTTTCCATAGTTTTAAACATCCTTATCCAGCCTTAATAGAAAGGTAGAATCTTGTAATTGATTTTTGTTGTTGTTGTTTCATTTTTGCTTTTCACTATTAGAAAATATTTTCTTCTTAATGGATTAAGCCAAGTTTAAACCAAGCTGTGTAAAATTGACCCTGCACATTCTAGACATAGCAGGTAGACAGTTGAGGCTTAAGTCATGAAGCAGACTGAGTGGGAGTGAGAGAGCAAAACTGTGTATGAGGGGACAGCCTGAAGTTCTGGTTTAAGTTCTGTGAAAGTGTATGCATAGGCACAAGGCATTATAAGGAATGGAGTGTATTATTACTTATGTTGCAGCAAACTGTTTTTGGCTTATTCTACTTCTCTTTGTTTTTTACCTCTCACCTGAATCCAAAAGCATATTGCAGAAATTGAGTAGAAGAGATTTAAAAGTGTTAATACATGTTGATAGCTCTATGATGTATGTGTATTCATATGGATTATTCTCATGGTAGGACAGAAAGTATTCTAGGCAAGGAGAATCTGCATCTAGGGTAGAATTTCTACGGGAACATCAGATGGAAAAAATTATATTTTTTAACCTGTGTTTGATATTTATTTCCTGGATGAAGACCAGAGTAAGACAGATCAAAGCAAGTAGATCATAAGTAGACACAATACACTTTATAAAGAAATGCCTTTAAAATTAAATAGACAAGCAGACTTAAAATCAAACAAGCACAACTCTAAATCTTAATTATCAGTCCACAGAGTAGGTTGAGAAAGATTCCAATAGAATTGATGTGGGAGAAATTAGATTTCTTTTTGATTACGTCTGGATACAAATTGGGTTTAAATTAGATTTGTGCTGCAAAACAAACCTTGCACAGGGAGCTGATGTATATGCAGTTTTCAAGTTCACATTGAAGGTCCATTTTTTTAGCAGTTGAGGTACTGAGTTAGTGAAGTACTTAATTATGTGCCAAATTACATGGGTTTTATCTACATCTTGCTGAAGGAGTGAAGCTCTAACTCTTCTAATGTATTTTTTCATCTAAAGTGAGGAAATTCTATGGAATTTTTCCTTGGTTGAGAGGGCTGGAGATAAAGAATATGTATTTAAATTACCTGCAAGTAGTGCAGGATGACTAATTAAATATGACTGAAATGTATATGCATTTTTCACAGTTTTAATAAGTGAAATTTTGTGTGAAGGAGGAAATGGAAGTGAGCAATTC
This sequence comes from Pachyramphus minor, assembly GCA_013397135.1. NCBI lineage: Eukaryota > Metazoa > Chordata > Aves > Passeriformes > Tyrannidae > Pachyramphus > Pachyramphus minor. The sequence continues at coordinate 49,447 of VYXB01007796.1, read as the reverse complement.
TTTGCAGTGCTTAGCTAATATGGTTAAGCTTCACACTTTCAACAAACACAACTGTATTTCTTATTTTTTAAAATTATATAGAAGTATCTCATACTTTGTTTTCTAATGAACTGTTCACAGTTTCACTATCAAAAAAAAAAAGAACTTTAATTTCTAAGTAGAAATTTTTAGTTTAAGAATTTCAAAAACTTTAGATGGTTTACCAAAAAAATTATAGAACTGTGTTGTGCACTATGGCACATGATAGATGTATAATTATGTGTCGTGTTCTGATATATATAATGGTACCCTCACATACTACTCTGCTCTATATTGAAAAATCATTTTAATTCTGTTGCTCTTGTAGTACTCATAACTTGATTATTTGAAGCTTCATTAGTGTTAATAGGCTTGGGTACATTTTCTGTGAAATCTTTTCTACTCCTCATAAACAGATTGTAGGATGCTAATATTTCACAATGTTTCACGCACTCAATATAACACACATATTTCAAGGAACAAAAGAACACAAAATATCTTTGAAATAAGTAGGTCATCACCACATCTCCATAACTATTGAAAGAGAGTGAAGAAGAATCACACATAGAAGTACGCAGAGATAAAATGCAAATATTAATTCTGAAGCTGTAGGATGTACTCAGTATTGTTTTACTTATAACAAACTATTGTAAGTTAGAACGAGTTGTTTAATGTTAAACAAAGAATTGTTTAACAATGTGAGAAATAGAGATGTGGAGGAAAAAAAAACAAGCATGGTTGCTTCTACGTATACTCTCTTTCAAAAGCTACTTTTTAATAGTAAGCTTTTTCATTAATTTTAGTTAATAGTAAAAGTCAAAGTTAAAATTTTTAATCATCCAAATGCGTTTTTTCACATTTAAACAAGTGATATGCATTAAAAAAAAAACCCAACAAACTAAAACCCAAAGAACCTTCTTCCTCAGAAAAGTTTTCACGTTATTAATATTTTCGTACAATTTAACACATGCACTTGCTAATACACATACTCATATAGATACACATTCACATATGTAGGTCCTCAGGATTTTGAACAGATTTCAGCCTTGTTGTTTCATAAGGTGTAAGCCAAGTTCTACTGCTTTATCTTATATATTAGAGATGTATACAGACAGAAAATCTTCGAATTGTTCTATTCTAGAAAAATTCATGAAAGAATTCACTTGTTCTAGTGAAGATGTTAAGTAAGCTTAATTTTACATTCAGAACCAACTGAGGAAAAAGAGGCTGAGACCACATAATTTTCTTAATAAGCAAATTAATCAGGCTATATGAACTACCATTCATTTATCAAGGCACTAACCAATGCAATCAATGTCTTTAACTTTAGCAGTGATTTCAAAAACTCAAGAGAGGGGACTGTAATTTTTGTTTTTATAGTAAAAAAATGTAGATGTCCCTGAGTATTTATGGAAATACGTCATCCTCTGAATTCACAGTCTTTTACTGTATAAACTAAATATTTTACTAAATATCAAAAACTATCAAAACGTGACCACAATCTTGTTTGAAACTACTTTATGTTTCCATGCATTCCCTTAAAGAAGATGCCTTAATAGTTTTGGATTTCAATAATATTCCATTACTTACAATAAAAACTTAAAAAAACCCTTTTAATTTCATTTCCTGGAATAAAATAATAATTTTTTAAAAAGCTACATTTTGTTCTGTAAGCACATTTTATTTGCCTTTATCATGCCTCTGGTTTCTGACATATTCATTCAGTTCAGGAATTCAGATGGTGGATTTATAAAATGTTAAGTTTCCTTCCAAAGTATTCAAAACTACAACACTGACTGCAGGAAAAATGTATGCTGTTTAACAGAAATACATCAGTCATGGAAATGATCATGCTGTAGGTCCTGTTCAATACCTCACAGCCTATTAAACAGAAGAAAGTGAAGCAAGAGTGCTTAGGTTTATTATGACAGACTGTGAAAATGAATAATAATAATGTATTCCTATAGTCTTAAGCTGCCAATATTAACGTGAAAAATTATCAATCTTTAATTCAGCAAAGAATGCTGAGTTTCCAAGTCTCAGTTATTACTGAATCCTTCTGTCTGGAGGAATAGGAAATATAATGAAATGGGTTTAGTGGTTGCATTTAATGGAGCATCTTACTGGATTGTTATACCAAAAGGCTTTCTTCATCACCAATAAACCTGAAGATTTAAAAGAGATATTTCATACTAGATCACAAAGATAATGAAAGATACCAGAAGGTCTCAATATAATGGACCTCCAGCAATCTGATTATGGGAATGTAATCATAATTCTTTTTTTGTCCTGGAAGAAAATAAATCAGCTTTGTACATCTCAAGTTTCTGAGCTGAAGAACTGTTAATCAAGAAGTATCATAAATCGTATATGACAAATGACACAAAAAAAACCACTATTCATTTAGGATTCTTGCTCTAAATCCATTGGAAATCTCCTTGGATTCCCCTTAACGACAATGGGCTTTGGAACGTTCCTTCTTTTGTGGAGGAAGTGGCAAAGAAAAAGTTTGAAATTAATGATCTGAATGATATAATCTACATCATGAATAAAGCTCTGAAGGTGTAAAGAGGGAGACAGACTGATTGGCTGAAAATGCCTGTATTGTTAAAGCTAACATATTTCTTCCATTGTTCACATTTTTCATGTTTCTTTTTTCATGTTTCTTCTTTTCATACACACACACGTGTGTGTATGTGTGTAGTTTCTGTGTGTCTGTGGTTTGCATTTCATTCTTCCATGACATCCAAAAAAGTGTCTTGGGCAGTGAACTGTTAGAAGCTAGATGATTGTGTTCTACAGTCATTAATTGCTGAACAACATGTTGAAATACAGCTGTACTGGAAATATATATAATTTATATATTACTGAGGAGAGCTGCAGAAAAATATTTCCAACCTTGATCTAGCACTCTAGGAAGAGTCCTACTGCCTGTCACAATGTCATACTTTTACTGGGAGAAGAGCTATCTAGGTTTAGCCATCTGCATGGCTCCCTTTCCATACAATAGTTCATGTGCTGCATTGCAGTGAAACAACATGCAAACCACTTTCCCACCCATCCTGTAGACTGAAAGAGGGACACCAAATCAGGACACCAACTGTGGCTTATGTAGCGATTTAATCCAGCTCATGCTAAATTAGCCTAATATTACTTTAAAAAGATATACTGCCAAAAGTAAAACAGAAGGCATTTCTTTGTCATATAATGTCATATGTGAGAGATGCCTGGTTTACCTGTGAATCAGAAAGGAGCTGACAGTGTTTGCTGTGGGTCCCAGCTGTGCTAGCATGCTCCACATAGTCTCACAGGATCTGTTTAGTTATTACTGCATTGATACACTTTAATAACCTATGGCTAGAAGAACAAAGAAAAATCTGTCCAGCCATGTCTTGCCAAGTATAGCTTGTAAGATTCAAGGACTGCAGTGACTCACTATGGAGAAGGTGCTGAATGAGTAGGAAGCAGTTAAGATCTTACAAAAAACCAAACTAAAACAAAACAAAAACCTAAAACAACCAACCAAACAAAAAAACTTCAAAAAAAGTTTAATTATTAAAATACAGAGGAAAAACAAAATTATTGAAATAAAAAGCAGTAAGAGGCTGGTATTCTAGTAGCCCTGTGAGAAAAACAGTCTATATACAGTATTTGATTCTCTTCTTTAACTGGAGATTTCAAAACAGATAGAAAAATTTTGATACTTTTCTTACACTCTCCTCTTCCCAGTTTCATCTCCAAGAAATTCCTACCTGGAACCTACTTAACATTTTTGGCAGGATCCAACTGAAAACATACAGACTAATTTATTTCACAATGCATACAATAAAATGTGGGGATTTTTTAAAGTTTTAATTTATTTTAGCTTTCATTTTAATGCCAGTGTGATCTTTGAGCTTACACTTCTGCTTACTAATGCTCTGCTTTTCTTAACATCAGTACTACATTTGAAGATTTGATTGGAGCAGTTCTTTGTTTGAACCTGAAAAAAAGTCACAATTGTTTTCTGTTTCACCAAGCCATGTAAAAGAAAAGTGAAATTTATTTCTTAGACTGCAACAATATAACGATGAAATGACAAGCAATGTCTTTTAAAGTGTCTTCAAGGTTGAAAGCATATTAGAGTAATAGCCATTAGTCTGCATGTATGTGCCTTGATAGGAGTTCTGCAGCACAGTATTATATTTGATTACTCAACTAAAAACAGTCATCCATTAACCCCCAGAGAGTTCCAGCTCCCTCAGCACGCTGGAGGCCATGCCACTTAGTGTGTCCCCATTATTTTAAATGTTATAGAAGGAACACTAGGACATACAGAAACACCTCCAGGCCACTCTGTCATTCAATAAAAGTTGTGGGAGAAAATGTATCCCCTTGCAATGTTACTGCAGTCAGCAGCACAGTAACACCACGGAGGAATGTGGCATAAATATTCAAGGGCATTTAAGAGTTAAGCATCAATAATAATAGAAGCAAAGCTATAGGGGAAAAAAACAAAGTAACAACAACAACAATTAAAAAGTGTGCTTCCCAGAACAAAGCTAGTATTTCCACTCTTCTGGAATTATAAGGGGATTTCACTACTTCCTTCCCCTAAAAAAAAAAATGCAGAATTACAAATTATTCCCCAGGGCTTTCTTGGTGTTACTAGTGCTACTGATTAATGTTGTCATTGTATTAGGACTCAGATTTTCTGCTAAGGTTTGGATTCTGTTCCTGTGGTTAAGAAACATAAATTTTTACTTTTCTCATGTTTTGAAGAACTCATGATAAAAAAGCACTTGCAATATGTAGAGAAAACACTGGGTTAAATACACGTACAAAGTAGACTTTACAAGTCTTAAAAATATTCAGTAAACAAGTAACAATATTCCATAACTTTCTTGGATTTTTTACCTTACCCTCTCTGCAGAAAGCAGTTTTAAAGAAAGTGTCAGTGAGCTGATGGGAGTGTATTCCAGCATCATCATGCTACAGATCACATAGTACAGTCAGAAGCAGAGTCCTGTAGTGGAAGCTATTTTAGCATCACAAAGGAGGTCACAACCTGAGCTACCAAATTCTGTTCATCTAGTATAACAATCCTATCTTGTCATTTTCTAAAATACCCACGAGACTCATGCAAATACATATGCAAAAGTGCCACCTAACTTAAATTGAAGATTATCTTGTTTTCAGTACTTTTTCAGTACTTGTACTTCAGTACTTAAAGTTCTGCTTTAAACTTATTTGCTTTATTTAGGGGACTGTGAGCAAAAATCATGATTAGAACAAGATCTCTATTCATTGACATGAGTTACAATTGTGGTTCCACATCATCACAACAGTGATGGAATTTGAGAGCTAAAAAATACTGAATCCTCAGATGTGCTGTGATATTTGATAGCAATCACTCTCAGTTAGTTTTACTCAATAAAAGATTGTGATGTCATGGTTTCAGTTGTGATGGAATTTATTTTCTTATTATCATCATGGAATCACAGTGCAGCTTGGGTTGGAAGGGACCTTAAAGATGATCTAGCTCCACCCCCTGTCACAGGCAGGAGCACTTTCCACTAGACCAGATATTGCTCAGAGCCCCATCCAACCTGGACAGGAACACTGCCAGGGATGGGGCATCAGCAACAGCACAGTAGCAGGAACAGTGCTGTGTTTTTGGATTCAGTATGAGAATAATGTTGGTATCACACTGATGTGTTAGTTATTGCTCAGTGGTACCTATTCTAAATCAAAGACTTTTCCATCCCCCACTGGTCTGCCAGTGAGCAGGTGCACAAGATGCTGGAACTATGGAGGGGACTGTTGCTGCTAGGTTGAGATGGTCTGCAGCAACACAGTCAGATTCTTCATAATCAGGATGGGAATGGAATGTGTTTATTGTAACAGCTCATGTACATTTATAGACCTCAGTGTACATAAATGTTAAACCACCATTGGTGCCTGTACCAAAACATACATTAGGATTGGTTATGTTGACAGACCCTACAAACTCATGATGACTCTGCAGATTCTCCGGGAAATGCAGCTGCTTCAGCTTTATCTTCCCCCTTCTAGCTGCCTCTGTTTCTTTACCGTTCTGTCTTCCTTCTTGAAGGATACACCACAAGCTAAGCAAGGTCAGTGCCTCTATAAACAAATGCTAGATCACAAGCAGACCCCAACAAGGGACAGCTAACCCAAACTGACCAAAAGGATTTTCAATTCCACAGAATGTCATGCTCAGTATATAAAACTGGGGAAATTGGTGTGGAGCCAATAATCACTGCTGAGGGCTGGACCGAGCATCATCAGGTGAGCAATTGTGTTGTGCGTGACTTGTTTTTTTAAATAATGATAATTATTATTATCATTATTACTAGTATTTTTATTATTATAATTTGTATTATTATATTTTGTTTGTTTCTTATCTCAACACAGGGGTTTGGTTTTTTTCTTCCTTGTTTCTCCACCCCATCCCACCTGAAGTGGGACCAGGGGGAGTGAGTGAGCAGCTGTGTGGTACTTAGCTGCTGATTTGGGCCAAACCAAAGTATGTGAATACTCAGGGTAGAATTACCAATTTTTATGTAAGAGAAAAAATTTATCTACTGTCCACAACAAACAAATTGGACTTCTTGTACTAAGTATCATGGGGGTTTTTTAATAATTTAATTTGTTTTCAATGACTCATAATGATGAATCACCAGTTTGCCAATGATTTTGCATTCTTTGCTTCATTTATAATAGCAAGACCAAACAAAGAAGAAATTGCAAAAAGAATGTCACTAAGGGCATGTTCAAACCGAATCAGCTACCGTGATGACTTTAAAATAGTTGTTGAAACATATGGGTATAAATTTAATCTTTGTTACACAACCTAATCTATATAAAAGACACAGTACTGAAAGGCTTAATTAATTCTCCACTGTAAAACACTTAAGGAACCTTTGAAAAAGTGCTATGCAAGTCCAAAACATCATTGCTTACAGTGGTGATTCACACAAATCTTAATATTTTGGTTGATAAAAGAGCTAATCATTGTTTAATTTTTGTAGGCCTTTTTTTTCTCCTTCCACAGTATTGCGTTCAAATGCAAATAATAAGCTCTCTTGGGCAAATCGGGGCAGCTGGACATAAAAGCCTGTATGCATGCTGTCTTTCCACTCAACCATATAATGCAATACTTTGCTATCTCCATTAAAAGACTTACTTTGTACCATATCATGCATTTCATAATATTTCCATCTAAATGCAGATTTTTCTGTTCCATGTGTAGCATCTAGTCAGGTTTTCCATAAAAATACCAGCAGGACAGAACATTGAAATTCATTTTGCATATTAAAGAAATCTCTTTTAGATTCCTTTTATTTGTTTTAGCAACTCAAGCAATAAGAAAGAAAATTAGAGTTTCAGCAATGATGGAGAAAACATTTATGATTTTTTTTTCCTTGCTCAGTCAATTTCCAGACTCCTAAGATCAGGTAATTTTAAAATGTTGCACCGATGAATGACAGAAGTCCATCTGTATCATTTAAAGTAAGTGCAGTAGTAATATACATTACACAATGAGATCTTCACTTTGGATAGCACATACTGAATGCTTTTCTTCCCAATACTTACAATACATTTAATATCTGTCCCATAGGAATTTGTTTTCCTTGAAAACATTATTGCAAATGTCATAATATTTTCTGATATTGCTCTCTGGTGTGCACAGGTAAAAAAAAAAAAAGCAAACAACAAATAGTAGTAGAGACTAGATAGCGGAGCTGTCATTGCAAACACTGTTCTAATTCTAAAAACAGAAGACAACCAAAACTGTCATTTTTAAGCTGCATAAGTACAGATGGACTAGATTTATACTGTTTATTAGAAATTTTTATATTACACATTAATCAAAAACTGAAAAAAAATACAATTCATTTAAGAAAAAAAAACACATCAGAGTTTGTCAGAGATAACATTCCATATGTGTGTTTATATTACAGAATCACTGAATACACCAAGTTGGAAAGTAACCACAAGGATCATCGACTCTAACCCTTAGCCCTGTACCATTAGGACTCTTAGGACCATTCCCAAGAGTCACACCATGTGCCTGAAAGTATCATCCAAATGCTTCTGTTTGGCTTGGTGCTCTAACCAGCTCCCTGGGGAGCCTGTTCTAGCACTCAATCACCCTGTGGGTGAAGAACCTCTTTCTAATATCTAAACTAACACCCCCCTGATGCTATTGACATTATTTATATAAATAATGTTATAATTCAAAAAAATTAGAGAAGATATTTGACTTTTACATATTGATATTTTCTGATATCTTTTAAATGTAAAATTTGTGGTTTAGAGTAAGACTGGTTTTAGAATTTGTGTAGAAAATATGATATGGTAATGAATAAGTGGCCTATTTTTATGTCTATGCTTAATTTAACTATTATTTTTATGACATCCCGCTAAACCACTCAGGGTTTTACAAAATCAACAATATGTCACCATCTCAGAGGAAATCTCATCACTCTCTACAACTACCTGAAAGGAGGCTGTAGCCAGATGGGGATTGGTCTCTTCTCCCAGGCAACCAGCAGTAGGACAAGAGGGCACAGTCTCAAGCTCTGCCAGGGGAGGTTTAGGTTGGATACTAGGGAAAAATTTTTTACAGAGAGAGTAATCAGACACTAGAATGGGCTGCCCCAGGAAGTAGTGGATTCACCATCCCTGGAGGTTTTTAAGATGAGACTGGATGTGGCGCTTAGTGCCGTGGTCCAGTAACCACGGTGGTAGTGGATCAAGGGTTGGACTTAATGATCTCGGAGGTCTTTTCCAGTCTGGTTGATTCTATGATTCTATGATTCTATCATCTTACTACAGTTACAGCTCAGCCTTGCACAGATATGTGTGATCATCCAGGATGATTCTTGCAGAAAGCCTGCAAGTTTTCCTTCCATTTTTTCCGTGCAGCTGCTGGGACATCATAGAATGATGGAAACAGCTGCAGTTTGGTGGCTGTTGACCTTGTAAGACCTGTGTTTTGATTTTATCTTAGGACAAAATGGGAAGCACTTTTCTGAACCAGAAAACCAGGAAAACCAGAGTCCCTTCAACACTGGAGACCTTGGTTCGGGAAGACTGGCTTGACCCCCCTGCAGACTGCTTCTTGGGAAGACATCATCTGCCATCACCAGGTTCTGCTTCCTCTCACCAGTAAACAGGGCTCCAGAGGATCTCAGCTCACTTGCTGCATTTCACCTGCCTCTAGCCCTTCCTTTTCTGCATTTTTCCTGATAGAGTTCATAAGACATTGTTCCTGGCAGGAGAGTTTTTTCTTCTCTAAATTTTCAGGCTGTATATCCAGAGAGGTGATACACAGCTAAGTAAAACTTCCAGTATAGACATGACCGGACTAAATTCCCAGACGTAAAAAGGGAAGGGAAGCTGTTTGCTGCTTTTACAGTATTTATTGTCATTTCCAAGAGTGGTTGATTTATTAATACAATTACATAAATAAAAATAAGCAAAAATAGCACTTTTTCAAGATCTCACAGTCTTTTGCCAAACTTAAGTGAATTAATCTCACAGTTCACTGACTGCATGGTATTTATCTCTCTGTAACTGTACTGATACATGTGGTGTTTTATATTGGGGAGAATACTATTTACATTCTTTAATCTTCATCTTAGTTTGCTAAAATATTCGTATTCAAATCTTCCATGAATGCAAAGCAATATGCAATTATGTGTAATAGAGGGAAAGAGCAACTTCTGGATCAGAGCACATTTAGGTTGCAAAGTTATCATCTTAAAGATCAAAATAAATATTAAATTCATTAGCATTTGTAAATACTTCAAGGTTGTTTCTAAATTCACCAGAAAAAATTATTATAGTTAATATTAAAATTATTCTGCTTTTATTCAAACACAATAAAAACCCAAGATTCTGTCTCTATTTCACAGGAAACTTGCATTGTTGAAATGTGTAGCAGTTGACCGAAATTTAATTGGTCAGAATTAAATTGTTCTGGTAACAGGAACACCCAGTGAAAAGAGAACACAACAGTTTCATAGAGTGAGTTCAGCAAGGGACGCCCAGGCTAGTCTGTACTGAAGTATTTGCTCTGCAAGGAGAGACTGAAGGATGGGGCTGGTTCAGCCTGGGGATAGGTGGCTTCAGGGGCAAATGTTGGTAGCAACACCAGGTAACTGTGGGAAGTGGTCAGGTACCTGAAACGTTCTGGCTGAAATGCTACAGAAATATCTCTGGTAACCCAGGTTACCCCAAAGGAGTTAATTCTGTCATGTCATTTCCCTAGCTCATTTGTCTCTGAAAATAATGAAGGACTTTTCATCTGGAAAAAAATTATTAAAAGAGAAGACTCAGAGAAAAGAAATAAATTTGTCACTTGAATGTAAAGGAGCTGCTGTTTAAATTTGACTCAGTTGCTGCAGTAGATATGAAGTAATGGCAAAAGCTCATTGACTACACTAGAAGTTGGAGAGTTGATATGATGTGGAACCTCTCCTGTCCTTATTTCTGTAAAAAAATGGGTTCTACCTTTTTCTAACAACACATTCAGGGCAAAACACTTCTGCTGTTCTCCCAGTAAGGCCTGCTTACAGTGCAATGCACACTGCAGCCCAGCACTGCCCTAAGAACAGGTCTTCCCTGATAGACAGCAGCCATTTTAGTGAGATAGGAACTGATTACATGATGTATTTTTTTGAGCTGGGGAGCAGGATGATTCACAAAGAGTATGGTCTGACGGAGTTACAGACCTGTGGGATAATATATGTTCAGGTGTTATAGCTTCCCTTTATTTCCTCCAATGATATATGTTTTAATGGTCCATGTACAATATGAAAATAAATACAAAAAAAAACCCAACAAAGAACTTGTATTTATTCTTTACTTCCTCAATTTTGTCAAATTAAAAATTAATCACCTTTTTCAAAGTTCTTGTTCTTTGTGTCTTCTTCCTATCCCCCACCCTCACTCTTCTTTCTTTGGGGAAAAAAACCCACAAAACCAAACCAAACCAAAATAATAATAAAAAAAATCACAAGTGGTCTTACACACTATGAAGCACAGCTTTTCTAGGTGTATTCATGTGCATGCTATAGTCCATCATTGTCTGTCATAATCACCAATAGCTTCTTTTTCATATCCATTTTTTTCCTTGTTTTAATGTCAAAGAAAGGTAAATTATTTCCTGTATAGAAGACTGCAGAACATTGTTCCCTCCTATATGGAATTTTTGGCTTTCTTCACTAGTCTCAAGAGTTATTTTATATATAAGTAGAACATTATAACAAATTATTTTTAGTTGTAATATCAATGCATACTCTAAATTTCTCTTTAAATTAACCTTTAAACTGCTCCTTAAACTGGCAATTAAAAAAGCATTTGCCAAGCTTTTCTTTCCCACAAACTTAGATAGGTTAATGTGAGTTTTACATGAGACAACCACATGCATTGATATGTGTACTATACCATCTTATTCTGGTGCTACTGATTTCTTGTGTATTATTTGCTTGCTGTCATGTAACATTTTTTATCAAAGATGTCTTGCCACATCTGTTCTTCATTCTCTTTTGTTCTGCTAACTATGCTGGTGATTTAGAATTGAAGTAAATTTACATATTTAGCATTTATGGTGAAGACAGAATGTCGTCAAAAAAATCCATCAAAATAAATGGAAATTCATTTGATAAAATATTCTGAAAAAAATATTTTATGATGACAAGTCACACTCATGCTTACTAAGTAATATAGCTACTGGTATTAATTTGGATAAAGACTGTTTTTTGCTAATAATTGATTGCATTACTAGGTGATATTTTTAAAAAATGCAACATACCTAAAAGGTTTGTTTCTCTGCACCCTGACTAAATGTCTCTAATCTCGCCAAACCTTTTGGTCATGAGAGAAAAAATACGATCTAGATTATTTTCAAACACTATTTCATCCTGCGACACAAAGTTTTAGAGTAATTTGTGTCCTTGTGGTAAAAGTATGTGATTTACCTTTACTCACAGAGTAATGTATTGTGAACAAAGGGATAGGTATAGGTCCAGGAATAGGCAATTAAGGCATAGATGTTATGTCATTTTACTTGTTTCACTACTGATGAAAGCTGTCATGAAAGTTACTGATATTTGATGTAGCCTTACAATATATTTTTCCTTGTACTTCTTTCACCCTTTTTCAGCCATTTGATTAATATTTTGATAGCTCCATTTATATATAAGGTTGTCAAAGAGTTAATTTTCAATGACCTTTGTATGCCTTGCCTTTCCCTAACAATCTCAGGTTGATATTTTCATTTTCACATAAACACACAAACACTTCTCTTTTTTTGAAAAAGGGGTTTTTTTCCCCTTTGTTTAAAACAATTCTAGTAACAATTTTATGACTGTAGATTGGAGCATTTGTGTTTTGGATCAAAGGCTTGCCATCTGTTGTTTGGAGGATCATCATCATCATCATCATCATCATCATGGCTTGGCTTCGTGAACGAAGATTTCGAAGGGCTCTACCCACACTTGCTGCAGGCTCACTGATGGTTGAAAAGGCCAATGCGTGACAGACAAGGTTGGAAAAGGGACAAGATAAAGATTCCCCAGGCAGCATCAACTGGACGTGATTCTTTCTGCGTTGTCTTTTCTCCTCGAGAGTGATCCTGCATGAGTTCTCAAAGGAGGCAGCAGTGTTATAGATGATGTGTCTCCAGGCCTCCAGATTGGAAGCCAGCGCAGACCAATGGTGATGATCAATATGGCCAAGGCTGAGATATTGCTTCAAGGAGTCCTTGTATGTTTGGAGGAAATGCATCTGCATCTCTGTTTCTTCTGATGGGCAAAGTGGGAAAGAAGAAAACAAAGAGAAAAGGTCATTCCTACAGAAATTGTTTAAATGGCCCCCGAACAAAATCTCTGGCATTGAAAAATTCCACCATGTTTGGATTTGCCTTGTTCTTAAGTGCAAATGCTCACATTTGTGTCCTGTCTCAGCTGCCAAGTGACTTCAAACCATTAAAATGTTGAAGAACCAAGGCACTCTTATGTGCTGAGCTAAGGACCAGAGCTCTGTCCCTTCTCACTCAGTTCCTGCAGGCACTGAACATCAATCATTGACCACTGAGGTAATTTTCATATGGATGCAAATATTGTAGTAGCAAGGGTTCAATACAATAGCGACTTAGCCATGGAGAGTTTTCCTTTGTTCTCAGCACTAGACTGGACAAAAAGCAACATGGCAATCAGCATCTGCACTTCCAAAAGAGGATGTAAGAGGGATCAAAAGGAATAACTGAGATTAGGATGCCTAAGAAGGCAGATGGAGCTTCTTTTGTGAACTAAGAGGTTGTAGCAGGTTGGTTAAGGAAAACAGGGTACTGAGAACAGAGTGCATAAGGAGCGACCACAGAAGGAAAGACAGAAAATCAGAGGTGAAAACAATATTCATGAGAACATGCAGAAATGAAAGGTAAACCCACAAAACCATTAGTACTGGTAATCATCATAAAACTCATAGGGTAGATGTATTTATATACACTGGTAAGCATACCCATTTAAGGGTCTTGTATAAACAAAAATCTGGTCTTTTAATCTCTTAATTAATTAATTAATGGTAGAAGCTCTGAATATTCTAAGCCAGGTAATGGCTCACAAAGATGTAAGCAAATTTGTGAGTTTTAATCATTCGCCTTTTAATCGTTCACCTTTAATCATTCACCTTTGTAAGTTTTAATCATTCACCTGTTTCTCTCCTGTTCTCTCTGTTCTCTTTCTTCCTTCTCTCTAATATACTAAAGTTACAGTACATGAGGGTTTTAAATACTAAAAACTAGGAACTTAAAAGATAGGAAACAGTTTAGGAGTTACTCTTCACTATTTCATCATGTACCAGGATCTTGTGGAAAAATTGAGACACAGACTGGCCCTTTGATCTTTTTGAAATCATTTTGATATTACTTTGCTATACTGAACTCCAGTCAATAAAGGATATTTTCACTTATGAGGTTGTAAACTCCCCAGTTATTTTAATTGTTGGTTTGTTTTGATTTCCTGACGCAGAATCTGTGCCTTGCATGGGTTCACTGTTCTTTATTCAGGCACAACTAGTCTTCATCCACTAGCTGTTCTTGGCCAACATTTGCCCCCATCTTGCTCTCACTGATGAAGAGAAGCAAGAGGAGATCTGTGTTGTTATTGCACTAAGTTCATGATGATCCCACCATTTTATGGATCTATCTGTAGATGTTGAATAGAATCGGTTCAAAGAGAGAAATTATAGTTATGAAGTCAGAAGAGAAACATGACATTTTTTTGTCACTTTATTAGAGCTGTAGACACCCAGAGAGGTGTTAGATCATTTTGCAATATTCACTGTGTAACCTTGCCATTTCCTTAGAGTAATCTCTCATGATCACTGTCTGCATCAAATGTTTCATAGAGGTCAATAAAGATGAGAAGGGACGTCTGCCCTCCACTTTACACCATTTAGAAATTATCCATCACTGCCATTAGTATCTTGAGATCCAGGTTCTGGTTTGCATCCAGATTGCATTGAGGCTTGGACCCTTGCTACAGCCTGGTTCTTTCTTCCCCAAATAGCCTGTCATTGCTATAAGAACATCACAGAACATAGCAGTAATGTTGTGCACTTCGTGCTGAAGCTTCTGCCACCAAGATTCAAGGATCAATAGGAGTGACTGAGTCTGGTTTCTGATTTCTTTCTGTTCTTCAGTTTCAGGTTGAGATGCATGGCAAAACACTGCCCTTTGCCTGTGGAAAGAGAGGAGGGACTTCAGAGAGAAGCAGAACCTGCATCAGAAAATAATCAGTCATGAAGCTCCAATTTGTGACATCTTGGGAATGAAGTAAAACAGAAATCTGTCCACTGGTTAGATTCCCAATATGCAAAATATATGGCTTTGATTTGCGAGCTGTGTCGTTATCTGTAGATATAATAGCACGTAGAATCCAGATGCAGTGGTATAAGAAATGCTCTATGAGAGGAACCTTTCAAATATGGGTCTTCACTTAGGGATATGATAGAAATGATGACCAGTAAAAGGTTCTGCCTAAATTTTGGATACAACAACTAGCAGTATTAGGACTAACTCCATTGCTAGAAAAACCTTGAAGATACTTGGAAATTTTATATCTCTGTTTAAAACTCTTTCTGCAATTTTACTCAGGAAACTAATTACACCATCAGTCCAAAGACACAAGCACTTCTTCCTGAGAAAAAGAGAATGGGAGCAGGGAAGAAGAGGGATAAACATATCAGCTGCAAAAAGATGCTTAGTAGAGCATGTACAGGTAAAGTATAAGCAAAATTTTAAAACTTGCAAAATTTAGCTGTTAATCATATATGTCAAGGAAAAGCCTGTTTGGGAAAACAATAACTGTTGAAGCTCAGTTTTTTACTGTGAAAAATACAGAATATAAAGTCACAACACTCAATTCTTGATTACATGGTTTATTAACTCTTGATCAATACGGGGCCTTAATTCCCCCATGTTAAACAAAAGCCACAAAATATCTGCTAGTTAGAAAATATTCCGAAATGTAGAAAGCATGTTTCTCCCAGAATCTAATAACAGTGTAGATTTTTTTTTTTTTGTTCTAAGACACAGGGACTTAGTAAAACATGACAAATACTTACACGTTTATTTTAAGACACACAGCTTATAGACAGAAATGCACAAACGCCTCCGGACATCCAAGTTCCCTTTAAAGTGCATAGGGACAGCTGGGTGTCAGAAAATGTGATTGCCAGTGATAAGCGTGTTGAGACAGACAGCGGTGTGTATGGAATTCACCGAGAAAGCCAACACAGACTCACAGGGGTCTCACACAGAACACCTTTTAAAGGGTTGTTACTCTTTGGACTCTTAAAGACTGTGACTGATAAATATTTAATCCAAAGAACGCTTGAAGCCATCTCATTCTGCCCCACATGAACTTTTAACCTAATTTTACTCAGATCTGAGAGCTATCATGCAGATTTTGCCTCACAGCTGGCATAACAAGATGTACGCACACAGACGTTCATTGAAACAGAGTTGATAGTCAGCAACGTATACTTTAATTGTGTTCAAAACATAGCCATGACTTCATTTGAAAAAGAAGAAGTTGATGCAAGACCATATTTTACTTCAAACCACATGATTTCTTCATTTAGCTCCATAGACAACTGAGAGAAAAGTAACTTTTAAATAATCTTTTCAACTGGCAAAGTTCTCCAATACCCAGTTTTTAACTAGTCCAAGTTTCAGTTTTTCAGCTGTATTTTTAATTTACAGAATTCTATTTCCAGAGTAAAAAAATAATGGAAGTTAAAATGAGGGTTAAGCACACTGATGTGAAAATTGAAGCTTAAAAATGCATCTAAATCTTCTTCTGTTTTTCCGTTTTACCAGGAAGTCTCATGAGAATGCATAATATAAAATAGGGAAATTACCATCTCAAATGTATGGACTGAAGATATTTAAATAACAATACTCCCATTTAGACATTGCCTGAGTGAAAAGAATTTTCAGGCTTTTGAGGTTCATCTTTCGCTAGTCAAAATGTAGCTTCTGGAGGTTTGCATGCTGCCTTGCCAGATTAAATGATAATGTTCCTTCATGTAAGTGCTACACAGGAGAGGAAAATTAAACCTTGGGAAGAGATCCCTGTTCCTCCTAGGGTCCTTTTATGATAGGTTAATGACCAGTAAAATGGGCTGGAAAAAAATCACCAAATCTTGGAAATGTAGGAACTGCATCTTTTAAAGATTTTTTCACAAGCTCTGGCTCAGCAGCTGTGAAGATTGGTGGAAGATATACCAGGAGAGGGCCACAGCCTATCTCTAGTCATGTCTCATTTGGGGTGGGCACCAGATAACTACTGGAGTGTGCACCCAAAGGTATTAGCCAGAATGTTTGAAAATTATTTCTTATACTCTTTAACCTCTGTTTTTCATGGGTCTGGTCATGGGGGGTAGCAGATTACAAAGCTGTCAACTGCTTGAATTCAAAGGAAGACTCCTCCAGAATTTCTGAGCTTCAGAACAGCTTTTTTCTGTCTTTCTTTCTAAGTTAAATCAATGCCTTTTTCTTTTGCCATCCATTCAGCAGCAAGTATTCAAGAAGAACAGATAGAGCCTGTATACATGGCCTGAACTGAGGTAGGTGAGGTCTCCTAGAGTACAGAACATAGCCATATCCTTGTGGGTTCCAATCTCTCACAAACACAGGCTCTTCTTGGCAAGCCTGAATATTGTCTAGCTATGTACAAATGACTATTCCAGGCACAAAACGCAGGCTGAGAGCAGAGGGAGAAGTCTCATGGCAACACCTCCTGGTGATAAGATTCTCAGTGAAGAATATCATTCAGAATACTCAGTGTGATACCTATGAAAACTGTATCTAAACTACATTTAGCAAATATAGGACTTTCAACTGATTTGAACATCTACAAACTTCAGGTTTTGTGGGATGATGTTCAGAAATTAAATAAGGAAGCAAAGTGACTACATTAAACATGGAATATTCTAAACCTCCATTTCTCTTTAATGTTTTTTATTGCATTTAAATATGAGGACAAAATATCTCAGCCTGCATAATGGTGAAAGGGAAATGGGAGTTTTCCTTACTTGAGGATGCTNTTTATTGCATTTAAATATGAGGACGAAATCTGCTTTCAGGAGTCTCACACACACACATATGACTATCTCATCTTGCATAATGGTGAAAAGGAAATGGGAATTTTCCTTACTTGAGGATGCCTGAGGGCATTAAAAATTCTGAATTACAAAATTCTAAACTCTCTACACTGGATCAAAGACTTACTATCATTTTGATTTACTTAACAAATACTCAGTAATTAGCTTGACAAGTTGTGCTTGCTCCAGCTAGTGCAGATGGGTAGTATTTCATAACTTATTTTAAACTATTAACTACAAAAATACAAAGACATTATATAACAATTTTAAAGCAAGAAAACAAAAAGATAAAAACACCATTATTTTGAATACATTGCCATGACTGTGTTCAACACCTGTCAATATAATGAATTCAGATGAATTTAAATATACATGTATATTTCCTGGTTTAAATTATAATGTATAATTACTCAAAACAGGCCAGACTGGAAGTAGGCTAAATGAGTGATTTATCACACTTTCTAATTTAACCTGGTTAGACCATCATACTTTAAAACTTAATAGGTAGTGTACACTGCTGTAGGAGAAAGGACATTAGGAAAAAACCCAAAAAGTGATGTTGCAATTTTATATATCAACTTGGATCTACCTCAGTTAATGTTTGAAAGAAAGAAAAAGCTATTGCTTTTATGAAGACTGGGATACTACTAAGATTGGTTTTCCATTCAAATAACAAACAGTTTTTTGCTAATGTGAAGCAAAGAAACTGCATGCTGCAATGCATAAAATGAAAGTACCTATTAAGCCAAATTAAATTGCTTGCCTGAATGGGTTGATGGTGAAGCTGCTTTTATACAGGACTGAAAGGTACATTAGAAATCTCCCAGATGGAAAATATATGAGATTTGAATATTCTCTGTTCAAAACAGCTCCTGTAAACTCACTGCTAAGGCTTTGAATTTGTTCTCAATAGAAGGTCTACAAATATACAGTGGTACAAATGTGCTTTTTTTTTTTTTCCTTCCAGAAAGTCCAGAAATTAGATGCCTTATTGCTTATTCTCCAGTGATTTAAAATAAAGTGATGATCTTTCTAAGACTATATGTGGTGCATGATAATCAGTTTGAAAAGTCTGGGGTTAAACCCAAGTATTTTGGGTTTAACATCTTTATGCTCAATTTGAGCTGGTAACCCTTAAAATAGTGAGCATGAATTCAAATATTTCCTATTATTTTCACAATTTCTTATATAATTGTGCACAGCCGGTGAAAAAGTAGGTTATTATGAGTTATTGCTTAAAAAAATGGGCATAATCAGTATAGAATTTGAGCTTATTTAGTTTCTATATGCAGATAGAAGCGTTTCAGTTTATATACCAGTCATTGACAAAAATAACTTTTTTTCTTCCCTTGATGTTCTCTGCTTAAGTAAATCTGTTAGAGGTAGTATTCCAATTTTTTACCACTGTCAGATGTGTTCTCTATTTGTCTAGGTAAGTTTATATTATATTATTATATAATTATATTATATTATTATATAATTATACTATATTATATTATTATAAGTTTAGCAAAACTGTGTCTCTGGTTGGTGTTTCAGACTTTATTTTAGACTGTTATTTTTTCAGACTTTTCTAAGACTTTTGTCCATTAGACTTTGGAAACCCTGCTCTTCCTATTTTGAACCAGATTTCCATATAATTAGCCATCTAAATATATACATATTGTTATCCATTTGACATTGAAAAGGATATTTTTAAATTCGACATCATATACTGCTATGATCACTTATACTTAGCAGTATCATGCTTCCAAATGATGATCCTCTGTCCATCAAGTCTTTGGTTTACCTGCAGTTTGTGAGCTCCTGTAGGCAAAGGTAATTTCTGTTCATTTCTTTTAAGTTCCCATGTGGTCATAACAGACGAAATGAACAAGGCAATTTCCACAAAAGGTCTGCTTCACACTAAATGACAGTCCAAAAAGTCTACTGGATGTTGGAGATTGAACAATAAAATTTGTTGTTAATATATACCAGTTGCTGCCTGGAACTCAAGGCATGCAGCCGTTTACAGAGTTTCAGGATAATGGAAAGCACCTATGATCGATTTATGCTACACATCACAATGCATGAAATTTTTGTACATGTGACAGAAAACTGTTACACTTCAAATGCATTTTTTCAATAGATTTATCATTACATTTTATAACACCACAGATAAGCATTATCGAGTCCTAGAGACTGTTTATATGGTATCTCTGAGATAACTTGCCTGCTTGCCATACACTATATTAATATTTGCTTTTTGGCAGGACTATTTTGTATGTGCCAATTTGATAACAGATAAAACTGTTTTCACATCTAGTTGGGATTCTTTTGTTGGGCTATTTTGGTTTTTGGGTTTGTTTGGGCCTTTTTCCATTGGAGTTATCCAAACCCAATGTTAATTGTGTTTAATTTCTTCTTTGAAGCTGTTGTTAAGTTCTGTTTACTTTTCAAACAGAGAAGCTGAGACCAAAAAAAATTGTCCTTCTATTAATAATGTAATTTTTCCCTNAATATATTGATATAATAATTAATAATTAATATAATGAATTATAATAAATAATTACTATAATAAAGAATACCCAATAAATAATTCCCATTAAATATGCTGTTTTCACAACAAACTACAACATTTAATAGGCTCTTCTAAATTTAGCATGTACCTGTATGACTTTGAAATATGTCAAAGTTTAGTGGGCTGATAGTGCATTGAGGGAATTTTTTTCTTTTCTTGTTTCTGTTTACAGCTTGGGCTTTGACTCAATGAAGACCTGTTTTCTTTGCTAGAATCTGAATATAACCAATCACAATCTCAGAGTTCTCATTATCTTAGAGGTCTTTTTCAACCTAATTGATTCTGTGGCTCTGTGATTCAGTGAGTAAACATGGTGCCATAATCTGCATTTTTTGTAAACTAAAACTGAATTCAATTATCAGTAAATTAAGCATGAATATTTAAGTAAATGTTCTGCCTGAAACCAGTGCTGATCACCTTAAACTCCATTTGAAAATAGTGTTTATGGGGTTATTTTCCTAGTAATATCTTATAATCACAAACTAATCAGAACTGGTAATCTACATTTAGGTGCGTGTGTATCATGTATATAAATTCTTATGTTGATTGTTAGTATGTATGTACATAAGTGAAATTGTGCGTTCTAGATGTACATACATGGAAGAACACACTCCATATAGCTAAGAATCACATAGGTCTTTATTTGCCTTTATAAGAAATGTTTTCTTACCTTTCTCTGCATAAATATAGAGGAACTCCATTGAAACATCATACATAAGCAAAAAGTTGAAATTTGCCTTAGGTCTTCAGAAATATTCTGAAGTGCATTTTGGGTATATCTATCAATTGCTGCTGAATATTTTATACTTCCTGTAGTATGTGTTTTATTCTTTCCAGACAAGACAGCTACCAGCACCTTCTCCAGGAAGACAACTACTTGGATCTTTGTTTGATCCAGTGCATCCACACTTATTTTTACCTCTGTAGGGACAGTGGAGATAGGATTTCAGCACATCCAGAAATACCTAGGGCAGCTCTAAGAGAAGTACGAGGTATAAAAGCTGCAGCACATCCCCAGGATAAGGACTGCAGTTGTTACTCTATGGGTATGTTGCCTTGGATCAAAGGTACTGAACAGACTGGTGGTTATTGTATTGTCTATATTGTGCAGCAACCACAGTAGGTCATCCTGCTTCACAAGTCAATATATCTGCCCTGCTTACTGCCTCAAGTGGGACACCCAGAGACCCCTACTCTACATAGTTCAGGCTTGATTCATGCAGAGCTAGTGTGGAATAGGTATTTCCTTTTAAGGTGATATGAAAGTGTACATAACCTGTTGTTACTTGGGTTTAGTTTCTTGCACTTCAAACGGAGACACGGCCACTAATTTGGCCAAAAACCTGTTGTGCCTTATTCCTAGATGAAGATACCTGGTTTGAAAAGCAAAGGGAATCTGAAACCGAACCAGAAAAAAAAATATAAAGAAATCAATGATATACTAGTTCCAGCAGCACTCCGCCAAGGCTCCCAGTCTTTAATCTTTGGTTTCACCTACTTATTCTGGGTTATGACAGCAGAAAAGTGTGGGGGTCTGTGATCCAAACCAGATATCACACAAAACTTGGCTGAAGTCTCTGCAAGGCTTGTTCATCAGCTGTTTTTCACTTTAACACACTGGTTACAGGAAGAGTTAAATAGCCTGATCCAAGCAAGCTCTGAATTTCAGTTTTGAAGCAAATGTTTCTTTCACTCCCTTACTGCAGAACTGACAAATAGCTCGATAAATAAGGTTCCACTCATTTGTAAAATCACAGCCTTTACAGCTACTCTTCATTTAATATAAGCAATTTTAAGTTATTTAATCACATTTTCCTTTTGAAATCTGACTCTGAAAAATAGAAGGATTTACAAGTGCATTATGTTGCTACTTCTTTGTCTCATCATTAAAAACAAGGTTGTAAATCAAACAGTGCATGGATTTCCCTTTTGGCACATTTATCCCATACAGGTCATCACTGTGTGTAGGCAGAAAGTGTTCTTGCACTTCAAAGATTTTGTCAACATTCTGGTAGTGAAATTACAATTTTAGCTATTAATAGGTGCACACTTGATTAAACATTTATCATTTATAATCTGTTTTCACCATAAAATATAAATAAGTTGACAGCGAGAAATGTCTGCTCTTTTAATTTAAGAATGAGTAAGGGTTCTTTTGGTATAGTCTCTCAAGAAAATACTCAGTACCTTATGCACTAATGTTAATGGGATATTATTTTTATATAAGCCTTGGTTATTTTGATTGATAAATTTCTCAAAATGAAAGAAACATCACTAATAAACCTACAAATACACTTTTCAAATTAAGAGACACAAACGTGTATGAAAACAGATCATTGAACCATATGGCTGCTTCTGAAAAAAAGATGAAACAGTATGATATATTTCACAACACAAGAAATACCTACCATTCATGGAGAAAGACAGTGAAGTGGACAAATTCCTGTTTCCCTCTATAATGGTTGACTTATTCCCTGAAGCATAACATTTGATTGCCCTCATCTTTACATGGATAACTACAAATGTTATTACTAGCTATAAAATTATCCAAACCTTCTGAAAAATTCATCTATAGCATCTGCCTTTTCCATTTCATTTTGGCCATGCATATCACAGGCTGAAGACACACAGGTCAAAGGAAGACATTTTTTCTTCTGCATATTTTCTGATCTTCAGAAAAGCACTAGAAAAAGAGAATTCTCTGGGCAGGATTCAATCCCTTACCTGTAGATGTCTAGTACTTATTCTAAATATATCCCCTTCCAGCCTCTTTGTGTCCCCTACCCATGCCCAGTCTGGATGCCTTGGATGATGCTGGGGATCTAAAATGGCTCTAGAAAATATGTGCTTGGACAATAGAACTCCACTTTTGGTTGCCTGAAGACTGTAACATCTGAAAAATTAAAGAATATTCTGGTTTTAGTTAGCCATCTAATTTCCATTGGCATATTCTAAAATGGCATGGTATAAAAAGGAAATAAGAATTCTTGTCCAGTATACTTAGCTTCCAATATTCAGGAAGTTTCCTATTCAGTGAGGATGGAGAATTTGTACTACATTATATGGTACCTATATATAATTTATCTGTCTTATTATGAACTTCCCCCTCTCTTGTTATCACACTAGAAAAATAAAGTGTAACAAGGACATTTGTAAGGTATTAGGGGGAGGTCATCTGACCACACATGAAGGAGTATTTGCAGATGGGGCCATGCAGTTGCAGCAAGCTTACCACTGTCATGGTTTCACCATTTCTTCAAGGGCAAGGGCAAAACAGGTTGTAGAGCTTTGTCTTGGTCACGGTAGCACTGATGCACACCCTGCAACAAAAACCAGTATGATGTTAAATAACAGCAGTTCTACACTCTTCACAGCTCAATAGAATTTCTTAGATTACATCACGTTATTTTCACTGATACATTTCTTGTGTTTTACATGCTTCCTTCTAATGTGCAATTAGTCCCTTTTTTGTGTGATAAGGATATAACTTTACCCTTTCTTTAATGATTCCTCTGTCCTGTCTTAACCTGTCTAGAAGTTAGTTAATTCAGTGTAAGGTGATTCTCCCCGTGAAGAACCTATTCTACTGCAAATGCTCATTTTATACTAAAAGAAAATTGGCGATCCCTCTTTTTTCTGATGTTGGGAAATTCAAGTTTCTGAAACACATACTCTTTTTAGTGCATCCATTTTAATAGACCAAGGCTTTAACTGGACATAACATACCAGAAGAGAAAATCATAAAGGATCGAAAATGTCAAAAGTATAACCAACTTTTATTTTTGCTGAAGTGCAACTGTCTGGCACTGATGAAGTAAAAATATTTGCCAAAGAATTTCCATTAGTTTTTGGGTTCTTTTCAGTAGAAGTTGTTCCTTGTAAGCAGCTGAAACTTATTCTTTAATTGCTTAGGATAAAAATCTTTTATGAGAATTATTTTTCTATATACTCCACAAGTAAGGAAGAATTAAATTTCTGTAAGTATAATGAAAACTGTTATTCAGAAGACAGCTGTTCACTATTTGTTAGGTTTGACCTGTTTCAAAATACAAAGCTAAGCTTTAAGAGTGTACTTTTCTAACATCTAAAAAGAGGACAGAAAATTCATCCTTACTTAGAATAGCATTAAAAAGAATACTTAAAGCTAATTATTTGTTTCAGTTCACTGAAATAAACAAACATTTTTTTGCAAAAATTCAGTAAGTCTTTAAGTGCTATAAAAACTGATGATATTTCATTGTTTGATGGATTTAATCAAGGAAAAGACAAATGAAGCTCTGTGTTATTTTAATGGAATATAGTACATATATCAATGTGTAATGAAAACCAAATGGCGTTACACAGCTTGCTAATGTGCCACAGCAGTGGGATGCACTGCAGTATAGCTCCATTCCATGAAAAGAGTTCATTGGTTATTAAGACAGCCCTTGCTCAGACACATGGCCCATTGGATAGATCACACCCAGTACCCAACCAACCTTGTCTGGAGATAGTTTAGGTAGTTTGGAACAGCACTAATGTGAGCAGCAAAGAGTAGTTTTAAAAGGCATGTCACTCAGCAAGTAGTTCTTTGGTCTTTCTCTTATGTTTTAGAAAGAATTCCTGGTCACAGATGGTCTTTGGGAATAGTTCATTAAATTCATGAAAGAGTTAAACTCAATTAGCATGTTGTATTTCAACAGTTTATTTTAAGGTATTCTAATGATCAGAGAGAAAATAATACATGATATTTACTTGAATATGATCTGTATTCAATGGGTTGTGTGTAACACAACCTTCAGAAAGCCTCAGAAACATTCAGGAAAGTCTTCCAGCAGTCAGTTCTGCCTCTGCACTTGTCTGTCACAACTTGCTGCAGACGATTCTCCTTCTTTTGGAGTTCAACCTCTCATCACATCTATAGCATGAATCTTTGACAGAGGGGTGTAATCTTTTCATTAGATTATGGATCCTAGTTCTCCCAGAGGTGGTTTCAAATTCACACGGTGCTCTTAATATTCTTTAGTTTGGATCTGAATCCATGATTTATTTGACTATTATACCAGCTAGGGAGATTTGGGTCTATTGTTTATTTCACCTTTATACAGCATAATTTACGTTCTAAAAATATGTGTTCCTCATTCACTCATTGGAGATCATAACATCTAAGTAATAATGTTTAGGAATATCGAATTATTCTTTGTATAAATCTTAACACAGGAGAAAGAATCTGATCCTCAAAACACTGCAGAGGCACAGCTTTACCTGAAAATATCAGTCTCAGCCAGCACTTTCATTTTTTGGACTTACAAGGTGAAGAGCACTCTAATCACCCAAATCCCAAAGACATGCTCAACTGTAAATATACAAATAATGGCCCCTATTTAGGAGGAAGAGAGGAGATAAGGTCAACCCATTCGTAACCTAAAAAGCTCAGTGTATCTGAGAGATCTGAGAGAAGTGTTAGGACTTACAGATCTCAAAGGGAAAAACAAATGCAGTGTTTGAGGGAAAAAATTCTAAGAAATTCCTTCCTATTGTGGCATCTTTGGTTTTTTTCCCACAGACTTGATCTCATTGAAAATCAATGGACAAGAAACAAAAAGCACTGTTCTCATTCTTTCCTAAAATTGTACTACATGTTGAAGGAAAAGTCAAAATTCTTGAAAAAACAAGGTGAAGAAAAGGGTTAAAGACTGGAATAGTGCATACTTTCATTCTTTACAAAAATGCTGAGATCTACCAATTCTCAGATTGCACCCAGTGCTGAAGATGCTGTCAGTAAAACTGCATTTAGCACTTGTGTTAGTCCAGAGGCAGAAGCAGAAATTAAAACATGTCATCAAGGACAGTTAAATTTGCATGAACTAACCATTAAAACAAAGAATGCATTCGTAGGGATTTATTTTTATGTGCTTTTCAGAAGGATGCCAGGGCACAGGGTTTTTTTATTAAATTGCCAAGTCATTCCCAGGATATTTTGCAGCAGTCAAATTTAGAAATTAAGACTTTAAGACTTAGTTGGTTAATTTGTTGTGTTAGGAAAAAAGACTCAGGAATTTTTAAATTAGAAAAGTATTTTGGCTTCAGAAATTGGATTGCATCAGAAATTAAATAAGTATCCGTGTTTGTATGATCTGATATGCTGGCCTTTATGGATACTACAAATGTGTAATCAAAAAGGTAATAAAGTCACTTTGTAACAAAAGTAATCTCTAAATAAGTATCAAGGATGTCTTTCCAGTAAATACTTTTAGAACTTTTTTAATGCTATTACTGTTCAGTCTGATAACAGTCAACCAGAAACAATATGTGACAGTATCTGTGAAAGAGTAATTTTCCATATTTACTCCTGACAGAACTCCAAAACCTTATTTAGCGTTAGCCAAACATTCAGGTATCCACAAGCAATTTTTTTTTTTCAAATCTTTTTGATTACAGAAACTGATCACCAAATGTATATTGCATACAAGTTGAGATCTAGCTTTCACCACAGAGCCTAAAACAAACATTTAATTTGAATGTTTATAGCTTTAGTTCCCAGAAACCTGGTCTGCCTAAATTGATTTCAGAAAACCAAAACATATAGGTTAACTTATTGTTTATTTAAGCATAACAGAACAGAGTGATTGATTTTGAAAACTGCTCCAGGATTCTCAAGGTCATCTGCAAATGGAGCATTCTTTATTCTCACATTTTGAATTAAGAACTATTTAAAGAAGACAGGTTTCACCACTATAGAAAGATAATTCGTCAAGGAGTTATTGGAGGTGCATTGCAATATTGGTAAACATAATAACAGTAATTTGTATTACCTACTTGATGTCCAAGGTACTTTCTATCTGATCTATTTTCCATCTGATCTTTATCTTCATCTACCCCAACAGATCAAGGGACAGCCAACCCTTTTGACAGCTGAGGGGAGTAGGAGGCCTGTCACCTCCAGCTTCACTTCAAGAGGTTTTGAAAACTGCAGTGCCACAGTAGCAGTTGTTTGAAGAAATCATCTGATGGGTTTTAATCCTTCTCTTACAGAAGGAAAAAGAAGGTAGACCTAACTCCCTGGTTTAGATGTAAGTGTTCCAACTTTGTTTCTGTCCTGACCGGCTCTGTTCTGTCTCCTCCAGCTCAGAGAGACTCAAGAGTTGATTCTGTTATCCCTGAAAATGTCATTTGACTCAGGGATAAGAAAGGTTTGCAAAATGTGATAATTTAGTACAGTTTGCACAGCTTGTGCACTTGACCTAACTCTGGCAAAACTTGGTAAGTTTATACTTACTCTGATCATGTGGGAGTTTAGGGATGCGTAAAACCACATTGGTTATTCATGGCAATTCTCTGCCGTTATTTCCTTCTGAGTTTGCCTGAATCAAACATGCTTGCAGACACACATAGAAAAATATCATTGCCATTTCTCATATTCTGAATTTATAGGGAATAACCATCTTTGGTAATAATTAAACACAGATCAAATATGAGGCTGGTCAACAGTAGCATATAAGGTCTCTTGGACAGTCTCCTGGGAACTACAATATGAAATTCTGCTATGAGAGATATAATGAGAAGTAGTAAAATTACTACTTGAAAATATCAATTGAATTTTTATTTCTTAAATAAAATTATGCATAATTGATGTTCAGTAATGGCATTTATTCTTGGAATAATTAATTTCAAAGGTGAAGCAAATGTTTTTATATTTTAAGAAATTGAATATTTAAATTAACAATATTTCTAAAATATTTAAAAACTTTTACTTCTAAAATATTAAACTTCTTTAAATTAAAGTAAATTAAATTAAAATTAAAATTTTATTGTAAATAATTAGACAATATTTTTTATTCTATAATACTGGATTTTCCTTTGCTACCAGTGATTATTCTTTAAAGAAGTCCAATGTGATTCATCAGTGGCATGGTGAAGGTGTAAGCAGGTATGTAATTTTAGTAATGTAGGAAAGACGATAAAATGAAAGATATTTTGCACTTGATTTGTCTTTAACACATAACGAAATACCAAGTGCAGTTTTCATCTCTTTCCAGGGACATCCTTAGAGAAGCTGTCAATGGTTTTAATACCGTTGATCAAATTAGGTTAACAATTTTTGACAACACTTTAAAAATAATAACATTTAATTTACATACAGCTTGGAACTTACTTGTGAAATATGAAGCATTTTGAATTACATTGTGTTTTTTTATGTCTTCTCAAATTAATGTGGTAGATATTGAAGGAAAAATATAGCAGAATGACACTCCAAATAGGCACATGTGTGCACAACAAGATTCATGCAATCATGGCAATGTGAGGAAAATCTAATTTGTGAAAAGACAAAATATGAGAAGAAATCTGGTGAACAGATTTTGATAATTATCTGAGCTATTGCCCCTCAAATAGGTGTGAGTTTATTGCAGGAAAGAAAGTTATTGTTTGTTTTCACCTGGCTGGTCAATTACTCCGCAAGGAGGGAATTGGGATGGCAGGTCAGACTGCTGTTAGCTGGAAACAGGAGTTTCCTGGAAAATCAAATNCACAACTTTCACACAGGAATCATCTAAATGTGCAGAGTTATGTGCATCTCTGTATATGGAAGGTGTAGTAATCAAAGAGTATGAACAAAGATATTTGTCTTTAAATACAAAATGTTGGGGGGGGTTTTCTTATAGTTTTTCCACTTTTTATACTTATTTTCAAATTTGTGTTGTTTTGGGTTTGGTTTTTTTAAAGTTTCAGTTTTTTAAAAAGTTAAGATTATGGTCACAGGGTAATTCAAAATAGATATTTAGAGATCCAAGAATA
Source organism: Pachyramphus minor (assembly GCA_013397135.1). Taxonomy (NCBI): domain Eukaryota; kingdom Metazoa; phylum Chordata; class Aves; order Passeriformes; family Tyrannidae; genus Pachyramphus; species Pachyramphus minor. Next base: position 20,409 of record VYXB01007796.1, on the reverse strand, counting down.
CATTGTGATATCCATGTTCAACTTCTACCTCATTCAGACTTGCCTGAGAAGTCCTGTTGTATATTGATCCATGAATCTTTGAAAATGCTTTAAGGACCATCATGGTTTAGACCCGGCTGGCAAGCTGTCACCACATAGCTGCTTGCTCACTCCCTGCTCCAGCAGGATTGGGAAAAGAGAATTGCAATGGTAAAAATGAGAAAACTCATGGGTTTAATGATTGAAATACAATATAATAATAATCAACAACAACAATAAAAATTGCAATGAAAAGAAAAGAGCGAGAGAAATACAACCCAAGAAAGAAAAGTGATGCATATGAACAGTTTCTCACCACCAGTTGATTCATACACAGACAGTCCCTGAGCAGTGGACTCCCCCCACAACCTTCTCTCTAGTTTTATTGCTAGGCATGACCTCGAATTGTAGAAATATCCCTTTGGTCTGATGGGGGTCAGTGGTCCTGGCTGCATCCCCTCCCAGTTTCTTGTGTATATCCAACCTACTTGCTGGTGAAGTTGTGTGAGAAGTGGAAAAGGCCTTGACTCTGTGTAAGCACTGTTCATCAATAACAAGAAATATCCCCTGAATTATCAACACTATTTTCAGCACAAATCCAAAACACAGCCACATACTAGCTATTATAAAGAAAAATTACTCTACCTCAGTCAAAAATAGAACAATGACTAATTTTTTTTTTTAAACTAGGTCCAGACTCAGTTTACCTAGGCAGTGACTGACCCAGACTTGATTCCTTCCTTTGTCTTTTTAAGAGCAGGAACCAACATGAAGCTGATAAAACACTGCTTGACTATCCTGCTACTCAATTTATTCCATTGCCAAAAAAAAGTTACATTTTCCATTTTCGTTATTTATTTTTTATTTTATTACAGCAGAAAAATTTTGTTATTTAAAAATTAAGTTCCAAAGTTTCCTAAGGAAACAAATCTCCAGTCACCATGTTACTACCTTGTGTTCTGCTGCCTGTGTGTGCCTGGTTTTAAACCTGTTGGCAGATTTGACAGAGAAATGTCAATGAAAATATTGCCTTCTACAGGTTACTTAAGCACTGCTGTCCGGGTAGAGCAGTGGATCTGCATCTTCTAGTAAGAGAAATACTGTGGTGTGAGGGACCCAGCCACGTCGAATGTGTGATGGCCACTACCAGGGTAAATAGGGGGCTTTGTCCATGGTGCTGATTGAAAGCAGCTCCTTACACTTTGCTGGGAAGTCAGGGTCCAAACAGGAGGAAAAGAACAGTAATGCAATCTGCACAATAACATAAGCAGATCAAAGAAGTTGATAGCAGATGCTACACAGAAAGATAGTCAATTAACCAGAAGTATTTACAGGAGACATATTTTCTTCTTTATTGACATATTTTTCCATTTCCATCTGGGTGTGCAAACAAAAGCAGATATTTTAGAGATTTTTTTTTTCTTTTACTATACTCAGTTATTTTGAATGCACAACAAAGGCTCAGATATTTCTCAAGAAAAGTGCAGAATAGCCTGAACCACGTTTTTTAAGATATTTACAGCAGGATAGACTGGAATCATCTCAGAAATTGCCTGACCCAAAAGCAGACAAGCCCAAACCTTATTTTATAATAAAAGACAGAAGAAGAGGGAAGCTGCAATCTCTAAGGGCAAAGAAAAAAACACAACCAAACAACACACCAAACCACACAAAACCAAATAAACAACAAAACCTCACAAAAATAAAGAAACAACCTCCCCACGCCACACATGCCTCCTCCCCCCCTTCCCTCATTCCCAACCAAAGAAAAAAGCACCACTACCAACAAAAACTTTAAAGTATAACTTTTCAGTCTCTTCCACAGACTACATCAATATCTCTTGATGAGATCTTTGGGCTGCTCAGGGATTCTCAAAAAGGTTTTGAATTTTCTTAGACATATAGAACTTGTCATAGATTTCATTGAAAGACCTGAGTCTTGAAAACAAATACTCACAGTGAATTCATAAAAGCTCAGCCATTCTGATATTTCTCAGATCTACTTTAAACTCAAAACTTAGAAAATAGACCTAAATAGACAATTTTTCTTCTATCTTTCTTTTTCATTTGCATTTCTTTTCTTTTTTTTCAAAAGAAAATATAAAAAGGACTTATTTTATACTTTCCATATGAATAAACTATGCATAGTGTTTTCTTGTGAGATATATTAGTAGATTTTAAAAATAGGTTAGAAATTATGCAGTTAAAACAATACAGTTGGACTTTTAATTATTTTAAATAACTTAGAACCAACTCTATAATTTGAGACAAAATAAAAGCCATTTATTAATTTCCATAGATGCTTTGACAAGAAATAAAATCAAGGAAACAAATAATTTTGAGGCATAGCAATTAGGTCTTGAAGAAAGATCAGTCACTGAAGGAAAGTGAATGAGAGTTTTGTATCTGGTGAGGTTTTTGGTTTGGGATTTTTTTATTGTCTTTTTTGGGGGATTTTTATCCCCCTGTATTGTTTTGTAGGATAGTCCACTGGGAGGTCCACTGAGTAGTGTAGGCTTTCATGTAGCCAAATTCAGTGATTTCAGGCTTTTTCATTTTTAGATTTCTAAATATTTTGATGATTGCCCATTAATGCAAACATGAGCTTAATGGTATTGGACTAATTTCTCTGGGTTAGTTACCTCTCATGTTAACTTTGTGGGACTCCGGGATGCTACCTATGGAAGGCTGAAGAAATAATTTAGAAAAATGTATCTTCCCTTTCTTAGGAGTTATCTGTTACAGTGTCATTTCCTCTAACTCATTACCACATTATTGATGACATCGGTATGTGAGAAGGCTGAGGTTGGAAACACACAGACACATTTACTCTTTAAAATTCCAGCTTGCATAACCAAATGATACAGTAAAAATTAATCTTTTACATGTGGAAGCTGAGTTTGCAGTAACGAAATGTGGTGAATGGCAAATCAAAAAGCAGGGTTATGTAAGATACAAGGGTGGGCCCAACGGATAAATAATGGCATTAGTTACCGGGTGGCATCCTTAACCAGTGGAGAAAAGGCAGAGTAATTTGTCTCTGTCTGTTTTCCTTTTGTTACCATTCTTCTAGGGACTGTATCTGTCTTTCATACTTCTTGTTAACTCCTTTGTGTTTTCACCACATAAAGGAAGATTTATATATGTTGAATACATTTTCTTTTTAGTCTTTCTTATGCCCTAAGGCCAGTTCTGGCCTGTACATCAGGTTGTATTCCTTCAGTGACCAATAACGAGCATTTTCTGATTTGTGTTTATAACCCTGGTGCTAATATAACCTTAGTATTCCTGCTTTTTCAAGGCACATATCATCACAGTAAAATATGAAATACATAATAAAAAAATGGGGGGGTTGGAAGGTGTGGGGTGTAGAGAGGTACCCAGAAGAGAGCTTTGAAATCATATTTTGGCTTCCTATTTGCTGCCTTTGAACTCCATTGATTCTCACCTCCTTGGCTACACCATGACCTCAAGAATCTCCATAACACAACAGCAACTAGAGCAATCTTCTTGATGTGCAAGTCATGGATTCAAGTTTCTTCAGATTCTGAAGAGGCTAGGAAATACCTTATCCTCTCATACAGATAAGTTAATTTCAGACACATAGAAGTTGAACATTGCTTCTTCCTGCAGAAGTTTTGAGAAAAAATAGCCCCTGCTATACTTTATATTAGCCCAGTCCTCTTGTTTCTCTACATAGTCACATCCTGTAAAGTCTTAGAGAGACAAATACTTGCACAAGTTCATTTTAATTTCCTAGTCCTGTAAAAGATCCCCTGAGCATGTCCTAACTGCTCTCCAAGTAGGTAGAAACTGACCCTTTGATATGATGCAAAAAATGTAGAAGTATGATTTTTTGTATTGCTTCCACACATCTAAACTTCACCTGTATTCTAACTCAGACAATATGTATACAGTTTCATGTTTGCTATGGATACCAATGCACATGACTGCAGCACAGCATTTTCTGTTCAGGAAATCAGTGAGTATAGCAGTGCTAGGGGATATTCAGTAAATTATGAGACCAGTAGTGTGTATGGTTTTGTTCATTTTCTGAAAAGGCTCCGCATGCTTAGGTTTGAATCCTCACTACTCAGTGTTACCTTTGTGAAACTCTGTGGTCAATGCTGTAGCTCATCTACTACTGTCACAAACATGACAACTAAATACATAATGTGAATAATGATCTCAGTGTTCAAAAAACAGTAGTAACAATCACTTTTAGGTAATATACAACACTGAAGATACAGAAAGAAAGCAACAAGCTGCATTTCCAAAATGAGTAACACAAAGCCAATTATGAATGTAATAACTTTCAAAATGCAGGAAAAAAATCCTGCATTAATATTCTGAAAAATTTTCCCCCAAAATATCAAACTTAATAAACAGTGGAAAGCTTTTTAATGGTTTATAGATTGGATGTGAAAATAACACCTCTTTATCTCACGAACTAAACTACTAAGGCTAAAATTGTATGTTTGGTAGGCTGTTATTTTTTTCCCCCTAAATAATGATAGTTAGAAAATGAAATAATACGCCAAACCTATAAAAACAGAATAAAATTTAAAATAGGGAATTTAATAATGAGGATGGACATTGGATAATCTATTGACAGCGTTCATTAGGCTTGTTACTAGCAGAAGATAAAAATTCACCTACGTATTATAAAATTATTCAGGTTCTGAAACTAAAATTTAATCTTTTAAACATTGGTTAGTATTATCTGCTGCAAGTCTTCTGGGACTTTTAATTGTCTGATTTAAATTAAATGCTTTTTGCCATCTTTTGTTACCACCCCATTAATTTTCAAAACCAATTAAGATAAAAATCACCCCTAATAATATCAGACTTATTATTAAGCCTATAATCTTGCCAATCTCATTTACCATTTTTGACCTACCATTAATGACTCCTGATTGGAGGGAACATAGACTTCAGGAGTTGTGCCTGTGAACTATTCATGCATTTGGAAAAGCATGTACTCTTGAATTGGGTATTGGTTTTGCTAACTGCAGAGATAAATGAGTAATTTACAGTAAATAATTCCTTTGACATGTGTAACCCATTTTTAGGCCAACATGATATCTGCAAGTAGATCACAGTTTCCTAACAATATTAATTGAATGTGTACAAGAAAACTCCTTTTGTATTTTCAGTTCTGTAGGAGGGAATGCATAGAAGTAAATGTGAAGATATTCACTGCTGGTTCAATATTTTTTTCTCTTTCTTAACTGAAAGACTGAACAAGAATATTCAGTGTCAATATTGGAATCCCAGCGTTACAAAGTCTTTTTATGAATACTGAATGGTCATAATGCTTTCATGCCAAGTCCCAGAGGAGACAATGTAATGCATATTTATTTTTGGGAAACCTCTGTTTTGTAAGCCATTGTTGCAAGACTTCATAGAATTGTAGAAAGACCATCTAGTTTCAACACCCCTGCCTGGGCAGGCATATCACACACTAGGTCAGGTTGCCCAGAGCCCCACATGACCTGACCTTGAACACTTCCAGGGACTGAGCATCCACAACTTCCCTGTGCAACCTATTTCAGAGATGCGCCACTCTCAATGTATAGAATTTGTTCCTAATATCTAATCTAAACCTGACTGCCTTCAGTATAAAACCGTTACCCCTTGTCCTATCATGGCCCTGTATAAAGTCCATGTATAAAGTCTCCAGCTCTCTTGTAGGCTCCCTTTGGATACTGGAAGGTTGCTATACAGTCTCCTCGGAACCTTCTCTTCCCTAGACTGAACAACACCAGCTCTCTCAGTCTGTCTTCATTGGAGAGGTGCTCCAGACCTCTGATCATCTTGACCCTCCTCTGGACTTACTCTGGCAGGTTTACATCTTTCTTACTTTAGGGGTCACAGAGCTGGACACATTATTCCAGGTGGAGTCTCACCTGAGTAGATTAGAGCAGGAGAATCCCCTCCCTCAGCCTGCTGGCCACACTTCTTTTGGTGCAACTCAGGACACGGTTGGCCTTCTGAGCTTCAAGTGCACGTTTCCAGCCCATGTCCAGCCCCTCATCCATTAATATCCACAAGTTCTTCTCCCCAGAGCTGCTTTTGACCCATTCTCTCCCCAGCCTGTTCTTGGGATTGGGATTGCCCTGACCCAGGTGTGAAACCTTGCACTTGATCTTGTTGAACTTCATGAGGTTCACTTAAGTAACCAGGTTTCCCATTTTCTTCCAGAGCAGTCCCACGTTTTCCCTAGTCTGCCTTTTATCACCCATGTACCTATAGCATTTTCTTCTTGACCTTGGCATCCCTGACCAGATTTAATTCTATCAGGGCTTTAACTTTCCTAACCTGATCCCTGGTTGCTTGGACAACCTCTCTGCATTTCTCCTTTCAAATGCTTGTAACCAATGAACAGAGGTGGAGCTGCAAGTATGGATGAAATGGAATGATTTAAAATGTGAATTAATACCCTGTGGAAATACTTCATGTTCTTTCTTTAAGCTTAAGTAACTACGCTGTCTTTGTGTATTTCTAAGAGTTCTCTTGTGAGTGGTCTAACGCCACTTTCCATTAATATTAGACTGTCACATTTGTGTATGATACAACATGACATTAAAAAACATGGAAAAAATAACCTAGATTATCACTTGTTGTCAACACAGTTCATGTAAATACAGATGAAAAGCTCTTCATTTCAGAAAATGAAACCTTTTCTTCTCAAAAGTCTGAAAGTCAGAATGCAGATAATTTATCATATGCTTTTTCATAACCTATTATTTTTGCTCTTGGCTGAGGACTAGGTGCTTTCTTTGCTCTCATTTATGTGTCTCCTTTTTCTGTAGTCGTTAGCTAGTCAGAGTTATTTAGCTATACCTGAAAATAGAATGTACTTGAACATATATTTTAAGAAAATAATTTCTGTAAACAAATAATCAGTTCTTAAGAGCAATCAGCAGCAAATCTGCATGTCATTTTTATTAAATGTACCAATAATATAAAAATTAAATAAGTCCAAGAACTGAATTTATACTTGCTAGTAGTTTTTCAAGTGTGGATCTAGAAACAGTTTAGAGAACCTTTATTATTCTTGCTGCAAACATTTTATATGACAAATGGATATATTTATCAAAAATGTTTGTTGTTGACCAAACCATTGACATTCAATAAAGATTTTTATTTGGATAAATACAAAAATAAGTTAGTGGTAAAGCATGAATAAATATTAAACTTGAGGGATGTTGAAAGAAGATAAGAGATATAGAAAGCAACTGAACCATTACAAGAACCATTTGCCCGTTTATTTCATATTGTTTTCTCCACCTAGAATATTTATTTTCTCCCTCTGAAAGTGTCCTCATGGAGTCACAGGGTTTTCACCTTATTGCATCAGACGGAGAAAGTTAGCAGCTTCCTAACTGGATCTATCTTGACTATGATCCATTTCTTCATTAAACTTAAAAATCTACAGCCAGGGAGAATTAAGCCTTAAGAAGAACTACAGAGGGCTCATCATTCAAGTAAATGAATGTTCTGCATGAGTGTTGGAAGGAGTAAGAGTGAAAAGAGTGAGCCATCTGTTTTAGAACTGACACAGGATTTAGAAGTCTATATCACAGGTACAGATCATAAGTCAGACCTGGCATTTACATTTTTCAGTGAATATTACAGGTCTTTCTGAAATTAAGCTGAGCCAAGCTATCCGGAGATTAAATTAGACTACTTAGGGAATGTGGTGAAATATCCTGTTTTATTTCCAGAAAAGTTCTATTAATCTATTATTCAAGTACAATATGATATAACTTAATAATCGAAGCAAGTCCACCTCCTCTGTCACACCCACTGTTTATATGGGATGTGAAAGAAAGAGAGAGAGTAACAGATAAAATTCTTCTAGATGAAGGAAAGTTTACATACCAGGATTTTGGAAAGTAGAACCAGGATTATCAGTGAATGTACATAGTAGTAAAATTGTAGGACCTATCCTGAGGGAACTTCAGCCATATTTTTTAAATATTAAAAAATCAAAGCCTCAATTTACTTGCTAGGGATGCACAGTCACCATTGTTTCTAGATGTTCTGTTCCAGATAGAAATAAAGCACTGGTATATTTTGATGAGACCAAGGAACATGAGATTTTAAGCCCAATTAGTCCACATTGTATCTATGTCTCATCTTTCAGTAGTAAGAATTTGTGCACTTAAGCTCTTTTATAGAAAGAAGGAGTACAGTGAGAGATCATATCCAAAGTGAAAGCTTTGCCCAGAATTTTGTCCTAGAGGAGCTCAAAGACTTGAATCAGCTAATATCAATGAAAGTTAGTATTTATTTCAAAGTATTCTTTGATTTCATTTTGAATTATTAAATTTCAATGTTACTCTTCTCTACTGGGAAGCTAATAGGTTCTTCTATGACTTTGCAAAACTTATTTTCTTTCTGTAGGCACATCAGTCACCTTAACAAAACAGAGCCAGCAGAGAATAGTATACAAAAAATCCCTTCCATTTAAATGAGCTTAAAGACTGTGTAACTTTATCTTTTGAATAAATCGTCTGTACCATAAGCCAGACCACTTGAAATAAAACTTAAAAGGCATTACACCAAGATGTAAGAGAACTGTAGTGATGCCTCTAAGGCATCCTCAGGAACTAACCTGCTCAGTCAAGATAGGAGAGGGTCATCTCCACTTCAAACCACTGACACTTGTAACAAATTAAAGTTTACATACAAAATATTATGCTGTATATAGGAAAATCTGCTGCCTGACAGAAAAAAAAAAAAAATCTACTGTGTGACAGGAAAATCTTTATGCCTCATTGCCTTCAGCTTCAGACCACAAAGTTTTCTATGCCTCTCCTCTTCCCATCACACCTACTTCGCTGAGTGTAATGCATTTTCCACAATATTAAACTATCAAATTAGTCTCTTGCACTGTACTTGTGGTGTACCTACTGCTATTAAGAAGCCTGTGTTCCACATCAAAAGTTCTGCGGGAAGATAGTTTTTGCTTCTCAACTAATAACTCTGCTTTCTGCAATATACTTTGAGTATAAGAACAATGCTCTGCTATAATGCTGAAAGTTCAGGCTGAATCACAGTACTGCTTATTTGATCTGGGTGTCCCACTGCATATTACCTGCAGAACTTACTGATGTATATTAGAACCTCTATGGCCCTTTTCAACTCCGTATCTTAGCCTGTTCATTTTCTGAAAGGTAGTGTACAGATTGGTGTGGGTGAGATCAGACTATGTAAGGACGATGCCTTGCATTTATAACTGAAAGTATATTGTATTTTCATTTGTATATATGTAAACACTCAGTAAATTATGGGAAGCACAATCTAGTCAAAGGAAAGACTTAAGTTTTCAGTGAAAGAGCTGGTATTTAATTTGTAAGTTTTTATTAATAACTTGAAACTGATAGTTTCAAGACATTAAAATCTTGAATTTGAATTCACTTTCATTAACATTTTCCCCTTATACTATTAATATATGGTGCATTTTCAGATGAATTGCAAAATATCACAATAAGAAACTACACTATGTGACTGGTTATATGAGGAACAGAAAAACAAACTAGCAAACCCCTCAGGTATTCTTATTAAAGTGGAGGAAGGGAGTTGATATAGACAGAATGGAGCTCCATGAACTGGAATTTGACCAAGCTAAAAGGATTAGCAGACTTCCCTGACCAGAAAGGTACCAAGGGAACTTTAACAAGGAGACACATCTGGCAAACAGGCAGCGTGGAGGCCAAGTAATACCATCCTTCATCAGCTCTTAAAATTCCGCAGACCTGAAGACTGTGACTAGAAGAGTTTCTAGGAGTGATATTTCACTGTGCAGCAATAGAATGACTGGAGTTATGAGGCCAGAGATAAATCACACTGATGGTCTTATTGAAACAGCCGTGCCTGGAAGGGAGGTGTAGTCTCTTCCCCAGACACAAAGAAAGCAAGATGATGCAAGGAGCAAAAACACTTGTGCTCTGGGGACAGTTAAATCTGCCTTTGAATGATTATTCTTCTCATGAGAGGAACATTCTTTAATTATGAAAAAATGGGTTTTGAGGCAGTTGATATGTAATAAATTTCCTTTAGTGTTTGCATTTATCTGCATGGTCATGTATCTTCAGCCAAGAAAATCTCAATGTTAAATTTGCATTTATAAAAATGATCATAAATATAGTGAAATTCTCATTTTCATAAATTTTCTCTAATTCCAAGAAAATAAAACAGTTTTCCACTCTAAATGTCAGTTAGTTTCTGCCGCATCTCTCTGACTGAATTAGGGTTTAATTTTACAAAATAAAGAAAGAAAAATAAAATAAAAAAGGGTCAGAAGACAACATATTAAACATTTTGGGAATGGGATTTAATCATCAAGGGAAAAGGAATTTAAGCCCCATAGAAATTTTAGAATCACTATGGGTTTCTTTTTTTTCTTTTTTTATATGTCTGAGACTTCTGTGAAAGGTTACCATATGGAGAGAAAAGAGCAGATGAAATAAAAAGCAATAAGACAAAACAATAAAACTGTCATTGTTTTCTTGACCTTTTTCAAATGCATTCATCAAATTGTAAATTTAGTTAGAGCTTTGAAACTACTCTTGCTCTGAGTGGAATGATCTCTAGCATCCACTTACCAATGGCCTTTTCTGGCAAGGTCAGATAATAAGAGGCCTCTCTCTCAACTGAAACTCTAAGTAACTAGTGACTCAAGACAGGGTTTGTTTACTCCTTATTTTTCACTCTGGCAGAAATAACGGAGGCTAAGCCAATTTCTGTGCTGTTGTTACTTAGCACTGTGTTAAGTTATCTTGATAACATGTAAAAAGAATCCATGTTCCATTTCTCGGCTGCGGGGCAGGAAAATGGAGGAAAAGAGCAGAAAGCAAGAAAGAATCTTCCTTTCTGAAGAAGGTATCCGTCCATTAGTATCCCTCCATACATATAGCAAAAGTATACAGTTCCTGTGTATTACAAGATGATAAGTATCATTAAGTTAAACATGTGCCCATGGTTTGCGATTCTCATTGTAGTTTCTAAACTGAAATATGTGTCTCTCTGTCCTTAAGAGCTACAACAAGAAGCATATACTCTTTCCTGGTTGTTTTCCCAGAGCTGAGTAATCCCAGTAATCATACTTTGATTAAATATTAATTTTATTCTCAGATATCTTTCAGCATTGATTTTTTTAGTTTTTTCTGTTTCATGTAGCTTGTCTTTTAAACAAAAACATGTTTGCTTGCTATCGTATATATAAGTTGTATCTTTTAGAGTGTCACATCTGATACTAGATGTGACTTCAGAACAATTAACTGTTTGCAACATACAAAGGAGTTCTTGAAGGCAATTGAGGGAAAAAGGTGTTATTTTATAATATGTGCAGAGCTGCAAAACCATGTTTGAGACATCTGATAATAATATCCTTATTTGCAAATGAAATACCACAAAACCAATGTAACCGACAATTTATTATTATATATTAATTTCTGACAGCCTAGTGGGGTGGAAGGCTTTAGTGGCTTAATTCCATGGTGTGATAAAGGCTAGAGAAAATCAGTTTAAAATGAGAAAATCTCCAAGAGGTACATTTCAGTATGTGGCTCCTACCTTTGATCTATGCTGAATATTTTTAAGGTTGGAAGTGGAAACTAGAAATTTGCCAGGGTTTGCAGAGAAAAGAAGGTTGTTGGCAAGTGTATTTTTGCACTGTAGAGATCTTTATCAAGTTCTATTCTTAATTAAACTCACATAATCCTTCTTGTTGTATTTCATTCATTGACACCTTATGATGTCACTAAAGCACTTTAAATTTATCATACATTGACTCCTAAGAATATGACTATTAATTCAAATAATAATAATCTCTTTCCCATTAACTATCACAGTCTTGCCTACATTCTAACTGAGCCTTCCAATAGGATAAAGCACAAATAGGACAAATTCATAGTGGCTCCAAAGAATCAATGAATGTGCTTTGATTGTAACATTCTCCACATTTATTTTACTGTTTTGTGGAGCGAAAAGAGTCATCTGGGTAAATGGGGCTTTAGGAATCAACTATGGGTCAGAGTTAATTAAATATATTAAAGGTTATATTTGTGGGTTGCAAAGAGTCTGTGGAGTAATTCCAGCTAAGGAAACTTCACCTGCATCTTCCATTGTTTCCTGTATTTTAGCTGTCACACTGGAAGAGGAAGAATAGAGTGTTCATTCAAACAAACCTCTCCCATAGCACTTCCATACATGTTACAGGAACTTTTTATAAATCTGTCTGCTCCCACTCTCACACAGCTCTGATGAATCACCCTTTGACTTCAGCTGCACAAGGGAAGGCTTACTACTTTTAGTATTTTCAGGTTATTTTTTGCTGATTGTGGATGTTACAGAGGCCTGCACTAGTGCAGAATCACTGTATTTACCAATAAATAGGTTGTTTAAAAGAAACTTGTGTGCTTTGGAACTGGACTAGCTACAAAGTTGTGATCTGAAACAGGTTTATTCTCCTGATTATCACCAGTCACTTCTGCATTATTAAGCTATTTATCTGATTGCCTTCAAATGTGAAACGATCAGGTTATCCAGGTAGATGTTAACTTGATTTTCTGTGATTTCTTTATAAAGTATAGAAATGAGAGCATCAACTATCACTGTCTAACTGTTCCTGGTGCAAATGAGTTCTAAGTAAATACTCCAGTACAAAATGATACCATTTTTTACATTTTGATTTGTGTGTTTAGTCCCCATTAATCTTTGCAGTAATTCATAATGGGAATATATGGAGTCATATGACTGAAACAGAAGTCCCTGGAAAATTATTTTCCATCCAATTTTTCTGATCATAGTCTTTTCTACAGTTTAAGCTTTTTTAGCTATATCAGGTTCATGAAATCAAATGTGGACTCTCATTTCAAAGGTGAAGACTTTGCTATGATTATTGCACGCTATGCAGCAGTTGGTCATGCTTCCTATTTTTGATATGCAGTATGGGAAGAAGAGTTATCACATTTTTTCCCACTTCCCTGCCTGAGGTGCAATGTTCAACAGCCTGCTCTGCATTACTGTACTAAGTTGCAAATGTATATTCAGGCAGGATATGACTCACTATAATGACCTTTGTATAGATATGTAGTGGGGTAGTTAAAACACAGCCTGGCATTTATTTGTTTTGTTACTTTATGTGACAACTTCATGTGACTTCCCAGTTCTTTACCTTTCTCTCCTACATCTCCTTTTAAAAAGCCTAGTATCTTTTCTGTACTTATGTCAACCACCACTGCCAAGAAGCAGAGCCTCACACAGAAAATACATGGCCTGGAGTTTGCTCTCTGGTGACCTTGCCCTTAGTACCACTCAATGCCTTTACTTACAAGCTCTCATGTTTACAGTGCAGAAGATTGTATAGTCGAGAAGACCTTCAGAATTCACTAGTAGCATGTTACTGTCAAAAGAATGGTCCTGAGAATACTGTGTAGATGGCCTGTGCCAGTGAGAGCTATTGGTCAAGATCAAGGTAAGAAGAGTAGCAGAACTGAAATCTTTTTATCACTGACACAAATAATGATATAAGAAAGTAGGTTTATTATAAAAGTCATTTCATTCACATCTGTCAGGATGTAAGATAAAGGCTCTATGACAAGGAGACATATTCCTCTTATGTTGGAGTATGGCACAGTTGCTCTCAAGAATGAGGTTTTATATGACATGTTCAGAGGTCAGGTACTTGACTGTAGAGTCTAATAGTCTTAGTGTGACTCTCATCAAATAACAAAGGTTTGTATTTGCAGAACAATGATCCTGGGATTATGTGCAGAGATTTGTCTCTTGTTTGCATTTGAATCAGCAAGAGAAAGCCACATGCTGTCACTGCAGAGTTGGGGTATAAAAAAGGGCAAACATCTATTTCCATGGAAGCCTAAGTAGTTATCTCATGAAATCTGTTTCTGGATATATGAAGTATTATATCATTCAGATCTATCAGTAAAGATCTTATAAGGGATTTATTAACAAAAAAGTAAACTTCAAACTCTTACAAGACTCCTTTTCATGGGATAGAGGAGGTACCCAAAGGAAATCATACTTTTACACAAATGTTTCTGAGATCATTGTAGAGAAGAATATAGGTATTTTTTTTTCAGGTTTAAAGTTCCTAAAGGAGTCATTTTCCTTAGGAGATTAAATCTGTAAATTCAAAGAGGCAGACTCAATGGCCAGTTATAGAAGAAACAGATTAAAATGATTAATAGCAGTAAAAGGCTTGGCAATGTGTGCAAAAAGCTACAACATAACAACACATACGTTCTTCTTCATATGTGTTTCAATTTTGACCAGCTTGATGGATTTTATTTGATTGAGTTACCACAATAATGCAGAGAGGAAGGGTAAGTAATATGTTAGCCACAGCCACAAGGGTGCTGGCCCTATTTTTCATCTGTACGTCTTTTGGTACTTAAGGGACTTATTCTGCACACATAACAGAAAAACCTAATTGTCTGACATTTTGATATAGTCTCAGCATAGCATCTTCCAGAGCCTGCATTTTGAGACATGATATCAAATCACACAATTTGCTATATCTCATGGGCTGGAAGATACAATATTTGGAAGCACCCAGGGGTAACAGACGTTTGCCAGCTGCCTCATTGCCACTGGCAAAATTGTAACAAAATCATTCTTTAATTGAAGAATTGGTGAGATTGAATAGCATAGAGCTGTTACATGCAAAGACACAGTTTATCCCCAGCTGAATTCCCTCTTGGGGCTTTGTAGCAGCAATGGCCCTCTATTCCATTAAGCACTGAACCAGGTCACCATGCAGTAGCTGCACCCGGGCTGCCAAACACCTTATGTTACAGACGGGGATAGAAGAAGGAGGTGGTGTGCAAGTAACAGTGGATTATTAAGCCTGATTTTACTGGAAGTTTCCAGAATTATGAGGATTTCTTCCAAGTGTTAAACCCATAATTACTTTCCCAAAACTAATTCAAACAATACTCTTCGTGTAAACAAGACATTGATTTGTGTTTTGCTAGTGACTGTGAGTTACATTTCTGCTGTTGTTGCAAAAGGAAAGAAAAACTGACACCCTTAATTGTACAACATTGCTAAAATATTTGGACTGGTAAATTTCAGAACACTAAATGATAACTGAAGCTGTTGATATACTTTTAGTTGCAAATCCTTTAACTAAGTCGCTGCATTTTGAATCTATGTCATATCCACTAGAAGTCTCTTGTTTATATAATATAATCATTTATCAAAATACAAAAACATACAGGACCTATCTGGGCCTTTTTTTTCTTTCTTTTTTTCTTCAATGCTTGTTTTTTTAGGAAATTAAAAATTAGTTATTTCTAGTTGTGGCACAGAGGCAAGTCTTAGACAGCTTAAATAATAGTAATGCCCAAGAAATTATGTCATTAACCAGCATAACTTATGCCTTTTTGCACTAATGGACAGAAAACAGCTAATAAAAACCAAACATCATATTTATGGGGGGGGGGAACAAACAGAGGCAAACATGGAATAATATTTTGTTGAGCATCAACAGACCAGTTGCAATATGATAATTCAATTACAAATATTCATCCAAGTTGTTAAAAAGTTAGTGCATTTGGCTCCAACTTGTTTATATCGTAGGTGTATGAGGTAGCTGAGGAGCAATAAGACATTTCCTTAGCCCACATTTTTCAGGCTAAGCAATCCTAATTCTAGCCTGTTATTACATGTCTGGTGCTCTAGATCCGTAACCAATTTTTTTGGCCCTCCACAAGGCCTACTTCAGTATACCAATGTCTTTCTTGTACTGTGTGCAAAACTAAATGTATATGTGCATATTTGTGTATGTATATATTTGGATATAAGCTGAATGAGTTTGAACATTTTTCTCCAGGTGAAGAAGATTCAGTTGAACAGAATGTTAATGTCATCTAGGCTTCCTTTCCCAGGAAAGGCTGGAGAAGATGATCTTTCAAAGTCCCATCCAATCTGGGCTGTTTTATGGTTCTAACATTCATTCTCAGATGTCTACTTTAATAAAGAGACATAGTACATTTTAACTTTAATTTCTTTTAAGATTTCTTTTTTAACTCAATAAATTCTTTAACATTAAAAGTAGATTTTTTCTGGAATTAAAGGAAGATTTGTTATTTTAACATTAAAAAGTAGTCCACGGAGTCAGAAATCAAGTAAGGTCTTGATGTTTGTTCTTGGTTTTGTTTTTTTTTTAAATTAAAGATGCAATATCTGCAGAAATGAGTTTTTCAGATTAAATTTTTTGTTTTCTATGTCTTAAAAATGAAGAATTTGTACTTATGCCAGTTTCTCGTAATTCAAAATCTTTCCAGTTGCCAGACTGAAACAAACATGCAGTTTTGTGTCACTTGAAGAGTAGTCTTCCCTTCCAGAACAGTTGTATTTAGAGCTGGAACTCATGTCTTTCATTCCAGTCCTTTTTTAAAAGTCAGGTTTCATTGTTTATGTAAGTATTCTAGACTCTATTTTCATGGCAAGCAAAAGCAAAAACACATATTGGCTTAGATTTACAAACTAAAATATTTTCATTTAGTAATGACATATCTCAGTTTTGGCAAATGTAAATAATAATTTCATGAGTATTTTTTTATTCTGTAGAAAGTAGACTGCCCATTTGTGTAACATAGATCAGTATAATGTTATTTATTCAGTATTTTTATTTTATTCAAGTATAATATTTAAAAACAAATACTAAAATATCAAATCATAATATTTAAATACCTGGAAAGGGAAGAGGAAAAAATTCTGATGCTTTCATGGAAGAATAGAAATGCTGCTTGGAAGGAATCTCCTAATATTGTCTAGTCCAGGCTCCCACTTAAAGCAAGACCACCACCATCACCTCTCTGTCTCAGCCTTTGTTTTTTCCAGCCCAGGCCAACAAGCCTCCAAGAAAAGAGGCAACCAGTTCCAGTGCAGCAACACCTTCCCAGGTTATCATTGAGGCCCTAAACACTGACTTGAAAACCCATGTCAGAAATCTCTTTAATTTCTCCTCGTTAAGCCCACAATCTGGGACATCCAGCAGTGGACATGGTAGTTCTTATGTAGCTCAGCACCCTGGCTAGACCAGTACAACCTACTAGCAATAGACTCCCAGGACTGAGCCACAGGAGTGATTCATATTCCTTTAGTTGTCCCCCATAACACCAACTCTATTTCAACATGTCTGATAACGAAACTGTCAATCTCTGTTAAATTGTAAAGCTTTTGGATTTTAAAGTCTTCCTTCATCTATAAATTTCACTACGTCATTTTACATTGTGGGGTTTGGTTTGTGCTTTTTTGTTTTTGTTTGGTTGGTTGGTTGTTGCTGTTCATTTCTTTGGGGTTTTCTTAGTAGGATTTTTTTGGTGGTTTGTTTTGGAGGGTTTTTTTATATACTACTGAATACCCAACTGGTATAAGAAACTGCAGATAATTTCCTCCCTTTCTTTTTTACACTTGACTGAAAGCCATATTTGAATAACTTTTAACATGCTTAATCTGGTCATGGTGACTACTGTGAGTGTAACATATTTCTGTAGTCTGTGGTGCCAGAAATTGACTTCTTATACTACCAGAAGTGAGAAAAGTCATTACACCTAAACTGTGCAGAACAGCTGAACAGAACAGATTTTAGATATCAAAATCAATTTCTCCGTTACAGTCCTACATAGCTGAGTCTTGATCTTAAGCTATATTAGTTTTGTGACAGATAAGTTAGATACTCACACCTGTCAGTTGAACCTGGATCATGAATGCTTGGAATGAGACCTGCTTGTTCACAGATATGGATTACTAATTTATCCCACCTTGTTGAGGACCTCATTAGAAAGAAATAGGAAAGAGGAATTGAAATTCTGTCTGTTCCCATTTTGTGCTCATTGTGTTTATGATTATCACATACACTGGAGAAAATCCCTGTCAGATTTTTGTGAAGAATTTCTGCAGAGGATCTTTTACTGCGAGTTTTCATACAGCAAATTCTCATGAAAAGTCTCCGAAATTGCTCAAAGGTCTTTATTTTTCAACTTTTTAAAACTTGAGAATGAATAAAATGACGAAGTGTGGAAACTATTACAGCGTCTTCAAAAATATGAACCATTCCAAACAAGAAGTCGTAGAAGTCTCTGTTCAGATACTTAACAGTCGCCTAAAAATACATTGAATGAAAGGAGGGAATAAGTATAGTTAAACATTGACTTTTCTTTTCAGTTTGGTCAAAAATGCATAACGGCATCCACCTCAGTGAAGGGCCTGAATTCAGTTCAGGTTTAGCAGCTAAATTTGAGTCTCTAAATAGAAGTGCCTGCATGAGCATTATGTGTGTAAGGTTCCAGTATAATCTACAGACATCTAATCAGAGCTGTCAGTGGAGTTTATGATTCATCTTATGACAATAAAGATACCTGGGGCAGATATAATTTGCATAAACACTGGTTTCCTACACTGTTTATGTTGCTTAAAGTTTCTATTGCTGCCATTAAGGGCTGGTAGTCATAACACAGATCGGTTCTGTGGAAAATCTGCACACTCAGGGAGAGGGAGGTAAAAACTAAAATGTCCCTAGGGTGTCTAAGGCATAGAAAAGCTTAGATACTTGTTTAAAAAATAATATTGATCCTTTCCTTATATGTCCCTTCCAACTCGTTATGAAATTTTATGATTCAGTTGGTTAGTTAAATTCCACTGACCGCATTGACTATGTGTGTAAATCAAAGTTCTCTTGTGCTGTTTGAAATTAGGAGTCCCCAGAAAGCTATAGAAATCTCATAGTTCCTGCTCATATCTTTCATCTGCACCTCCAATACCTGAGAATATCTAAAACAAAAATGGCCAGCTCTGTAGAGGAACTGTCAAGTTCAAGATTTCTCTTGTTCTATAGAAACCTATACATATATGAATGCATTTGCATTTCTTAATATAGAGTTGAATCTCATTATTGGGGTCTTAAACTTTTTTGGTTTTGATTTTTTGTATTTTTGCCATCTTTCAACTTCAGGGTATATGTTAAATATAATAGTGAAGGGAGAGTAGCTATGGAGAGTTGCTATTTATGTTAGACAACACATTATCTAGGTGAAGTGACTTGCTACATGAAGACATTAATTAGCATGAAAAATTAGTGAAGAACTACAGTTTAAATCATACTAATATTTTGGTTAATTACCCAGTTACTCCTCCCTGTAGATACTAAACTTAAAAAACCAAATTAATTTGCTAATTAAAAATCACACATTTTAAGTGAAGTCAAGTTCTTAAAAGTTTAATGACTTCATTTTTCTCACATTATACTTTGTGAGAATCAAACAGAGGGAGAGTTTAGAAGTGAGCCAGATTATGCATGGCATTTCCATCAGAGAATTTTCTTCTGATACTATTTTTTATATTTTGCTAATTGCTTTGGAAAGACTTTATGTTCAAGGTAAACAACTAATGGGATCCTCTTTTAATCTAAAGATAACAGCAGTTTCCTTCTTCCTGAAGATGAGTTTCAATTGTGAAGTTGTAAAGGACACAAGATGGAAGTTTTTGATGCTCTGAAGTACTGGCACTTTTTCAGGTAATAGGGTGTCTGCTAATTCTGTGCTCCATTGGTTAGGAATAAATGGGAAAGAGAGGGCCTTAGCGGTTCTGTAGTTACAGGTGAAACTTAAAAAAAAATACAAAACCAAAATATGACAGCTATGGAAGCCTACTGCAACTCTAATATGACAGTGATCAAGCAGAAATTGAATTAGATTGAACCAGCCATTGTTGGCTTACAGGAACACATGCAGAGACAAAAAAAAGCCCTGAATATGTTTACACTAGAGTAAAATGAGGTAGAACTGAATGATTTGGGTTATATTTCTGCTACTAGATGAATATGTCATGCAGAGGTTGTCTATCAAAAAGAAATACAGGTTGATAATGTACGCATTCAGTATTATTGGGCAATAATTATTGAATTAGCTGAACTTTGTAACAGGAGATTTTAGGCTTGCATGAGAATAGAACTGAAAAATTTGGATCTCACATTTTTGTATTGGTCCCAGCTTTACCACATAGACTCCAGCTTTGCAAGTTACAGCTAGCAGAGACACGTAAATACCTTGTTATAGTTCTACCATCCTAGCTTCATTTTTCATTTGAAGCAAGGACCAGTAATCTTTTTGCCAGCTTTTTTTTGTTTCCTATTGTATTGAATGCAACTGGAAGTGAGTTCATTATATGCAGCACATTTTTAGTATTTTATACAATTTAAGATAAATAGATAGGTAATGTAAAATACAGATAAGCAAACAGGAGAATATATGGCATAAAGAGTATCATAAGATATGGTATAGAGTCTGCAATAACTTCTGGGTTTTTTTTTTGTCAGGGGCATGAGCACTTGAGCTCTTGATCCTTTATCAA
>VYXB01007794.1:12310-25132 GCA_013397135.1 Pachyramphus minor | reverse complement strand
CGGGGGGGGGGTGTCAGAGAACACTGTGGGGCCCTGTGGGGTACAGTGGGGTGTCCGAGGACGCTGCGTGACATCCGTGGGAGGCCACGGCCCGC
This sequence comes from Pachyramphus minor, assembly GCA_013397135.1. NCBI lineage: Eukaryota > Metazoa > Chordata > Aves > Passeriformes > Tyrannidae > Pachyramphus > Pachyramphus minor. Next base: position 25,037 of record VYXB01007794.1, on the reverse strand, counting down.
TGCAGGTGCCGCACCGACCGGCANCCCGCCCCGGCCCCGCCCCGGCCGCGTCCAGCCTTTCTGGCCCCTCCGCCGCCCCGTCCCGCCGCGCCGCTCAGTCCCGTCCTGCCCGGGCGCTGATTGGTGTGATTGGTCCGCGCGCGGCGCCCCGCGCTGCCATTGGCCGGCTGGCGGGCGGGGGGNNCTGAGCTCGAACAGAGCGGCCGCTCGGACCGGGTCCGGGTGCCGGTGGGGCCGGGCCCCTCGTGCCCCGCCCGGGGCTGCGGCCGCCGATACCCGCGGCGCGCTCGGTGTTGGCCTGCGGAGATAAGGGCGGAGGGTGCGGAGCTTGGCCCGGAGTCGCCGGGGGTGGGGCAGGGCGGGGCCCCGAGCTCCAGGGACGGCCGGTACCGAGTGGAGCTCGGCTTCCCGAGCAGCGTGGGACCACTGCCCCGTGTCCCGGGGAGGCGGCCCGGTACCCCAGGACTGCTTCCCATCTGCCCAGGCAGCTCCCTGTGCTCTCGGGCCGCTGTCCGGTACCCTGGGGAGGCTGCCCGGTACCTTGGACCCTCTTCCCGGTTCCTCAGGCAGCTGCCCGGTCTCCCGGGACCTCTCACTGGTTTCCCCTGGCCCAGGGGCCACCACTGGCTCCTCACGGCCGTGACGGGGCTCTGAGCGTGTCCTGGGGAGCGACTTTATCGTCCCAGTGTCCTCGGTGTCCTGGCAGAGCCCTGCACCCCACACTCACTGGACATTCCAGCTGCCATTCCCATCCCTGGAGTCACCGATTCCAAGAACTGGCAGCTCTGGGTGTTTCTGACCAACCACCTCTGGTTCCTTTTCTGTCCCAAAGGCCGCCGGGATTCACCATGAATTTCGAAGGGCTCAACCCCTCCCTGGCCGAGTATGCGCCGCCCCTGCACCCGGCACTGGACCCCGTCCTGGACCCCCACCTCAACCCCAGCCTGGTGGAGCTGGACCCCGAGGGGGTGTCCCTGGAGGGCATCCCGGTGCCGGAGTCGGTGCACCTGATGGAGGGCATGTACAGCGAGCTGCACACGGCCGTGTCCGAGGTCGGGGTGCCCGTCTCCGTGTCCCACTTTGACCTGCACGAGGAGATGCTGTGGGTTGGGAACCATGGGGTAGGTGGGGAGGTCACTGTGAGGAAACCTGGGGGGCAGGGAGTTTGATGGAATCATGGAACGGTTTGGGTTGGGAGGGAGCATAAAGGTCATGCAGTTCCATCCCCCTGCCATGAGCAGGGACACCTTCCACTAGCCCAGGCTGCTGCAACCTGGCCTTGAACACTTCCAGGGACAGGGCAGTCACAGCTTCTGTGGGAAATCCATTCCAGCCCCTCCCTACCCTTACAGGGAGGAATTTCATCCCAAAATCCCATCTAAATCTCCTCCTTTAGTTTAAAACCCTTCCTCCTTTGTCTGCCCATGTCACTTCTTGGAGCACAAGCCTCCTGCTGCTTCCCAAGTCACAGCTGTGAGGAATATGGATCCTTTGATGCCTTACTGGTGTTTGCATCCAGTGAAAAGTCTGAGCAGCCTCCCACAGTCTGGAGCTCGCAGGGGGGACCAGCAGATCCCCCCATAGTCTGACCGAGCTGTGAGGCCACCAGTCACCCCCTCCTCCTCCTGGGAGCTGGTGTGGGACAAAGCCTGTGTCACCTGTGTCACATCACTGGCACGTGGGGTGGGTTGTGACATCCCTGTCCTGTGTTTAGGGCCATGCCACCTCCTTCTTCGGCCCGACGCTGGAGCGATATTCCTCCTTCCAAGTGAACAGCAGCGACGACATCCGCCAGATCCAGAGCCTGGAGAACGGTGTCCTCTTCCTCACCAAAACCAACCTGAAGTACATGTCACGGGGCGGCCTCATCATTTTTGACTACCTGTGAGTCCTCCCCCCGCTGCCCCTGTGCTGGGGAGGTGGTCCTGACCCCTCTGCCCCCCTGCCGCCCTTCCCTGCTGCCTCCTGGAGCTGGGCAGGAGCGTGAGGGTGTCCCATCCTCATCTGCAGCATGGATGAGTCCGAGGACATGCACAGCCTCCTGCTGACAGACAGCAGCACCCTGCTCGTGGCTGGGCTGCAGAACCACGTCCTCGAGATCGACCTCAACACTGTCCAGGAGACGCAGAAGGTATGGCTGGGCCGGGGGCTGCTCCCTCGAGCTTTGCTCTGGGGTTCCTCCCTGCTCATCCTGCTTCCTACCTCCTCCCAGTACACCGTGGAGGTCCCCGGCATCACCATCATGAGGCAGTCAAACCGCTTCTTCTTCTGCGGGCACTCCTCAGGGAAGGTAATGCCAGCCCTGTCTGACCTGCTGGGGTACCCTGGAGTTGGGGTCCAGCTCTTCCCAGAGCTCCAGAGGCTCTGGAGCAGGCGCCTGGCACCCAGCACTGTCCCCCTGCAGGTGTCCCTGCGCGACCTGCGCACGTTCGTGGTGGAGCACGAGTTCGACGCCTACTCCGGGAGCTTGTCCGACTTCGACGTCCACGGGAACCTCCTGGTGACCTGCGGCTTCTCCAGCCGGATGAACGGACTGGCCTGCGACCGCTTCCTCAAGGTCTACGACCTGCGCATGATGCGGGCGACCACCCCCCTGCAGGTCCACATCGACCCCTTCTTCCTGCGCTTCATCCCCACCTACACGTCCCGCCTGGCCATCATCTCCCAGACAGGTGCGTGAGGCTGCGGCCCTGGGGAGAGTGGGGTGGTGGTCCCAGCGCCCCCAGGCTCAGGGTCATATCCCATGGGATTCAGCCTGGAGCAGAGGAGACTGAAGGGAGTTGCTGCGTACAAGTTTCCAGGGAGGGGCAGCTCTAATCTTTGCTCTCTGTTAGCAGTGATGGGAGCTGAGGGAACGGCTGGAGCTGTATCAGGGGAGGGATAGATTGGATATCAGGAAAAGGTTCTTCCTCCAGAGGGTGGTTGGGCACTGAACAGGCTCCCCAGGGCAGTGGGCATCAAGGCTGCCAGAGCTCAAGGAGCATTTAAACAATGATCTCAGCACATGGTGGGATTGTTGGGCTGTCCTGTGTAGGACCAGGAGTTGGGTTGGAGGATCCTTCTGGGTCCCTTCCAACTCAGGATATTCCGTAATTTTAGAGGTCAGGGAGTGTTTGGAGAATGCTCTCGGGTGTTTGGATTTGGGGACTGGGAGGACTTCTGGGGTTTTTCTGTGCAGGGCCAGGAGCTGAACTCTGATCTTTGTCAGTCCCTTCCATGGATATCCCATGGATATTCCATGATCCAAGGATGGCTGGCCGAGTGCTGCTGACCCGTGTCCAGTGGCGAGGGACATGTGGGTCACGGTGTCCCGGTGCCACCCTGTCCTTGCACTTGCTCTCCCACAGGCCAGTGCCAGTTCTGCGAGCCCACGGGGCTGGCCAACCCCGCCGACATCTTCCACGTGAACACGGTGGGGCCCCTCATCATGACCTTCGACGTGTCTGCCAGCAAACAGGCGCTGGCCTTTGGCGACTCCGAGGGCTGCGTCCACCTCTGGGCCGACTCCCCGGAGGTCACCTTCAACGCCTACTCCCGGGAGACCGACTTTGCCCTGCCCTGCATGGTGGACACGCTGCCGCACCTGGACTGGAACCAGGACCTGGTGCCGCTCTCGCTCATCCCGGTGCCGCTGACCAGCGACGCGCTGCTCTCCGACTGGCCCGCTGCCAACTCTGCCCCTGCACCGCGGTAATTCCCGGCCTCTCCCAGGAAAAACAGCCTCTTCTTCCTCCTCACCTGCCCTGGGAAGTGCTGGATGGGTTCCTGGCTCTGGATGGGAACGGCCGAGGGGCAGCGACAGGGCAAGTGTGAGGACAGTGGGAGACAGTCAGACCTCAGTCTTGCTGATGAGGAGATCCCAGTGGGATCCCAGCTCCGTTCTGCCTGTGTGGGAACTCTTGTTTTCCCTCTGCCTCTCCCTGGCCCACCCGTGCTCAGCGCTGCCACCTTGCCCTGGCATAACCTGGGGGGTCTGTTGGGTTGGAAAATGAACCTGGGGAAGGACTAAAGAGGGTGAGCACTTGGGACCACCCTCAGGGTGGGTCCCTGAGCACACCCAGGAGGCCTCTGGGTGGGTAAGGGATGCTGCTCTGAGTTGGGGGGTGTTTGCAGGCGAGCCCCCCCAGTAGATCCTGAGATTTTGCGAACCATGAAGAAAGTGGGATTCATTGGCTACGCCCCAAACCCCCGGACCAAGCTCCGCAACCAGGTACCTGCTCTCAGGAGGGGATTTTGGGGGTCTGGGGAGGTGTTTCCAGCACTGGAGCTCTGCAGTTTGGAGGAGGGTAAAGATGAGCAATCTCTGAGGTTTCAGGGACAGGGATGAGAGGTGGAATTCCTGTGGGATGTTGCAGGTGTATAGTTTGGAAGTGTCAGCTTCTCTTGAGCAGAGCCAGCCCGGCAGTTTTCCCAGTTCCATCCCTCCCTGTCTCTGTGGCAGGAAAGGTTTGAACTGTCCAGCTGGGAGGTTCATGGCACGTCCCTCACCCTTGGGAAAACACTGCTCACAGTGCCTCTGTAGTTTCCCACAGTGACAAATCCCTGTGAGAAGGAAGGTGTGGAGGCCTCGTGCAGGTCCAGGGAGGGCCCCACTCCATTCTGGTGTATCCCTTTGCTCATTCAGGGAGGCAGGAAAGCCCAGGAGTTACTTGTGTCAGTACGTGGGGCTTCTCTCCACCTCAGGGTTCAGCTGCTCATCCCCTCTCTCCCCACCTCAGATTCCTTATCGGTTAAAGGAGACGGACAACGAGTTTGACAACTTCAGCCAAGTCCCCGAGTCCCCGATCGGGCGGGAGGAGGAGCCACACCTCTACAGGGTGGCCAAGAAGTACAGGAAGGTGGTGGCCTCAGGGGGCTGCTCTGGGGCTGGTGGGGGGTCCCAGGCTGGGCTGGCCATGGCCAAGGACCCCACTGGGTGCACCAGGTGTCCCACGGGGGTCCCGTGGTCTGGGAAAGTGCTTGTTTAACACGTCACGTCTCTGCTCAGGTCACGATTAAATACTCCAAGCTGGGACTGGAGGACTTTGACTTCAAGCATTACAACAAGACACTGTTTGCAGGGCTGGAGCCCCACATTCCCAATGCCTACTGCAACTGCATGATCCAGGTGGGAGCCACCGCAGCCCTGCCCGGACCACCACGGCCCCGGGACCCCACTGACTGCTTGGTCCCTGCCAGGTGCTGTATTTCCTGGAGCCCGTCCGCTGCCTGGTCCAGAACCACCTGTGCCAGAAGGAATTCTGCCTGGGCTGTGAGCTGGGCTTGCTCTTCCATATGCTGGACCTGTCCCGAGGAGACCCCTGCCAGGTCTGTGGTGGGCTGGGCTGCCTGGGAGAGTCACAGGCATTGCAGGAGCACAGGAGCTGGGTGGTGCCGGTGTCAGGCAGTGTGGAAACTCCTGTCACTTGACACTCTTGCCCCATCCCCAGGGAAGCAACTTCCTGCGGGCTTTCCGCACGATCCCGGAGGCTTCGGCGCTGGGGCTCATCCTGGCTGACTCGGATGAAGCCACGGGGAAGGTGAACCTGGGGCGGCTGATTCAGAGCTGGAACCGTTTCATCCTTACTCAGCTGCACCAGGAGACCCAGGAGCAGGAGGGGCCGCAGGCGTACCGGGGGGCTGGCACCAGGTAGGACCCTGGCATGGGGACAGGACGGGGAGTGACGGAACCAGGGAGGGGGGGCTGGCTCCCAGAGACCACATCCATCCCTTGGGAAGGATTCTTGCCACTCAAGCCTGCCCTGAGGGGTGCATGGGAACACATGGAGCTGCAGGCTACGCCTATGGCAGCGTGTGAATCCCGTGCTGAGCCTCTGTCCCTCTAAGCCAAACCTGGTTGGAGGGTTGAGGCTTCACAGAGGACACCAGCCTGAGCTTCCGGAGGGGCTTGGAGGGGCTGGGGCTGCTCAGAGGACAGCTCTGCAAACCCAGTGGCGGATTTCCCAAGAGCTGCTGGAATTTGGGATTTGGCCCTGTGCAGCCCAAGATGTGGGTCCCCATAGGAACCTCTGGGATCCTGCTGACGCCAGTGCTCTGTTTTTCCAGCAGCTTTGGGTCTTCGGGGGACTCTGTCATCGGGCAGCTCTTCAGCTGTGAGATGGAGAACTGCAGCATGTGCCGCTGCGGGAAGGAGACAGTCCGGGTGTCCTCCACGCTGCTCTTCACCCTCTCCTACCCCGAGAGCACCGGTAACAGCAGGGCCAGGCACTGGGGACAGGGTGGGCTTTGTTATCCATGGCTTTCCCAGGTGAAACACACCTGCAGTGAGGAGCTGCCAGGCTGTGGCAGCCCCAGGTCTAGGGTTGGGTTTCCAGCCAGCCAAGCTTTTGGCTACAGAAGGACAGATTTGGGGCTTGACCTTCTGGCTGGTGGTTGTGAGGAAAACCCCAGAGGTTTGGCTGAGCTAAGTCAGTCAAGGTTTTGTGTGCTGAAGGTGACGTTACCATCCTTTCTCCCTTCAGAAAAACCAGTCAAGGATTATGAGTTTGCCCAAATTTTAAAGCGAAGCATCTGCTTGGAGCAGAACACACAGGCCTGGTGTGAGAACTGCGAGAAGTACCAGCCCACGGTGAGCCCAGGAGGGGGCACGGGCATGAGGGGCTGCAGGAGATGGGCATGAGGGGGGCAGTTTCTCCATTAGTCACTGGGGAACGTCCTGAGTGGATGCCAGAGATTCGGTTCCTGGCCCGGCTGGCAGCCGATGTGCTGTGGGGTATTTCCTGGGCTGTGTGAATTCATCTCACAGGGCTGAATCCTCCTGGGGCAGGGGGGCAGAAAGAAACCCCCTGGGAGCTGAGGGAGCAGCCTGCTCCCTGCCTCAGTTGTCCCGGGGTACCCCCAGCTACCAGGAATGCAGCCAGGGAGGGGAGGAAGCGCTGCAGGGAAAGGCACTGAGTGTTCCAAGCCCAGTCTGAGCCTCTCCAGGCTCCCAGTGCTGCCCCACTTCCATCTCCTGCTCCCTCCCCAGGTGCAGACCCGGAACATCCGCTGCCTGCCAGACGTCCTGGTCATTAACTGTGAGGTGAACAGCTCCAAGGAGGCAGATTTCTGGAAGACACAGGCTGAGGTGGGGGAGACACTTGGGGGCTTGTTCTCCCGGCTCACGGGGGTTGCGGTGCCCGGCCCTGCGGAGGTTCTCACTCTGGTCTCGCTGTCTCTGGCCTCTCTCTCACCTCCTGAGCTGTGTTCACAGAGGACGTGGTGGTGTTTGGTCAGGCCTGTAGTGTGATCTGTGTGCTTGGAGTCGAAAAAGATGAGATCTCCTGTCATGACAGAGCTGCTGTGACTGCAGGAGTCACTGCCATTCCCCCAGTCCCCTGGGACCTGCCAGCTCCCTGGAGCACATGGGACCTTGGCTTTCCCTCACTGTCACTTTCCCTGTCACCTACTGTAACATCCCTGTCTTCTCCCTGCTCCTGGCCTGGCTGTCACCCACATGTCCCCAGGGCTGGCCTGTCACCACGTGCTGACACTTGTCTGTGTTTCGTTGCCAGTATTCCTTTCAGAAAGCAATGATGAAGAGAGGAGGCTTTGACATCACCAAGGGAAAGGAGATCTCTCTTGGAGAGTGGTAGGTGACTGTTCAGGAGGAATTTCTGCATGGAAAGGGTGGTCAGGCACTGGAAGGGGCAGCCCAGGGAGGTGGTGGAGTCCCTCTGGAGGTGTCCAAGGAAGAACTGGAGGTGGCACTCAGTGCTCTGGGCTGGGTGTCGAGGTGGGGATTGGGCACAGGTTGGACTCAGTGGTCTTGGAGGTCTTTTCCAACCTCAGAGATTCTGTGATTCTGTTCCTGGGGTGGTGGCTCTGAGCAATGACACCTTTTGGGTGGTTCTCTGGGCCATTTGTCATTTAATAATGATAATTTGATAACCTGCCTGCCTGTAGTTCCTTGGGGGCTCTGAATTGGAACAGTCTCTGTTCTGCTCTGAGGCTGCACCACATCCCCTTCAGACACCTTTGTGACCCACCTGGTGATCCCTTTTTGAGCCCCCCATCCTCGTTCCCCTTTTCTGACTGACAAAAGCCCCAAACCCATGTTTGCGTTTGATGGCTGACATTGGCTGAGCACCTCTGCCATGGTCCCGCTCCAGGCAGCTCCCACAGCTGGGGAGTGGGTGGATGGGGATCCCACCCTGAAGAAGATGGTCAGGATGACATCTCATGTCTCCCTCTGCCTCAGCTGTCCATGATTCTCTGTGCAGGAAGGATCTGGGGAACCCCGACATGGGGCATTCGTACGCTTCCGTGGAGGAACTGAAGAACATTTGGATCCCTCACGCCATCAAGATGAGGCTGACCAAGAGCAAAGAGCTTGACGTGAGCAACTGGAGCGAGACCGATGAGGTAAAGGCTGATGAGCTCATTGTGGGGCTCTGTGGTCCTGTTCACTAGGGCTGTGGCAGCAGAGCTGCCTCAGAGCCGCTTTCTGCTGAGCCCGCGTGACCGAGAGATGACGAGGATCTCTCGGAGACACCTCGGGGGAGCAAGGAAACCTGGGGGCTGGTGGTGACAGCCCATCCAAGCGCGGGGTTTGGGTTGGAGGGGACTCAGTCACTTCCCCAGGCCGGTTCCTCCCGCAGCTGAGCCCAACAGATGACCCCGAGTCCGTGTACATCTACGACCTCATGGCCACCGTCGTCCACATCCTGGATTCCCGCACGGGGGGCAGCCTGGTGGGACACATCAAAGTGGGAGAGACCTACCACCAGCGGAAGGAGGTGAGACCCTGCGGGAGCACCATGACTGTGTCACGCCCTGGCTCCCTGGAGCCATCCCGAGGGGTCCTGCTGCCCATGGGGTCGGTTGTTAACAGCCCCGTTCTGGGGTCTCTTAGTCAAGTGTTGTTTGGCTGAACGTGCCAGGCAGCCCTGAACAGCAAAGAGCTGCTCGGGCCCCTCACAGGGAGGGAAGGGCTGAAGAAACCCTCTTCCCACACACACTCAGGCTGGTTCCTCCTGGCCTCAGGCATGGTGCCAGCTTGTCCTTGTACTTCCAGGTAAGGGCAGGGACGTCATCTCCCTTCCCAAGGAAAGGGCTGGTCTGGGCAGTCCTGTTGTCTGGTGGAGATGCCCAAGCCAGGAGTTCCCAGAGTGTGTCAAGGCTCCATCCCTGTCTCTTATCTCTTGCATCTCCCTGGAGTTTTGGTTGGGAGCTGGGCAGAGCCCGGAGCCCGTCCAGCCCAAACACTTCATGTACACTGTCACCACCCAGGGCAGCAGGGATTTCCCCACGGTGTCCCAGGAAGGGCGGGGGTTCCCACATGGCATTGTCACACCCCTCTTTCCCTGGTAACTGGGCAGAGGAGTCATTGCACTTGGCTGGGGGGGCCCTCAAGGACATGCCTGTGCCTGTCCCCACAGGGAGTCACACACCAGCAGTGGTACCTCTTCAACGACTTCCTCATCGAGCCCGTGGACAAGGTGAGTCCTGAGGTGACACCGCGGCTGTGGGGACCCCATGGAGGCCCCGGGGCTGCCCCACACTGTCCCCTCCCCTGCAGTGTGAGGCCGTGCAGTTCGACATGAGCTGGAAGGTGCCGGCCATCCTCTACTACGCCCGGAGGAACCTCAACGCCAAATACAACCTCGTCAGTGAGTGGCTGCGGTGGGAGCTGCGGCAGGGCCGGCGCCGCTGGCTCCCCGCTGAGCTCCTTCCCCTTTCCCTGCAGTCAAGAACCCCATCGAGGCCAGTGTGCTGTTGGCAGAGGCCTCGCTGGCTCGCAAGCAGCGCAAGTGCCACGCCACCTTCATCCCCCTCAGGCTGAGCGAGATGCCGCAGGCGGGAGACCTGGTGGGGCTGGACGCGGAGTTCGTCACGCTGAACGAGGTGGGGGGTCCCTGGGGAAGGGGCTGGGGGGGGCTGGGGCACAAGGGCAGCTCCTCAGGGGCCGTATGAGGAATGGCTGAGGGGGTGCTTGGTCTGTTCAGCGAGGGGAGGCTCATCAGGGTCTGCAGCTTGCGAGGGACAGTGGAGCANTCACACACCAGCAGTGGTACCTCTTCAACGACTTCCTCATCGAGCCCGTGGACAAGGTGAGTCCTGAGGTGACACCGCGGCTGTGGGGACCCCATGGAGGCCCCGGGGCTGCCCCACACTGTCCCCTCCCCTGCAGTGTGAGGCCGTGCAGTTCGACATGAGCTGGAAGGTGCCGGCCATCCTCTACTACGCCCGGAGGAACCTCAACGCCAAATACAACCTCGTCAGTGAGTGGCTGCGGTGGGAGCTGCGGCAGGGCCGGCGCCGCTGGCTCCCCGCTGAGCTCCTTCCCCTTTCCCTGCAGTCAAGAACCCCATCGAGGCCAGTGTGCTGTTGGCAGAGGCCTCGCTGGCTCGCAAGCAGCGCAAGTGCCACGCCACCTTCATCCCCCTCATGCTGAGCGAGATGCCGCAGGCGGGAGACCTGGTGGGGCTGGACGCGGAGTTCGTCACGCTGAACGAGGTGGGGGGTCCTTGGGGAAGGGGCTGGGGGGGGCTGGGGCACAAGGGCAGCTCCTCAGGGGCCGTATGAGGAATGGCTGAGGGGGTGCTTGGTCTGTTCAGCGAGGGGAGGCTCATCAGGGTCTGCAGCTTGCGAGGGACAGTGGAGCAGCAGGCACTGATCCCTCCTCTGTGGTCACCAGTGACAGGACCTGTGGGAACAGCCTGAAGTTGTGTCGGGGGAGGGTCAGGTTGGATCTTGGGAAAAGGTTTTTCCCCCAGAGGGTGGTTGGCACTGCCCAGGCTCCCCAGGGCAGTGGGCACAGCCCCAAGGCTGCCAGAGCTCCAGGAGGGTTTGGATGATCCTCTGGGGCACAGGGGGTGACTCCGGGGAATGGGCCTGTGCAGGGCCAGGCATTGGGCTGAATCATCCTTGTGGGTCTTTCCCACTGAGGATATTCTGTGATTCTGGGGCTGGGGACGATGGGTCACCACCTCCCCTGTCCCGTGTCTCAGGAGGAGGCTGAGCTGCGCAGCGATGGCACCAAATCCACCATCAAGCCCAGCCAGATGTCGGTGGCCCGGATCACCTGCGTGCGTGGGCAGGGCCCCAACGAGGGGGTCCCCTTCATTGATGACTACATCTCCACCCAGGAGCAGGTACAGGGCACCCACCTGACCTCACACAGCTCCCCAGACCCCCAGGGAGGACAGGCACCCACTGTACTGGTGACGAGTCACCTGTGCTCTCCATGGTGACCTCACCCAGACACCTGGGTGCTCCCCAGGATGCTGGCAGCCGAACTGGGGAGGGGATTGAGCCCCTCAGCCCTCCCAGCCCACCTCCATGGGTCCTGGTCTCTGCAGGTGGTGGATTACCTGACCCAGTACTCCGGGATCAAGCCAGGAGACCTGGATGCCAAGATCTCCTCCAAGCACTTGACCACCCTCAAATCCACTTACCTGAAGCTGCGTTTCCTCATCGATGTGGGCGTCAAGTTTGTGGGCCACGGGCTGCAGAAGGACTTCCGTGTCATCAACTTGATGGTGACAGTGCTGAGTCCTCTCCCTCCCCCAGGGTCTGGGCAGGAGCTGTGCCAGACCCTTGCCCCTGCGGCAGCCCCCCTGCCCTGGCAGCAGGACCCTCTCTGCTCTCCAGGTGCCCAAGGACCAGGTGATCGACACCGTGTACCTGTTCCACATCCCGAGGAAGAGGATGATCTCCCTGCGCTTCCTCGCCTGGTACTTCCTGGGTCAGTGGCCACACTCCTGGATCTGGGAGGGGCGGGAGCAGAGGCCCCCAGGGGTCCCCACCAGGTCTCTCCCTGACCGAGGGGGTCTCCCTGCAGACCTGAAGATCCAGGGGGAGACCCACGACAGCATCGAGGATGCGCAGACGGCGCTGCAGCTCTACCGCAAGTACCTGGAGCTGAGCCCGCAGGGCTCGGAGCCCGAGGAGTTCCGGAAGGTGCTCAAGGGGCTCTACGAGAAGGGCCGAAAGCTGGACTGGAAGGTGCCTGAGCCCGACAGCCAGAGCAGCCCCAAGCGTAAGGCTCCCCCATTCCCCCTCCCCACGCCCCCTCCCTGCACCCCCTGACCCCCGTCTGTCCCTGCAGATGGGGCCGTGTTCCCCCCCGTGCTCGCCCTGTGACTGGAGCTCCTGCGAGGAGCAGCCTCGGGACAGGTGGATAAATACATGTGGAACTGGAACCAGCAGCGGGGTCGGGGCTGTGCCCGACCCTGCCTGACCTCCCCCGGGCCTCCCCCGGGGCCCGGGGCCCCGGGACTCCCTTTCCCTGCCGGTACCGGGAATCCCTGCCCTCCCTCCCCATCCCTCGCCCGCCGGCCCGGGCGCCCTCATAAAGCACCTCGGACACCTGCGCCCTGAGTCCTCCTTGGTTCGGGGGGTCGACACCGGCCACGGGGGGCGGGGGAGCCGGGGCTGGCTCCGGGACACGACAGGAAGGACTCGAGCTCAGGTCGGGACCGAGGACACAGTGGGGCCGGGGCAGGGGCCAGGACAGGGCACAGAGGAAGCAGACCGGGACCGGGGCAGGGCAGGAACGACCGCGACCAGAGCTGGGACCAGGGACAGGGCGCAGAGGAGCCCGGGCTGGCACCGGGGACACGGCAGGACACACCGGCACTGGGGCTCAGACTGGGGTCACGGCGGGACGGACGGGGCTCGCCCCGGTCCCGGGGTCACGGCGGGACGGACGGGGCTCCACCGGCACCGCCCGTGGGGGGTTGGGGGCGGGACGGGGGCGGTCCCATGGGCGGAGTCAGAACAAACCCCGCCCCCTGGGGGCCGA
>VYXB01007791.1:796321-851074 GCA_013397135.1 Pachyramphus minor | reverse complement strand
CATATCCCTTATACCTCACAAATTAATTATAGTTTAATTAATTAGTTAATAAATGCACACGTGTAAGACTGAAACTATTAAATTGATTAAACACAAGCCAATCCAGCCTGCAATCCTTTGGCCTTTAGAATGTGGCTCTGCTTTATCTATCATTTTTACTTAAAGCATAATTTGGATCCCAGAAATAACTGAGCATTGTCAGAGCCAAGACATCAATTCCCGAAAATCCTTTTGGGTAAAACAAGGGAAACAAATGTGTCATGAACACTGGGCTTAGCAGCACTTGTTTTCCTATGGATTTTTATGTCTTGGCTTGAATTTCTCTTGCCTAATAAAATGAAAACTGAAAGATTTCAGGAAATCGGATTAAAACCAAATGTTAATCAAAGTAAGATATTATAAACAGAATTATATCCATGGCACTCTCTTGGATAATATCCAAGACATATTTTATCTACTGGGAAAAAAAGCTATATATACTGATCAGCTGCTTCTATTGTATTTTATTAAAAGTATAAAATAGTCTTCACAAAATGAGCATTCCCAAATCCCAACTTGCAGGCAATTTAGTACTCTTGAAGATAACTGAAGTGGTTCTATTTTAGGAAAATATGATTAATTTTTGGCAACTTCTTCAAATGATTTTATTTCCATGCAGAAATTCAGCTAGAAGCCTAGATGATATGTTTGAAAACAAAAAGCCAATTTTAGCATTGCAGTTTTTGGAAAGTAAGATAACTAAGTGTTTGAACAAATTAGAATGCAACATTTTTGCCTCCTACTGTCGTTTTCTTGCAAGATCTAAAAAACCCCAATAATATAAAAGAGATCAGTTCTTTTGGATCAACCAGAGCTAGGTATTTAATTACCATCACAGAAATACCTAGAAAGAACACAGCCTTTTCCCATGCTGATAGTACCTTCCCACGTGAGGCAAGAATATCTAACACAGGGCTGACTTTTACAGCAAGTTGTTTAAGATTTGGCCAATTTTACATGATGTCTAAAAATTTATAGGTTGTCAGCTGCTGCAATCCACAAGAGTGGACAAGGAAACCAAGCATAGCACAGCTGCTTTGCTGCTCCCTGTTTTCAAGGATGGAAGGAGGGACAGTAGCAAACCAGAGGGGCAGGGCCCTCACAGCGTGCTCCTTCTGGCAAAATCTCTTCAAATGTGGAGCTTTATGTACCTCGCCTGTATGATCATAGAGGCAATGTCATAGAGACAGGTTGGTTTGTCCATCTTCCTGTATTTCTTGTCCTCTTTTTGCATGACCTTGGCTGAATTTCAGTGCTTTGCCACCCTTCAGTGTGTAAGGGTTGATTTCAGCTTGACTGTGCTCTGCACAGAACCCAACCCAGCAGATCAGTGAGGCTTTGAAAAGGCAGTCCCATACTGTACAACCAAGGTAGCAGACAAGTGGTTAACAACAGACTGATTAATTAATTTTGGTTTGTCTCTAGTGGAACAGCAGGTTAAGCTCTAGTTTCTGCTTAACTTAATCAGGTGCAGCATATGCACTGTCGCATATGTTGGCAGTTGCCGATTCTGTCCACAACGTTGTTGAACTAGCAGTAATTTACTCACAGCTTTTCCACTTAATTAAATAGGAAGCAGCAGGTTCCTGCTGTGCCAATCCTAAAGGCATCATGGTAAAATGAAATGGCTGCTGCTCCACAGTGACACCCTATGTATTGTGCTTACTCCAGTGCACTGTCAAGAGCTGACACGTATGTATATATATATATACACACTTTTTGGTTCACTACCTACATAGTCAGAGGCAAGTGAACTGCTGTTTTACAGTAAACCTCTCCATTTTGTGCATTTTAAAAGGATATATTTATCTATCTGGTGGCCAAATATGCAACATATTTACTACAGATGGACCCCCAGATGGAATTTGAAATTAAAATCCCACTGATTCTGAAATAATTTAATTTGCTATAGAGATCCATTTCCTCAGCTGGTGAAATTGGCAGAGTTTCATCATAGTCACTTCCCCCCCCACCTCGAATACCAGCTCCAGAGAATCACCCCCCAGCTGCACTCCTAGAGCAAAACTCTACAAAAGGCTGATCAGCTCCAAATTTGGAGAGGAGAATAAGGCAAATTTCAAAATACAGACCTAAACCTGGTTCCAAATTTTGTTATCCAGACTGATGTCAGGCTCTTACACAAATCTGTCTGTTCACCCAACACTTCATACAGTGAGTGGCAGAAGCTGGTGGAATCAGCCTTTATCCGACAAATACAAGTTCTGGGAAAATACCCTCTAGGTTTTAAACTGCCTCTCTCTACTTCATACATAGGCACAGTGGCTCAACAGCAGAAGGACTCTGAGAAATATAATTTACTAGACAAGAAAGTCCTTAACTAAGAGTCAATAAAGATATCTAGTCCCTCAGTGGTTTGCTCCTTCCTGCAAAAAGCCTGTATATAGAGCCACACAGCCAAGGGTCCACAATAAGCATGCCCACAAAAACAAACAGTCCAGGAATCAAGAATTGAAAAGGTGATTCACATTTCAGGCATCTCTCTGCTTCTACTCACCCATTTGCAGATGATGGCTTTGGAAGGAGCTATCGACTGGGCAAGTAGTTTCCTGCTGGATCAGGCATTTTACCCAGGCTTTTGCTGAATCTCAAATGTATTAAAACCAACGGCCTTCCTCTCAAGCTTCCTCATTGTGCCACGCTCAGTGGAAGCAGATTGTTATATGCCACACCTGATAAGGTTTTAGAAGGCCAGCTCAGGTGTAACCAATCCAGTGTAACAGCCTAGAGAAAACAAATCAGAAATATTCACGGTTTTCTTCCTAGCCTAGGTGGAGAATATTCCTTAGGATTTCAGAAAAAGTACCTTTCACCTTCTGTGCTTGAATTAGTTGCAATGAGTAAATTAATTAATGTGTTACACACGAAATCAAGTTGCCTAGGATGCCACTTTCATCCTTGTGATATCCTTATTTAAGCAACTAAGCAATTTTTCAGACATCAAAGGTACTTTTCCTGTTCAGAAAAGGGAGCAAGCTTATTCCTCCTGACTCCTAAAATTGTAGCTGTACAGAAGGAGACCCCAAAAATCAGCATCACCACAAGTGTCTCAAGTACAACACCAACATTCAATGCAAGAGGTTTACAGTCCCATCAGTTACAAAAAGACTTTTTTCTCACAAAGTAGTGAGTGTAGCAGAATCCACGCAACTTTACCAACTTTATACAAAACAGGCAGACAGAGAAGTCCAGAGGGGTTTTTATGGCATTTTCACCAGCTCCTTCATGTAAAACCTTAAATCTCACATTCCCATCAAATCTTATCCTTTACATAACATCCTTGCTAGACCCAGGAACTACCTTATGCCCAGTCCTGCAATGACTTACATGCACTTGGTTTGACAAACCCATAGTATTTTACTATTTTACTAAAACAAAGTAACGATTCATAGCAAACAAAATTAAGTATGTAAACAAGTCTGGTCAGGAGGAAGGCTCTAGTTTCCACTACACCTTAAAATCTTAAAGATCACCTTCTTGTTTAAAATGAAAAGGGAAAAAAAGAAGCTTTTTTGAATCACTTTCATATTTTCTGTGCACTGGTAGAGGATACCACTGACCTTCTTCTCTTGATCACTCACCTCTGCATTTGAAAATGTTTAGGAAGAATGTGGGGGAAGAAAAGGATGAAGCCTGAAGGTTGCAACTCAGTTCGGTAATGGTTAAGACGTATCTTGCAGTATTCTGGAAATTTGCCAGCTCTAAGCAGAATCCAGTTGGTGTGGGATGAAGAGATGTTGGCTACCAATCGATACAGCAAATCTTACAAAATAACATCTTTTCCCATCAGTGACAACTAAAATCTGTTATCTGGCTGCTGCCATTGCTGATAAAGAAAAGATAGATATTTATTTAAACACCAAGCTGTGATTAAAAAAAATGCATTTGTGTTACGAAAAAAACGTGTAGTTGTAAAAAGACTTCTGTTGTTAACAAACAACAAGCTTTTTGTTTCGTGTCTGCTTCTGCACAGGAAGGTGGTCTCAGAAGATGGGTCCTTGCATGACTGGCTGTCAATCAAAAAGTACTCTACATAAATCACTTTGGCTGTTCTGACCATTCTTGTGCAAATAAAGCTGATGTGCAAAGCTTTCAGCAATGTCAGCATTTTACTATGCCATCTAAAATGCCTCTGTTTTAGAGAAATTAATCTTTTTGGATGTAGTGATAGCATGCAATAAATCAGTTTCTCCCCCCACTAGGAAAGGGGAAAAGGCTGAAGCAGGCCAAGGAAGAAGCCACAGCCGAGATAGACCACTACAGGTTACAGAGGGAGAAGGAATTTAGGAGCAAGCAAACAAATGTAAGTAAGAAACATGCATATGCCCTTTTGTGGTGTCAGTCTGCTCAATGGTAAACCAAACTGCTTCCAACAGTATTACAGGGAGACTTCTGCAAATCAACATGATCATACTGATTAAACAGAGGTATCAGCCTATGGTGTGCATATGCCTAATTGTTACTTTTTCATAGGCTTCTTCATTTGTAGAAGAAATTGTGGACTTTTACCACTAAAATTGTCTGGATTCCATTTTGGTTTATGCTTGTACTTTAGGCTTCTTTCTTCCTTAAGGAAAAATATCTTTGGGTGCTCTTTCTGTAACTGCAGACAGACCTCATTCCTGTCTTGAAACTGGAGGTTTCAGTAAGATGGATGTCAGTAAAAGCAAAGATTTAAAATGGTTTTTTTTCTATTTCAGTTCCACTTTAGCTATCTGATACAAGACTACATCTTTTCTCAAATGAAATCACCAGAATTTTGGAGTTTCTCCACTATGTTTCTATAGCAAAATTGGTCTGGCTGATATTTTGATATCTGAATTAAAGCCATTTAATACATTAATGGCATCCTGCATTTTTGTCTATATCTTCATGAAAGTTCACAAACCATTCTCTTTTTACCTGGTGACTTTCCTCTCATGTATTTGCTCTTGTTTTTTCCCCCAGCTTGTGATGTGCAAAGGCAGGGAAACTGCTTGTGCAAAAACAGCCACCAAAAAAAGCCAAAGAGGTCAAATAAAAACTGCATTCTAAACCTGTCATAAAACATTTTCCAGCAGTATCTTTAAGCCTTAGGAACATATATAGGCACAAAGTCCCTAACATACACTGCCAGCCCTAGACACACTTCACACGAGCAGGCCAGGTAGAACTGTCTCATATGTACAATTTCAATGTTTTCTGACACTGAAATAAAGCAAAATCACCTCTGAAATGTGTTCACCTTTTCAGTTGAGCCAGACTTCTTGTTTTAGGTCTTAAATAGCAAAAGAGTAAAGACACTTTGTTGTGAACTCAGTCTTTTCATCACAAACAAAACTAAAGCTGCAGGGAAAGGCCACTGTTTGTTGACTGAACGTTTTGCACAAGCAGGACAGAACACATATTGCTCCTTGGATGACAGCATGTTGTACAAGATCATCACAGTCCTCCTTCACATTCCCTGACCCCATTATGTCGAACATTTATCTACCCAGACAAATGTCATCATTATTAACCTGTGTCTGGAAGGCACTCAGGAGCTTCAGCAAAGCCAGTGCAGAGGGAGATCTGGCAACCAGTTCTGTTTACTTGCACAGGTATTTGGACACAAGTAGTTTTAATTCTTTGTCCCAGTCTCATTTAATGCTATTCCTTCTCTTACTTTGTGTTGCTCCTATCCAAACTGCGGTAAGTTTTCTCATACTGTGAGATGCTCCACATCTATCCAGAATTAACAACAGCAACAGAAAATAACAATTAACTTGAGGTTAGAATGACAATATGGATGACACTTTTTCAAAACATGCAAAATTTTCAGCCTGCATCACAAGCCAAGTTTGCTGGTGATCATGGTGTTTGTACTCAGGGTCTGAGATCAATGAACTCTGGAGATGTGCAGCCTAGTTCTGAATTTTGTGGCTTCCAAGTCAATGGATATTTTAGCAACTTTGGAATGACTCTAGCTTAAAATCCCTATGGGCAAAATAAGGGACAGACCCTCAAGGTCAGCAGGAATCATAGACTAAGCAGAGCATTGTCTGCAGTCTGAAAGAAAAAAAAGGTCTCCAAATTCAGAAGCACAAAAAGAGGGGGAAAAACATATGGAAGAGTAAGAATTTACTATCTCAAGTTACAATGTTAGTATGAGCTGAGAGAGCAGGTCTGCAGAGGCTCTTCTTAAAATTATAATACTTTTCTTGATGTTTTTCAAAAGTACTTAGTAGCTGGATAACATGCAACCATCTGGGATCTCTACAAAGTTATTTTTCCCAGTGGAAAAAAATCAGCTTCATAAATCTGGCCTAAGCTGTACAGCCTTTCCCATATGTGACCCTTGCAACTTGTCTAAAGCTAAAATAAAATGTCAGCTAAAAATAGTTACCACAGAAAACTATAATCATTTCCCAATACTTAGTATTATATCTACAACCTACATTTCTTCTAAACTGAAGTATTTTACATGTGAATTATGGACCAATGTCTTACTACATTGTCAGGTACCAATAAATGGAACTGCCAGGGTGATTTGAGCAAAAGACCTTAACTCAGCTGCTTTCCTTCTTTTAAGCACTAGGCTGGGCTGAAACCACATGGAAAATAAAGCTAATGACCTTGTTTCTGGTCATCCTCTAGGTATCCCACTAATGTATCACAGGTTAGCTTCACCTGCTAGTCCACCCCAGAGAATCATGGCAGGAACAAGAATATGTTACTTATTCTTTTCTTATTCTGCCAGCATGCAGAAAAGTTTCCTGCTTTCCCCCATGGAATTCTTTAGGGGGAAAACTATTCCTCCGCTGGTATCTGAAGGACTTTTCCATAAGGGAAAAATTCAAGGGATGTTGGGGCAGTGGGGGAGGAGGGAGCACAGTCACAGATTTGGAACGTGTGCATCTGTTTATAACATAACCTTGCTAAAATGTTCAGCAAGTCTAAAGTCAATTAAATTCTAAGCGAATGTCCTGATATTAACTGTGCCAGAAGCTGTCTGGTATTTCGCCAGATAAGAAAATGTAACATTAAAAGACCTTGTCTGAGGCCTATTGAGGGTTATACATCACTAACTGCTGAAGACATTTCAAGTACTCTGCAACCGTAATTATGCATTGTCAGGAAGGCTTTCCCATGTTTTGCTCCCTAGCAGCGCTCATGTGCATTCTCAGTGAGGCCAAATGAAGCACACGGGTGATAGAACTTAGTTGACTAGTCATTAAAACAGAAAACAAATTAAAAAGAGCGATATAAAAGACAAAACATTACAATGTTGTGCCCACACTGAGCTGGGAAACTTTCATTACATGGGGAGATTCCCGGAGGGAGCACAGTCGTGAAAGAGTTGTGAGCATGTGAAAGAGTTGCCTTTAATCCTGTTTTTATGCATACAGTTCAACCTAGACCACATCCTTACTGTTAGGAAGCACTGTGACGTGTTCATGTTATGCTTATACTAGGTGATGAAGAATAGTACAATAAACATAGTCATATATAACCTTTATTTTGCTCAGAAGCCTTCTGCTTTTCAGGTAATGGGCTCCCAAGGTAACCTCTCTGCTAAAATAGAAGAGCAAACAACAGAAACCATCCGAAACCTCACGAGCAGCTACCACAGGAACATGGAGAGCATGATGAAAAAGCTCTTAAGCACAATATGTGACATCAGCCCCGAAATTCACCCTAACTTCAGACATGAAGTTTAAGATCCATTGATGTGCTGTGTTTGTAAAAAGTAGCCTTCTTTCTTGATAAGCATAAATACTTCCTCATGTATTGTTTCTGCATGTGTGAGAAAGAAAAAAAAAAAAAGAACACTAAAGCCAAAAGCACACAATTCACACGGGCTTTTGATGTGACAGGAATTATACAGGGTTTTGCAAGCATTTGTTGTAATATTGTTTCCTGTTTGTAGCTAAGCCCCTGTCATTTAGACAGGGGCAAATCAACAACAGTAGAATAAATGATTATTTGACACCACCAGCTTTTCAGTGGGAGTCTTTATTCCTTTTCTTTTATAAAATGTTCTGTACTGGGATGTTGTGTTTCATAAGTCTGTTTAGCCCAATCTTTACTGTACTTCAAGTCACGTGAAATAGAATATCACAAAAACTTAAAATAGAGCATTTCTGTTTTCCTTATGACACATGGAGTGGTCAGGTTATGGACCATAGAGGAACCCTTTAGATTTTTGTCAAGAAGGTTCAAAACATTTTCAATTTTTCTATGCTAATTTAAAGAAAAATACAGTTGACTTGTACAAAATTTTGCTAAAAGCCATCCTCAAAATATTGTCCTGTTTCTTAACTATATCACAAATTCTATACAGCTTCGTTAAGTGTGAAAAATGAGAACAGGCATAATCATTATTTACAAACTGCTTTGGAGCAAGGGGCAGACTAACACATCCATCATTATACAGTTACCCTGAAAGCACAGGAATCCTTGGGCTCAAACTCTACACCAGTAACACGAAATGGTCCCTGGATCCACAGGTTGTTTACAGAAATCACATCAGTTAGAGCTCATTTCCGTTATTCTAAGTCATCTTGAGCAATACTTCCCTCTGCAATGGCACAGGTTTCCCCTGGAATAAATTCTACTGACGTTAGGAAAATATAATATAATCTGTGCTCTCAAGGTGAAGCCCATTCAGTCTGATGGGAGGCTGAGGGAAGGCACTGATGAAGTGGGGATCTGACACACACCTGCACCATGAGCCCCTTTAATGCCTTGTCTCCACTACAAAAGTATACTGAATTAGAAAAAAAAGCTTTAGAAATTGCAGCAACTGGCAAACAATAGCCATAATTTTTGGTCCACACAGACACAGAGAAATCATTTCAATTTCACAGCAGCTAGTCACAGGCAATCTCCTGTTCCAGTGAGGTTTACACAGCTGACATCCTGTCATGTGTAAAATGACTATAAAGCTATAGTCAACCTAATGTCAACAAACATGACTCCTCAAGGCTGTGCCTGGATGCTACATAATCTCCAAACCCTGATTGTTACAGTTTCCTGTGCTTGATTATATTCTCTGGGGACCCAAGGATGCAGAGGAGTGGGACAGAGACTAGAAATCCTATTGACATCAGCTGGAAGGCTCATTTATTTAGGGGCACTTTGAATCAAGCTGTGATAGCCTTTGATTTGCTGAGGGGATAAAGGAACTCCAGTCCCAGGCTATGTGCAGGGCCTAATGCAGGCATCCTCCTTCATAGCTTGGGCCACCCAGACACATGTGCCTCTGCTTTGGGTCATGGCTGCAGTCCCAGTGCAGGGCTCAGCTGTGAGACACATCCTCTGTGAATTTAAACAGTCACCAAGGTGGACACTAACACCTCACAGGATCTCACTGCAGCACTCAGGATTGCTCTACTTTCCCTCTGGGCTACCTCAGCACCCTTTTCTCCAGCTATAACCTCTAAACATGCAGAAATGTTGTGGGTTCAGCTGCACAAGTTAAGCAATGCAGGTTCCATTGCCAGCTGCATGGGATAAAAACACACACCCCTGTACAGTAGGAGCACAATTGCCACATCCTGGTAGGCAGCAAACTAGAGCGGCAGCTTTTCAGGAGGTAGCAACCCAAGCTATGTGAAATAAAGCTTTGTCTTCCTCATTACTCTGCTTCTTTTTATGGCATTCCCCCTTTCCCGCATTCTTTCCAAAACCTGTCTTCTGTCACAAACTTCTTCTCTTGCAAAGCTTCTGCCCTCCTTTCCAAGCTATCTCTACACGTCTGGTCCTAACAGCCACACACACATCTCTTATTTTAGTATCGTCTTTAAAATATGCTCTCCCTTGAATACCCCTTTCCTTGACAAGAACACAAGCACATGGTGGGGGGCAGCAGAAGCCCCCAGCAGTGAGGATGAGCCTTGTCTGGAGGGGATTGTGCAGTTGTGCCACTTCCCAGTTGTGACACTGCACTGCAGTCAAGGCCATGACCTGCTTATAGCCTGCTATCATCTGCATACCTGAGATACACATGGAGCTAAGTACTCAAGCTTTCTGAACATGATTATGTTCTCCAACTGTGGCCAGTTCATGGCTATCTCTCATGAAGAAGGAGTGAATTTGGTATTATTAGGTCTTTGATCTTGAGAGATATAAACCTGAGAGCTTTGAGCACTCTGCATTTCCTCTCTTCTGCATTCATTCCTTCTTCTGGACAGGGAACGGGTGGTCATACCACCACTTTTAGCTGTACAGAAGCAAAGCTCAAACAAGACTTCACATAACTTAGCAAGACACTAGGTTTTTCAAATGAAGAGTGTAAAGTACCAGCCACATCCATGGAATATTGAGGTGCCAAGAAAATGCATGCTGAATTTACAAATGCAAAAAATACCTTGTATGTGACAGTCATATGCTCATGATAACGACAAATAATCATTGCATAGAAAAGAAAAAGAAGAAGGATGTTTAATTTCAAAATGTTTTTAAATGCATAAAAGAAAGGAAAAAATGTTTAGCAGTCACCTATCAGGGATGATTACAAATGCCCTGCCATCCTCCAGGAATATTCCTGGACTCCAGGGGTGCTCCAGCCTTTGCAGTGCCCTGACACTCTGTTACCTAATATACCTGATTGCAGCTGCCAAATAAAACGGCAACCTATCACATATCAAAACAAAAACAGTTTTAAGAAATAGAAGCCACATATCGGTAGCACTAATGCCTGTATAAATCCTTCTATTTTGTTTCATCATTACCTCTGAAATCGTGGTCTTAGCAAACACCTGAAGGGTTCCTGTGAAAAATTCCATCTCTCCAGCCATGCTTTTCCCTGGGAAATGGTGGTTGCCTGACCATGGCATCACTTTAGACACAGGGATTTTCCACATGTCCTTGGGAGCCAACTCTGTAAGGAGTAACTAAGAGTACATAATGACAGTGATTAGCACTTTCATGATTTCAATTAGTAGCTTCTAATTATGAATAAATAAGTAAGCAGTAAAATGAGTGAAGATGTTCCCATCAAAATCAACCGCAAAACTCCCACAGTGTGAAATGTTAGGGCTGAAACTACAAGCTTGAGAAGTTTCCTAGATTGCTCTAATTCTTCACTGACTTAAAGAGGGGGTTACCAAGGCTTTTGCTGTTTGGAAATGAAGACCTGTATTATACAACAAATTCAAAATCCACTAATTAAAGTGTCTCAAACTACAACTTGTGGAAAAGGTCATACCAGTGGAATGTATGAGAACTGTTTTGTACAACTCATGACATGGACTATGCTGAATTTCTCTGGCTGTTCTCCCCCAATGTTCTCTTTTGAGTTATAATATATGAGGATGTAGTGATGTGGTTCCCATTCATGGGTGATGAGGGAAGATCTCTGAACTCATGCCAATAGGGCAGAATATCTTTCAAGTCTAAATAAAGTAAAATGAAACAGACACAAAGAATTAATACTACATTCTATGTAGAAGGCTGTCTACCAACTTTCCCATTAATTTCTGAAGAGTTTGGAAGCTGAGGTTTGGGAAATCAGAAGCAGATGTTAATTTATTATGTGGATTATGATATTAACTGAAATTTTTCCATATTAAAATATATTTAGAAGTTCATACAATCTGTAAAACATAAGTTGTTCTTGTAAATGATCATATGTAGGATATAAGTGTATGCATGAAATTTTTACAGAACAAAATCTTTCAGTCCTTGAATTAAAAGGTTTTGCAGCTCCAGGACAGTGAGCAATATCTCCCTGCAAGTTGGGATAGGATGACCTGCTGTTTTTGAGCTCAGGAGCCACTACAAGGCAGGTCAAAACAGACTGCAATGTCATACAATTACAGGAGATGTGTACCTGCAGATCCATACTTTCACACACAGCCTTGCCCAGAAGCATCCTTAACTGCAGACAAAGCAGGAAAGACATCTATCTGTAAGGATATATTGAGCAGCCCTGCAGCAAGGGGCTGTGTCAAACTTTGGGTACAAATCTAGGCAGGGTGAGACAGACTGAGTCTGGGTATGAAATATAAACACATTTTTAGGCTATTATATATATATTTAGGCTATTAACCAATAGTAGGCTTCCAACACTTGCAGTGGCATTGGCTATTAGCTATATGGACAGGCAGGTTTTACTGTCATCAATTATAGAAACATGAACAGTAACAACTCTTACAAAAGAAAGAATGCCTGTATGGTCCATTAATGGGAATACATTATATTCAACTGGAATTTCTCTTAATTGTATGCATCCTGCAACTATGAATTTGGTTTTTTCTCAAAATAACAGCATGCAGACTATCTAGACACAATTTTAATTTGCTCTCAGCCACAAGTCAGGTTGTGTTCAGGACGTCCTCACCAAAAGACTAAGCCATGAGAATCTTTGTGGCATCTCGTTGTCACCTTCTCCATATCCTGGGGCAAAAAACATTACCCTCACTGTCCAACAACTGAGTGGGGAGCCAGGTGCTACTGCAAATAAACATAAGGGAAAGAAAGGATATCAGGCAAATATTCCGGGGTGACAGCAGCAATTTTAATTCTCTTCCATTCCAGGAACCCCCATGGCCATGTGTTAGGTAGGAAACCTGAACATTATGCAATGTTCTGCTTCATGCATACAATGCATACACTTCAAAATAACTTCCTCCAGTTGATCACAGAAATAGAGGAAATACCTGCTACACAATACACAAGTGTCATATATTCCTGCCAGGTTCACAGTGGCCTGTCCTTCACAGATTTGATTATTCCGCATTTTATGGTAGCATAAGGCACTTCATACCCTGAGTCTTCCCCGAGGAATGTTAACGCTTGTTAGAAGTACATGACCCAACCAGTATTACTACAAAACACTTGGAAAATGTTACATTGGAGTGCTATTAATACACTCTATTGCACTTACAGGACATGACTGCATGTGGAAAATCTGATGACTTGCAAGCTTATTAACTTACTGAGATTCCTCATTGCTTTTATGAAAGATATGCCACAACTGAATTACCTGACCCTGGGTGATTCCTGAAAGTCCCTCTTACCCCAGATATCTGATTTATTTTGAGGTACATGGGACTCCAATATGCTAACAAATTTCCATAGCACTTTCAGAAATACGGGATTTTTGAGTAAAGCTGTGCTCCAAAATCAAGCTTTGCATAAAATACACCAGAAAAATGACCTCACAACTTGTTATTAAATAGACTTTGCTTTAAGAAACACAGTATTTATAATTCAATTCACTTGTAACAAACCAAATAGCATAAATATTAATATAAAACAGATCATCAAAGTCAATATAACCTAATTCGTAAAACTTCCTCTATATATTTCATGTAAATATTTATTTCACAATCCTGTGGCACTGATTTAACATAGAAAAGAGACAGCTAAAAATAGATATATAACATGAATGTAATCTAACCATGTATAAGTCACTTCAGAAAATAAATCTAGCATTTTGTGTCAGTCTCCTTTCCTTTCAGACGTCCTTGTGGGAAATGAGCAGTCCCATTGGTGGCAGCGGGATGACTCATACCTGTGCTTAAAATTAAGGAAATGTGAAGTGTGGTGGCAGCTCAGAGTGTAGAAGTGAGACCTACCAGCAAGGACAGGCTGCCAGGGCACAGTGGGTGCTTGAAACTGCTCCTGCCATGAATTCTGATCCAGGTCTCTTCTCTGAGGGTGGCTGCCCTCCATCTCACACTGGCTCCACTGGTCCACCAGCCCAGTAACATACACCCTTGACTGTCCAAAAACCTGCTTTACCAACCTGGCTCACCAAGGATCAGGAGGATACATTTTACTTCATGATTTCCCAGCTCTTAGCAGTAGTGAAGAACATTTAATAAATTAAATAATTGTGTTTTATAACAGATTAACACTTTTTAACAAAATATCTACTAATAAGAGTTTCAAGGGGAAAAAAAAAGGTATTGTTTCCTATTAACACTTAACTGCTCTGTCTGCATATGCTATGGGAAATGTTTCTTATGGCACAGGCTGCCAAACCCATTCAAGTATTTTCCCTGATGGCTTTTCCATTCAGTTCTGGAGTAAGCAAATTAACATCCAGCACTTTGCTCTTTTTTTTTTTTAACCATTTTTCTTCCATATCCTTTGGAGTCACTCATAAAGTAACATTGAGACAATGATTTACTCCAAGATGAAGAATCTGCAGGATCTTCACACATTTCCTAAATACTCCAGCTCCTATTAACTTACACAATTTCTACTTTCTGATACATATATATATATATGAGCACAAATATGTCCCATATGTATCCTCTGTATTAAAGAAGTCAGAGTAATTTTCACTATTCATTCAGTTTCAGTCTTGACCGTAATTATTTATCTTCTCTGGAAAAATAAACAAAAACTACTTCCTACTTGTGTCAAATTCAAGCCTGAATGGTTCATTGGTTTCCATTCAATCACTGCAAAAACCAGCCAATATTCACCATAAAGGATTTTAGACCTGACCTAGGAGAATGCTCTCCAAAGCAATTACAAGTTTCCGGGAATATTCCTTCCAAACTTTTGGTTATGTAGAATTTCTATGAGAAAAACACCTAAGACTTGATTGGCAGCTGCTGGAAATCATGGTAAGTCAGATGACACCAATGGAGTAGCAATCAACCCAGTTTTGTGAAAATCTCTGAACTCTGCATTTACCTCTGGCACTTTCTGTGCTCTGCTGTTCCATAATGTTCCAGCATGTCAGCTGCTCTGCTGATGCTATTGCTCCTATCTGAAAGCAGACTCAGTAACAAAAACTCCTTGTGACAGGGGGAGTTGCTGGAATAACAAGGCACAAGAATAAAATTATGTGCATGGTCACAGTTTGTGCTAGGTCTGTGTGCAGTCACTTTGCCAACCAAAATAGCCCACTGTCAATGACATAGGCTGCAGGGTACACTAAAAAGTGGGAGTGTCTCGGGAAATTGGTACATTCTGAGAGAATTTTCCATGAAAAAGTTTTTCAATCGGCTCAAGCTTTAAATTGTGATGCTTTCTTATTTTCAATGAGACTAACTTTAATAAAGAGAACACATTCTGAAGCACACTGCAATACCCCCTGGGCTACAGTCTGTTTGAACAGAACAGCCATGTTCAGTGAAACAGGAAAATTTGTTGCAGCTTTGATCTGTACAGAAATTCAGTAATTCCACAGTATAGCATGGTGGTTTAAAATGATTCACTTGTTTGAGATGTGACTCGTTCAAGCACTAAGACCAATATTTATACTCTTTGGTGGTTAAGAAAGATGTTGTATTCAGGAGAAAATATGTTCTACACAGAAGCATGTGGCCTTGTCAGCAAACACTGAATGCAGTCATATATACTAATATGTTATTAATTGCTTTGTGGATGGTAAAATAAGGTCCCTGATGTGCTTCAGAGTGAAAATATCTTTCCTCTCCTTGAAATGGCGAGCAAACTTCTATCCTACATACCAACATGGATGCCAGCATTCCTCAAAATCTTGCACAGCTTTTAAATTAAGCATGAGATTCATTCTCCAATACCAGGTGGAAGAAGGTAAGATTAGATGTGTACTAGTTAAGGCAGCATGCAATTAAAATTCAAAGCATTAACAAAAATGGCACTATGCAGTTTACAGTTGAGTTGCAGGCATAAAGTTTAATGAGCCTCTTTGTTTTCTCAGCCCTGTGTGACTGGTTCCAACTCTTTTAACTGTTCTTTTGCCTTGTAAACTTCAGGTCCATGAGAGGTGAAGATCCGTTTGAAGGGGCATGTAACCTAACAAGCACTTCTGAGTTTGCATGTCAGTGCCTTGCTTCCACCCAGCTGCTCTTGTGAGACTGGAGCCTTGCAGAGTACTAACAGCACACAAGTGCAGAAGTCAGCCCATACACTGGCACTGAAGTACTTACAAATGTTTGTGCAGAAAAAAACATTAATAGTACAAGCACAAGCATTTGGTGACCTTATAGGCCACTACTAGAGCTCAGGCTTCAGTATGGCTATGAAAGAGCTGGGAATTGAAAGAGCAACCTGAACAGAGACCTGTAAATGAGAGGAAGACGCTCCAACAACATGGGTTTGTCAGAGGTCCAGTTCTTGACTTAAAGCCTCAGGCTGATGCCCTAAGGAAATTGCTAAAAGTGCAAGATCTTGCTCCTCTGCACTGCAGTGGCTTTCATCAACCATTGGGGTGCCCTATATTTTTTGTGCACTTGTTCTAATAGAAATGAGGCAGAGAAGGCCTATTTCCAAAGATCACACTGCTGATATGACAGAGAGTTCTCTCTCCGTAATTCTAGATACTGAATTAATTTCCCTTCCACAGGATTCCTGCTCAAATTAAACATACTTACCAAGGGAGACCAGATGTAGTAATTGGTTTTTTAGTTAGTCTTTTTCTCATAGCCATAAAACTGTCATTATGAAGAAGAAAAAAAGAAAAACATAAGACCCCCCAAAATTTTCCTGGCTTTTTACTTTCATCAGGCCAATGTTTTCTTTCTCACCAAATGTAACCTTATTTTCTTTACTTCTAATGTGTATCCTAATTTATTCCCACCATAACCTCCTTAATTTCTACTTACCTCATGCATCCAGCTTCCATTATCCTCTAATTACTTTTTCAAATCAGTATCTTCATGCTCTCTCCTTCTCTAACAGGAATTCATCATAGACACACATCACATTGCTTCATTTTCCTCCTCCACACTTCTAACAATTCTACCAAAAGAGCTTGACAACCATGAAACAAATTGTGTTAAGAGGCTACTGACTATCATATTACTCAACAGTATCTCAATAATTTCTTTGTTTTCTAATAGCCCTATTCCTCTGCTGCCATGTTGTGCTACGAACTCCTGGAGATAGAAAATCCTCCCCTCCAACCTCAGCTCCAAGTCCCACCTGCACTGTAGTCCTGGTCCATGACTGTGGTACCCAGGAGTATCAAGCACAAATTAATGCTATTAAACAACAGAGTTTATATAGGGTTTTGATACAACAGAATGACTAACTGAGGAACAGTGATCCCTGCCTTGAGCTGGTCTGCAACTCTGCTGCACATGTGTGGGGACTGATGCATCACCCCGTGTGGCACATGTGAATCTGAAAGCACAGAAGTATCATGCAACAATTCTTTTACAGCCTGCTTACACTGACATTTCTGTACCAAAACTCCTACAACTCAAAAAAATATTTGCTAAAATCAGCTTAGACTGCAAAGTGGGACAGTCATTGGCCTTTTTTAAGTTGAGAAGCCATAGGTAATTCTAGTCCATCCCTCTTACACTTGGTAGAAAGAAAAAAAATATTCCATTATTTTACCCTGGGGTGGGATCAAAAAAGCAAGTTATAAAAAAAAAAAAAAAAAAAAATCCCATTTGCATTGTTTTACTGAAATACTTTAATTAACCAGGTCTGATCTGGATTAAAAATTATGAATTTTCAAACCTTCTTCATGTAAATACTGGCTATCCATTTATAGCATAATTTGAGCCAGTTCTTAACTTCTTGGCTCCTCACCAGCCGCCATTAACAGCTTGTGCAAAGCTGAACCTAATTGTACAAGGAGAGGAGGAAATCATCAGAGTTATTTCTTTACCAATATATCATCTTTCATGCCCATCTCTAAGCATGCCACTACACTGCTGGTAGGCAGGCTAATCTGACAGATATATAAAGAAGGGAAGGGTCTACCATTTTGCCATTACTGCTGGCTAATCTTATTAAAATAACAATATCTATACAATAATTAGATGTCAGAATAATGGGTACTGCTCTGGTTCTGCCCTCTTCTTTCTTTATTTGACTCCATGTTTCAAGAGAAAGTGATATGGTGGCCTCTAGTCCCGACCTTTATCAAGTATTCCTGAGATCTGCAGCTCAGCTTTTCTAATCTTACTTTGACTCCTCTGCAGTGACCCCCATTCCCCATTACAGACTTCCCCAATTACCTCAATATTCACCGTATTCCCTAAAGCACCGCTACATGGAACACTATTATCTCTTATCTATTTTATCTATTAACCTTAGGAACACAAGCAAGCTATTATGGGCAATCACTGTGCTTAAGAAAAAGGACAGAAAAGGGGCTGCGCTTTAAAAGTGTGTGTGGAAAATGTTTGCCAGTTTGGATACATTTTGTGTTTTCTTCTAAAGGAAAAAGAACTAGATATTTCAGAAGCAAAGCCAATGTATTCTCAATTAAGCCTCTTGGCTCTTTTGCATTCAGTGAAGTGCTCATATATTTTTTAGAGATGTTTCTACTTGCTTCCCACACGTTTTCTACTGCTCACTCTTCAGAAAAAGCCCATCAAAAGGCAAGAGCCACCTGGGAATGGAGGTGTCGTGGATCTCTATATCTTGCCCCATACTCTGTTTTCCAGGTTGACTGCCAGGCTATTAGGTTGGTGACACCGTGCATCTGCCTGGGGATGGGAAGCAAGCTCCTGAAGAGCAGACTGCCTCAGGAGAAATAGGCAGTTCAGGAGAGAAGGAGCAGTCAACACAGAAGAGACAATAATAGCCTGAGACAGCTGGAAGAGAGATATGCAGAAGCAAAGCTCATCCCTGTTCACATACCATTTCCTGGTATGAACCAGCAAATGATTTACCTGTTTTCCAGTCAAAAGGTTTGGAAGTTTTGGAAATCTGAAATTCAGAAATATCTGTAAAGACAGCTGCGATCATCTTTTCCCCACTCAGTGATGGTCTCTTAGGTTTTTTTTTTTAAGTTGCAGATTTGGCCATGTAATCATATTGTGTAATTTTCCTGATTACAAATAAAAGGGGGAAAAATTGTTTGCTTCACAAACTCAAAACATAAAGATTTTGGTCTGCTGGTTTTGGCTACTTCTGTTTTTAAGAAAAGGAAAACCCTCCATAATCTTCCTGTTTTCCAAAAAGCTCGGAATATTTTTGAAAGCTATTTCTCAATCTCAGGGGAAGAGCAGGGGTAGAGGTGTACAAATGCTCTGAGGGGCAAGGAGAAATCCTTCAGACTCCACTGCACTTTTGGGGTGACATTTTGAAGGTACAGATCTATCTGACAAAGTAGCCAAGGTGATTTAGAGGTACTGAGCTTTTCTAGTGGGGAAAAAAAACCCAAGTATTTGGTGTTTTCTTTGTAAAGATGTTGTTTAATCACCACATAATTAAATTTTATTTTGAAATAGATAGTGCAGAATGCTGTCCCCGACTGGGACTCAGTGCTAATTCCATCTCTAATCAGCAGATGGCACCATAAATTCGTCAAACACGATGCAGACCAGAAAGAGGTATAAATTTAGCCCCCCCCCCAAAAAAAAAAAAGGGGGGGGGGGGAAAGAAAAGGAAAAAAGCATACACCCAACTTGACGCACATAAATCAGGAATTAAATTCAGAGGGTGTAACTTTCCCCTCATGCCACCCTTCCAAAAATAAAACCGGCTGTGGAGCATGCTGTGTGACAGACACCCTGATGCACAAAGAGCAGCTACACCTATAATGTCCTCAGTCTTGCCCTGTCACTGACCTACATTGTCTCATGGCCTCCTGTGAGACTGAAAAGAAAAAAAAAAAAAAAAAAAAAACCAAAACCTGAAATGATTAAAAAAAAAGAA
The DNA here is from genome assembly GCA_013397135.1 of Pachyramphus minor. Taxonomy (NCBI): domain Eukaryota; kingdom Metazoa; phylum Chordata; class Aves; order Passeriformes; family Tyrannidae; genus Pachyramphus; species Pachyramphus minor. The sequence continues at coordinate 831,487 of VYXB01007791.1, read as the reverse complement.
AATAAATAATAAAAAAAATCCTTTCCTTCTGCCCTCCCCTTGTTCTGAACAACAGCACCTATGGAGCACAAGGCCTCCCTCTGGGCTGGAAGGAGGACCCAGGAGCAATCCCCCAGGAAACTCCAAGGAGAAGCTGCAGGCAGAGTTTCAGATGGAGCTCAAGCTGGCATTTGGAAAGCCTCACCTGAGGCTTCTGCTCTACTGCAGCATGAGTACAGATTGATGCAGGGCTGCAGATCCACCCGGCTAACCACAAGCTGAGTGCAGACAAGTGGAGAAGAGTTTACTTTTTTCCTACACCTAAATAGCAGAATTTCTACTTGGAATTCAAAGGCTGGTAGAGGCAGCCTCACTCTCTCCCTCACCAGTGTCCTCTGTCCCTGTTGGAGCACCGCATGAGCCCGCAGTTCTGCACCACAGGCAGGAACTGCTCCTGTCCATGTGTCTGGGTTTCTGCTCTTCCCCTGGTCCAGCCAAGCTCATCCTATCCCATGCTGGTACAACAACTATCTTGACAGGCACGGAGCTGGCACCCACCTGGCACCTCTTCTCACCCACTGGGCTCCCACAGGGCTTCACTGGCGGGCACCAAGTGCCATGAGAAGGCGTGTTCCTGTGCACACACCAAGTGATGTGCAACATGCGCTCACCCCCAGCAAAAATCTGCTGCCTTAAATATGGGCTCTCCATGCTCTTACATATGAACAGTGAGTGTGAAAATCCTGCCTGTCCATCTGTTCCTTAAAGGTTTCTTTCTTTTGCTGAGTGTTAGAATTTCTCCCCAAATCTTCTTCAGCGGCACAAATCACATCGGTGACATTTATAGGTTAAGTAAATAGTATGTTGCTGACATCATCTAAGCACAGTAACAGGCACAGTTAAGTTGTCTGTGGTTAGCTTTAATGCTATGGACTTCAAGCTCCATTTATCTTGTTCTCTATGAGTGGTAATTAAAAACTGCAGTAACAGAAGTATTGCTCTGAGAAGCAATAGCTCTACCATGTGAAGCACAGAAATTTTGCCAACAGAAGAGAGCATTCAATCAACAGTTTGAACCATGGCACAGAAGTGAAAACTCTGACGTTTAAAATTTAGAGAGGAAAACAACACAACAGTAAAAAGATGAGCTTACCTTGCATTGCATGGAGTCATCTTGTCTGAGGCCCAAGGAGGAGATGTAAATTTTTGCCACCTCAGACTCTGCACGTGTGGTTGTTGCAAAGTGATTTTTCATCCTGGCCATTTCTTGCTATTTTCCCAGTCTGCCTAGCAGACACAACTCAGGAATTACCAATAGCTCAGCGGTGACACAATTGATTAAGCATGAGCAATACCAGCTTGGGTTTTGCATTCAGTCAGAGCTCTGTAATGGCAGCACAAGGGGCCTCGCTTGTTGAGCAAGAAGGGCTTTATGTCACTTGTCCCTAGAGCAAGGCACAAGTGAGCTTGACGGAGAAGGCAGTGAACATACTGTCAGAAGCCATATTCGAAGGGAAAAGGCAGAACAATGGAGATTAAATGACAGGACAGAATCAAGGAATTAAATCATCCCTGAGGCTCAGATATTCCAGGCTTCCCCACGACACCTGCTAGAGGCACAGGGGAAGACCTGGAGCAAATCCCTGCGGAGGTCTTGCTGTCTTGCCAACACTCTGATGGAAAACCTGCAAAATCACTTGTGGCTCTTCTAAAAATCATGGGCCATACAATTTTGTGTCCAGCTGCACGCTCACTTTTTCACTGGTTTCCAGTCCGAAAGCTGGACTGGAAAACAACAGTAAGATTGCTTCAAATACAACTCTTTTTTTGCTCTTTCTCTCTGTTCAAAAGCATAACTCCTGCCTAGCCTTCTGCTGTACAAGTGTAGTTCACTTCCAAATGGTTTTAATGAGAAAGGAAAATAATTGTTTGCTATAAATTGAAGGAGGTTATGTAGGCTACTTACACACTTCTAGCTTGGTAGGAGCACCATTCTCCAGAGGGACAGGAGGGACGGGACCCTGAACCTACACCTGCCCTTGCCCAAATCACTGTGGCAGGGTACTCTGCACCTGAGCATCTTTTTCTTTGGATGTTCTTCCAGCTTAAATGGACCAGTAAAAGATTTTTTGGCTGGGAAGACACTAATGAGAGATTTAAGACTGTAACCTGACAGACACAACCTCAGCTCCAGCGCTAGTGTCTGGGAAGAGCTAAGTTTTCCACAGACAAGGAAAAAGTTGTGGGGAAAAGGGAAAACCAAAGGGACCAGCTCTGTCTGCAGCAGCTTGATAGCTACCATATCCTCCCAGGCCAACATGAAAACACTTTTGCTTCACACATGAAGACAAACCAGTGGTCTGAGTCAGATGGAAAATTTAAACTTTGATACTGTCTTTCCCAGATTTGTGCTGGGAATAGTTTATGTACCTGTGCAAGAGTGAACAGCAACATTTCAAAGTCCTTGTAAATAAGCTCAAGATCCAAGTATAGCAACTTACTGCTTCACTATATTTAATAAGAAACACTTACTTCTGCAGAGCAGTGCTTCAGGCTGGCTGTAGATTTGTGAAGGTCCTTGTTCCTTTTGGCGCAGTAATACAGGGGGATGATGGACACTGCTCACTTTACAACTCTGTGTGCCTCTTCCTGTTGGTGTGCAGCCACCACCACTCTGCCTCTTTGGATCATCCCTCGGGTTGGTACAAGATCAGAAATCCTGTGAGAAATCCCTCTCTCAGCTCTGTCAGAGACATTGCAATTTTAATATTAAATTTTTACTTACCTTTTCCATCTTTTGCTTGTAAAATGGAAGTGACAATAAAGCTAATTGTATTCATAGGCAAATTCTCTGTGCCCTGTTTTCCAAAGAGCTTCAGATGCTAATCCATTCAGGTATGAACCCATTCTCCTCTTTCTCCTTGCTATTTATTTAGATTAAAAACATCAGGGCAGGAAAGATTGCAAACAATTAGCACAGTCCTGTTGCCAATGTCCCATTGCCAAGCCTCTGAGCTTGCAAGGAAGTTTATCCATACTGATGCTCTTGATGTTTACAGGGCTGTGCCCCTGGAGCAGTTTGTTTTTTGCATGATATCAAGGACTGGGGGAGTCTTTACTAAAACCTGGGGTCTCTAATCCCCACCCATATGAGGCATACTCCTCAGCTGGTGCCAAAGCATCTGTAGGCCATTTGCAATGTCTTCATCAAGCCAGCCTCCTCTGCCTGCTTGTAACAGGTAGGAAACAGGAACTGCCACCTGCTTGATAGTCATTCTGAAATACAGGAGCTGTGGCTGTTGCTCTGCTCAGCTCAAACAAAAGAAGGGAATTGATGTTACACAATTCAAATAGCAAGGAGGAAGTGTCCAGCAGCAACATTTTTACACCATTCATTCACGCTTCTTCTCAATATGGGACTGTTTCCCATATACTTTTTCCTGATCAAACAGGTTTTCTATGCAATTTTCTCCCAGCTTCAAGTTGGACGCAATCTTTGTAAAACTATCTGCTTAAAAGGAGAAAAAAAATCTCTTTGGCAAGGCTTTGGAAAATTAACATTGTTTGTGTCACGGTGTATTAGTAGGATATCATGGGGGATTTTGTTTAACCAGAAAGGCAGTGTTTAGGCTAGTGACCAAAACACATCTTTGAGACATCCAGTGTGAACATACCTGTGCACAGTCTGCTGCTTCCCATGGGGGATCCTTGAGGTTGACACCCCCCTACTGCCACCCCTGTACCTCAGCAGAAGGGGACATGCCTGTAGCACCAGACTATGGTTTCCACAACTGCTGATATTTCCAGTTTTCCTGTATCTGCAGCTGGTTGTTGTTTAGACAGCTTCTACAATATTAGAGAGTAGCAATGACTGATCTCAAGCCTGAAGCAGTATTTTCACTGCAAGCACTGCTGTTCAGCCCTTAGAAGCAGAGGTAAGTAATTCAGGGAGAATTTTATCTGACAAATGTAAACATGGTATGTGTGAATTTTCATTAATATTTCACATGAAGAAAACAAGGTCAAGTTAATGAGATTTGTATTGCAATTTAGCCACTATCTCTGGTGATAAGCAACCTCACCAAACCCACAACTCTCTTCAGTTCACTCAGTTTAAAATTATCAAGGATATTTCTTTGTGAACAGCTTTTTGCTCGCCAAACTTTCTCTCAAGAGCTTACTTACATATTTTGGTTTACAGCAAAAGTATCAGAAAGTTTTCTTGTAAGTTCTCTGTCTCTCATTCCCTGCTCTGAAACACACAATCCCTCCAGGGCCCTTCTCAGATCATGCTCCCCTTCACTGCTGCAGCTGTCCTTGCTTTACTGGATCTCCCCTTGCAGGGCTGCACAAGGCACAGGAGAAAGGAAGTGACCTGGCAGCAAATACAGCAATAACTGCAACCCACCAGCCACAGAAGATGATGGAAACAAATCCCACCAGCCTCAGCAGGCTTCTATCTGCTAGTAGCAGAAAAACAATCTTAAAAGGGTACCTGGCCTGTGGAAACACCATAGGTTTGAAGTAAAACTGTAGGAGCTCTCCCACCAGACCAGAGTCTGGTGAATTCAACCTGAGAGGCCCGAAAAACTTCCATCTGTGCAACCACAGAGCTGTGGACAATCTGCCTAAATTCTGCACTTTATTGCAAAGAAGCACCTAACTCCTCAAATGTAACATTGAGCTAATGCCAGCATTAATCTAGAAAACATATAGCTTATAACAGCAATTTGAACTCAGGTTTTAGAAGCAAGTTGAAAGTACTATACTAACAAAATGTACTTTATGACATAGTCTACACCTAGTTTTAGGCACCTCTGAGACCCTTAATGGTTTGGGGCTTTTTTCTTAGTTGGGGGTTGTTTTCTGGGTTTGGTAATATTTCATTTACAGGAAGGTTGAATACTGTATGCCAATATATGCACTTGCACCATATTTCTTTAAATATGTTCCAGGAAATGCCATACTCATGAACTGCTCTGTAATGTAATCCTTCAGACTGGACCAATTCATAAGATCCCAAGAACAAAAAAGCTTTTTCAGCAGGTATAGTTAATCAGGAAGTGAGTACATGCCACATTAGAATCCCTGCAGAGTTTCTAGTTCTCAACCAGAGTATGGCCAGTTCGTTGTTTTGCTGGGAAAGCTGTCACAGGGCAGACATCCTCATCAGAGCTCCATTTCAACAGCCTCTGGAGATTGGAGCAGAAGCTTTGCCATCTCTGCTCTGAGACCTTCACTGGTTGTAAACCAGTGTGGACTTGAAGAAAAAATTCTCAGCCCTACAGTCCAAAAAGTTCACAGTGTAAGAAGCAATTCACACTAAGGATAAACTGTGAAATGCATTCTTAAAAGTGTTTTATTATCATTTTTTCTTTGAGCCTGGTGCTGGAGGTAGATATATTTCTCTGACACAAAGCCCTTTGTCCCACTACCAGTGTAAGAGCTCCAGGGACAAAACTGCAAATTGGTTTCCAAGTCTATTTTAGGAATGATTTAACAATCAGAAGAGGAAACGTGATATTCAAATCAAATGGCTAAATTTTTCAGTATTAAAGGTGATGTGGTGAGCTCTGGTCTAATAGCACAGAACGAAGAACAAAATGCAAATATTCTAGTGCAGAGCAGCTGTGCACAGGCCAGTGCCCACTGAAGGCACACGTTTCTGCTGACTTCTGTAGGGGATTTCTGCTGTATTCTGTAGGGGATAAGGCTGTAGGGGAGCCCCTGGGGGACAGAAAACCTGGGGGCTGGGGCTTGCATCCTTCTCCCAGCACAGCACAGCAGTCAATGGTGAGGAGCTCTCTCACTGCAGCATGCAACCCACAGTAAACCACAATAAAGTCCAACAGCCTCCAGCAAATCACCCACCGGGGAACACTTACACCATCCCATGAACACCCCAAAAAAAAGTAGTTTGAGGGACACAACAGCTTCTCACCACTGGAGTAGACCCAATTAGAATGGGATAATGAATTACATCAGGCTGGCACGTGAGGCAATCCCTCCCAGCACAGAGTCACAGGCTCCCTGGAGCCTGGCAGGTGTCAGCAGGATGTGATACAAGCACCGAGGCTGTACCTGGGCAGTATTCCTGCAAATGACAGCTAAGGGTGGCCTGTACAGACATTCTCATTTCAAACTCTTTCCAAAAACTCCACTGAAAAGAGAATACAAATATGCATGAAAGTAAACCTATGTTTGTTTACAATTAGCAGAGAAATGTTTTTTAGTGTCCATATTAAGCTTTTTTCATTGGTACGGTTACTTAGTACTCTCTTGCAAAAGCAGAAGGCTCTCATAGCATTTTGCCAGAGAAATAAAACAAATGTTATCAGATGACAACATAACTCAACTGCCCCAAACAGAATGGAGGAACACTAATTTACATGAGCAAAGGACGCAGCCTCCACCATCCTCTGTGTATTCATACTAAATGGACACACTGCAACCTTTTGTTTGGTATAAAAAGTACCAAAAAAGTCACTGCTGGTTCAAAACCAGCTGTGCCTTTGTACTGGCTTTTCCAGTAGAGCACAATGCATGCATTTTCATGGCCTGATTCACAAAACAAGGCACCCAACCATACACCACACAGCAGGTATGAAATCCAGCTACATACTGCTTTAAGTGTATCTGCATATACCATTGCTCAAAAATTTAATTCTTGGTATCATTGGCACTGGGGTCAAGTTGGTGCTCTGAAACATGTCCACTTATGGGAAATGGATACTACTCTACTTGTCTAAGGGTTTGTCAACATAGGGGAGATTTACTGAGGCAATTATACTGCCATAACTGAGCACTGACCCGCTGCAGTCACACTGATGCAACTCCCTAGTTATACCTGAAGTACTTATTTGCAGTTCATGTCAAATTGCTTTAAATGCAATATAATATGACATTGACATAATCATAAGAGCAAATATCCCTTTGCAGGTAACTTTAAGGAGCACTGGAAAAAACTAGGCAGATACTAAGAATGTATAATTAGATTTTTTTTTTCTTTCTCTGATTATCCATGTCTGTGTTAACAGCCTACATGTCAGGCAGCTTGGGCTAACGGACTGGGCATGGGTTTAAGACACTGAACATCTCATCTCTGGTTTTCACATGTTGAGTGACAGCAGCTAAGTCACCTGTGCTTTTTGGGTTTGGGTTTGTTAGTAGCACCAATATTTTTTCTGGCAACTCAATAGAGGAAAAAATGCCAATTTAATAGTCACTGTCTAATTTTGCCAATTCAAATACTTTTTCTTAGCACTAATTAAAATAAACCAAGACATCTATTGCTCCAGTCTTCCATGTCACAACATTCCCCACACAAATATGCCTCCTCTGTTCAGTGCATCTGGTGCTGACAGTTGCAAATGGTTTGCAAATTTAGAAACTAATCTGAGCTCAAAACTGAGCTGTGTGAATCTGATGTAACTCTCCAGAGACAGGTGAGGAAGAGCAAAGACACACTTAAATAGTGTTCCTCTTAAGCCACAGAGGAAGAAATTCTTTGTTTCACCATAGCATTATACCTGCCATGCTGCAGAGATGCATGTGGTGACTGCCACTCCAGATCTCCAAAAATAGGCCTTACTACACCATCTTGCCCTGCTAGATGAACGGGATACGCAGTAGGTCCACCATCTGATTTAGATGACCTTAAAGTCTATTTGCTGATAGGTTGCTGTTGGTCTAGTCTCAAAAACCACTCAAAAAGCCTCACCACAACCCAAGAGCTGCTGTGTCACTGCTCCAGAGCATGACAGGCTGCTGCAGAAACAGCAGCACCTCCCAGCCAGGTACTTGGTCACAAGAGCCCGTGGGCCTCTGGAGATTCTGATACAGCATCTCCCTGATTCCTTTGTCAGCCCCTGCCATGGCTCCCTATTCCCAGTAAAGGCTTTATGCAGTCTCCATAGGCACCAATCTATGCGATAACTAGGGGGCTTTCAAAATTAGGGGATCAATCATGTCACGTATTTGAGGGCTAGATGCCTGCACTGTCGAAATGACTTCAGGCTTCCTTTGGGGTAGCTAAGTCAGAGCATCCTTTTCTGAGATTGATTTTCTTTGTTTGCTTAACTGACAGGTGGGAGCTAGGGGCAATCTTCCTTCTTATTTTCAGGTGCCTGCCAGCACACAGGGAAGTGGGCACAGCTGCCAGATACTCCAGCAGGTTCCCAGTCACAGTGAGAAGCAGCAAAGCCAGCACCCCTGCCTCTCCACAGCACCAGGAGGCATGCCAGGCAGGGAGTTTCACAATGTGGACTGCTCAGCGTGACATCAAAACTGGAGGAACCACACACCATGCTGCAAAATGCCCTGAGCCCCTCACTTTGTGTCTGGACCCTGCACAACACCCTATCTTGAATACACACTGCACCCTGCCCATGTTTCACAGCAGTCCTGCCATGCATGAAGCATTTCAGAGACAAAGAGCCACAAGCAACATGAAGACTAACCAGGTAACAACTTGACATACATGACAGAAAAAACAGTGCCCCCTTCAAACCCAACCTGCAAATAAGTGAAAAAAGCCAGTGGTCCCAAGGCAACGGTCCGAGATGATTCAGATTAAAAGTCAGTGATGTGCCATTATACTCCTGAGCACACCTTGGGATATAAATTTTTCCCCTAGTACTGTTGAATAGCAAAGTGCAAATCATGTGAAAAGGTATGTGTGTCATTCTCCACCCAGCTGCCACAGGCCATGGTTAGCAGGCTAGAAAAGATGATGCATCCTGTAAATGCCTGTGAGAAAAAACCACAGTGAATGAGCCAGCACATCCCAATAGGAAGAATGGAGCAAGGCAAGAACATGCTGGCACACAGTCCTTAAGGTCATTGAGGAACATGAAAACATCAACCTCTTTTTTTTTCCTCATAACATGGAAAATGTCCATCCATAATGCTCTTCACAAGGCAGCAAAAAGGAAAAAACCTGGGAATACTTCACACAGGAATAGTTTTGGATAAATAAACACAAAGGTGGGGATACATAAAAATAACACTTGCATGCTACCCATCTAACAGCCTTGCACACCAAAATGTCTGCATGAAGTCCTGAACTCACTGGGATTGGGAGTCAGTTTTATCCATCAAGAATAGGTGGGATCTTACATTTAAGAGACAACGGATTTCAAGCTTAAGCTACCAGTGATGGTAACACCTGGAAACTTTCTGCATTACCACATATCTGCTTTTTAACACAAAAGTATCCTGAAATGCTTAAGTTAGCATCTCTCTGAAATACAGCTTAGTAAAGTATAGCTGTCATATGCTGCAGATATTCACTTTACACAATCAAATGATCAATTCATGATCTTGCACATACTAAAAATACGCACACATTTATCTGATATATTTTCACAGAACAAATCCAATTTCATCTACGTGGACAATGCTCTCAGGCGCATGGTGTGATTCTTGGGGCAGGAGTTGTATTTCAAAGATCCTTGTTGGTCCCTTTCAACTCAGGATATGCTGATTCTATGATTCTATTAGCTGAATGAAACATTTTAAAATCAGTATTCATTATTCTCAAAGCATCTAAGTGTACAACTCGTGTAAGTGTCACACCACAATCTAAGGACCAAGGTAACTGTACGACTTCATACTTCTGAATGAGATTGTTGATATTTGCTAAACTAAACAAACATGTAACTCTTCGAAGGCATGGAAAATAGTTTGAGACATTAAGCTGTACAATAGAAAAAGACAAAGAGATGGCACAAGCAAAGAGATCACAAAGACATATTAGATCAGCACGACATAGCTACCTCACTTCTGGGGTACTTTTAAGAAAAGTATTAGATTCTTCAAGAGATGCTGAATATTTACCTTCAGAGAAAAAACAAGCCCGTCTGAAGGTGTCAGACAATCAGCCTGCCCTTGTGATAGAGGTCTTGGGTTTCACTTCTACTGCACCAAGAGCATCCTGCCTCACCTCAGCAAACCTCTAAAAAAAATCTCATAAAAACTATGATGGAAGGTGCCTTATTCCAGGACAAATGGATATCACGGCACAGGGAGTCAAATAAATATCTGGAAAAGAGTCATCAACCACAGTGTGAGGACTAATTTCCTTCAGGGTTTTTCTTCAGCTTGTTTTCAGTTTGGTGCTTCCTTAATTTTTAATCTCTTGCTTGGAAGCCCAGCACTGAGCGGGGAGCAGCGTGGGTCATCCTGGGCAGCATCTCAAGCTCCACCGCTATGAGTGGCTGCTCCAGGCAACAAGAAAAGCCAGAGATGAAGGGCATTGTGCACTTTTTAGGCGTAGGTTGTCAGCGGAGTTGCTACGCATGACACTTTTTTGGTACGGGCACTCGTTTCTAGGAAACACTTTGGTAAACAACTTTGAAGTCAAAATGAAAAATTACAGCCTGAGTGCTTTTTTCGCTTTTATCCACCGTACCTTCATGACTGTACTAGTCCATTTAAATGGCAAAGCAGTGCTGAATGCAAACAGCCTCCTTCTGCAGGCTGTCTCCACAGTTCAATTACCAGTGCTTTAACAGTGCTAATTAGCATTCCTCAGAGCTAGATCTCTTTGAGTGACAGGTAACCATGGAGAGTCACAATCCTGTAGGTGATCAGCAAGAGTCTGACTTTTCTTTTTAATTAAAAATTAGAAATGCCTTAAACAAAAATAATAATTCACTGATTTATGCTATTATCCCAGGGTTGCCAAGCTGGCGAGACTAACATTAGTGTTGCAAAAATGAAACTGTTTTTAAATTAATAGACTAAGGCGACAGAAAGGAGAGCAGGTTTATTATCTGAGAGAATGTAATCGTAATGATGGTACAAAATAGTAGACACTTCTCCAGACAGTTGGCATGGAGACCAAAAATAGGACACTTTTCTGAATGTTGGATGGGATTGCCACAATTTATTTAAGATTTTAACATGATAGATAGATAAATACTAAGTCTGTTGCACAAATAGAAATTTCATAGGGATATCGTTTCAGTAAAATTTAACCATGAGGTATATTGAGAGATAATATTGCATCTGGCCCAAGCGAGAGCCAAGACTGGGAATTGAATCAGCCAGATAATCAATTAGTGAAAATTGTTTTCAATGTAACTATGCCATTTCCCACCAGCTAATGATGCAGTTCTCTTTCCAGAAAAGGACTCCAGCAGCAAAAAATTCAGAGCCGTATTTTTGAAATTTGCAGTGGGTCTAAATCAGCAGTGTTGACCCAACCTAAGCTGAAGATTATTCATCAACAAATAATAAGGAACATTTTTAAGCTGAACTTGCCAAAAAATAGGAGGATGGATATATGCATATATGTAATTACAAAATATTTTCTAAGACCAAGTCATCTCAACTCAGCAAACTCTTTAATTGAAGATTCTAATGAAAATAATTGCATATAGACAGTAAGAGGAAACAGATGATTGAGCAAAAATTATTCTAATAACCAACAATCACAATGCAGAATTCTAACCGTTGTTCACAGGCAAAATCATGGCTGTTAATTGTGAAGCATCTACTCAACATGGGGTTTTTTTGAACCTTCCCCATATGATTTCTTTCTTACATGCAAAAAAAATCCCCCAAAACTCCATGGTTAAATCAATATAGTTGTCTTTGATATAGAGGTATTTACATCTTTAAAGTAAATGAGAGTAAAATTTAACTCTATATGGGAAGAAAGAAACTAAAGGTAACTGCAACCTTGTCAAAATTTCTGTTGGATTGCCTAGTACTATTTCAATTTAAAATTAGATGTCAACCAGAAAGTTAATTTCTACAAGCACAGGGAGGAACACTTTCTTAAAAACATAAGTAGCTTTCCAAGATAGCTTTCCAACTTACCAATAATAAATGTATAGTAGGCACGAGCAAAATAAATACCAAATTTTCAGCTCATTTATTTAATATTTTAAGCTTACAAATGAATAACAAAGTATCTATCTATAGCTGTCAAGACATGTAAACAGCCAGGGCTAATCACAGTTTTACCAAAGTTGATAATACAGTCAAATAAAGGGGAAAAAAAAAAAAAAGATGAAACATGTCTCCGAGTGTAATATTATCTTTCTGGTTTTTCCAGTATTTACAAAAATATCATTCACTGACGGATTTTTAACTCCACTGAATACTCTGAACTTTTGATTTTGCGAGGAGAAGTTTTAAAAGCAAACAAATCCGAGAACTGGCTTTGTGCTGTCAGGAGACTTAAGCACTACCCAACACTGCAGGCTCTTACCCAGAGAGCAGATCTCAGCAGACCCCGCAGCACTGACCTGACTCAGCCTCAGCCAACCCTCATGACTCCCAGTAAATTCAGTTTGACTCCTTACTAGTTATCCACACACACATGAACATCTCCAAATACTTTAGGTCTTGTAATCTCCTTCTTACTCTGGTATTTCAAGGATATAATAAATCAATAGCTTTATAATAAAGCTATTTTGCTGTAACTTCAGTCTGCTTATGTATCCGTGTAGAACGGTTCATTCAAATGCTGCAAACTTTAGTCACCAGCATTGACAGAAAATTCTTAATGAAAGACAACTAATTGGTGGAAAATAACTCTCGGAATAAAGGCAGCCTGCTCTGGAGACCAGGTTCATCAGCTTGTTTTTAAAGCTGTTCTGCTGTCCTTAATCTCTACTGCAATGCAAGGGGAAAGAGACAGCTTATGTGGGAACGGGGGAGGAAAATAAACCCACCACTGTCTTGCCACAACTGCTCTTATCCTTGCTTCTGGAAAGCAACTGTCTCTCTTATCTGTGAAACTATTACCTTCTTAAACAGAAAGTAGATTTGAGCAACTACAAAAATCACAAAGATTCCTGTCAGTAAATTCCAAACTTAAGGAGGCAACAGAAATAATCTTCACCTCAAATGCTAAAGAAATTTTTTTTAAAAAGAAGAATGTGTTTGGTTCAGGGTTTAATTAAAAATATTGAAAATTAAACCTTCTGTAATGTTTGTATTTTGTTTAACCATTTATATGCTGCTTGCTTCACTTGCCTAAATAATCACATCCTGGCAAGTTTAGGGTTTCAAAGATTAATTATCCTACCCAAAGAAGATTCATTTGCCTCAAGAACACTTTCCCTTCATGTTGGTAAATTGATAAGCTATCAACATGCTTATTTCCTACTAGTAGGCTATAACCCAGTCTCTGCAGTACCAAATCCCATTTGAAATATGAAACAAGCTCTCTGCTAGCTCTTAGCTGAGGGATGAAGTTCACTGACAAAGGAAGCTGGTTAATTCCCCCCCAAAATGGCTATTAGAAATTCTAAGCTGCATTTCTCAGTATTACAGCCTCCATGCCTTGCCCTGTGGCTGTGAAGCTGGAAGGGCTGCTAGCTGGAATCTCTTGGTTTCTTTTGCAAAACCTTTGACAAAATCTCCATCACTCTCATCCTTCCCCTGAAAAAAAAATCAATGCAAGCAATCAGACTGCCTTCAGTAGAACTTGTGCCAAGACTTAAATGTGCTTCTGTTACTGATTCTGTGATTGATTCTGGTGGATATTTTGGTATTTGTAAATATTTATAAAACTTCAGAATTTTTTATAAGCTATTATTTCTCCTTTTCCCTGACAGAAACCCTCTGGCTATGAAAATTGAGTGGCATTTTTCTGAAACCATACTCTGCTTGTCTTCTTTCAACTCTTGCCTCAGATATCTTACAAACAAAAATAACCTCAACCCAGTCCCATTAATCTACTAGGTAGGTATCATAGGGCAAGATCAACAATATTTGCTTATTTTTTTTTAAGGGGTCCATAATTGGTCACCAACCTCTGACTGTGGAGATAGCTCCCAAATGCAGGAGCCTTTAAAGGTGCTGATTCAACACACTGTCCCTGCTGTGATAACCTCATCTTGCTTTCATGATTTCTTTACACTTTGAAATGTTTACAATTTGATACAATTCAATTTCTAAATAACATTACTGGGAGTCCATAAATCTGCCGTTTAGAAGTCCCCTCTGGATGAGGGAATAATTCTATAGCTGAAAATACTTCCTTCAAGATACAAAACAAAACGTACTGAAAATATTATATTATTAAAGTGAAAAAGTTGCTCTCCACAACAATACCATGCAATTCTATGATATGTGTTTCTTGCTACAAAGCCCACCCTGGCCTGAGCTCTGGCCCCCTCCCTGGGGTTAAGGCTTGCACCGGGAGCTGAGCCTCACTGCAAGCCCTCACAAGTCCCTGAGCCACAGAGCATTGGTGTCATCTTCTCCTAATCTAAATTACACTCAACTGTATATCTATCAACTTTGGAAGAGCCCTCAGGTGTGTTTTACAGCCTGAGCTCAGAAGCAGGTGCCCTGCCAGTGGTCAACAATGAACCCTGACTCTAGCGCAGCCTAAGAGGTCAAAAGTTGAGTGTGGCACTCACTGCTATTTATTTTCCTATTATGTTTTTTTGTTAGGTCCATTCTGGGGTCATTTTATAAGGGTGGCACACATAGGAGTGTTGTTTTTTTCAAGTGGCTAAACTTTACTTAAATACGAATGGCACAAGGGAAGAGGAGATGCAAGATGTAATTCAAGAAAACAACTTTTGCATCCTTTTTTTAAAGAGGCTGTTGGAAAAGCTGCTGGTAGCTGCAGAAGCCCTGCCTAGTTTGCATACTCCTTTCAGACTTGGTGTCAAAATGGAAAATTTCAGTGCTGTCCAACATAGATGCTGCGTTTTGACTTGCCCAGGAAAAGGACAGGAATTGGAAACTAATGAAAGTGTACTCTACTTTTTCCTTTGGCACCGAAGAGGCTGAAACACATCTGAAACCCTAGAAAGAAAAAGAGTAGGATACATCTTCTTATTTCAAGTAAGAGGAATTAACTGCAAAGAAAGAAAATATCACAATCTCGCATATTGAGTTTAAAATTTATATACACAGGTAGCTGTGCACATGTTACAAAAATTCCAAATGCATAAGGAGTAAATTTAGGTTTCAGCAATGTTAAAAAGCTGTTTGCTACTTATTTCATCAGTCCATAAGTGATTTTTATATTCAGACAATGTATTTCTTTTAGGTACAGCAAACTGAGTATCTTGCAATGAAAGGCTGCATTGTTTTGTTCAAACTAAAGAGAAATAGTTGATGAGTGAATAAGAGCATGATCTAAAGCCTATTGAAATCAATGGAAAGATTCTCATTGACTTCTCCAGGCTTTGGATCAAGCCTCAAAAGAGCAGCTATTTCTCTCTGATACAGCGAGGAATCAATTCCCTCTCCCAGCGGTACTCTAAATAATTCAATATTTTGTCTCAGATCATTTCCTAAGAAAAATGATGAGGATGTTGTTTAAGTGGGCGATACCCTGAAGTGACAGAGTTTACAATGCGCTCAGCCATGTAAAATGTGCTCTGTGCTGCACGCCTGCACAAAGGCAGGGCAGGCTCGGAGCAGCCCTCAGACGCCCAGGAGTGCTCCCCGCCCGCCGGCTGACGGACAACACACACTCGTGCTTCCCCTCTCGCTGCCCAGAAAGAGCTGTAGGAATTTCGCTAAATCTTGGAGGAATGCCTGCTCTGTGATAATTGTTTAAAGAAGTGACATTTTTTTTCTTTGCGGTAGTATCATCCTCTCTTTGGGCAGTTTTTTTTCCATGTCCACAGAAAGGCAAAAATTGCCATGCTGGTCATGTTATTATTAAGCAAAATAAAAATAAAATCGAGGCTCTCACCATTCTCCAATGTTTTTGCCTTATATAGAGCAGAACACTATATAGAAGTGATATCTTCTTTTTGAGCTCTTTTTTTTCACATGAAAAATTAATCTGTAAAAAGCAAACCAAGATTAGATTAAGGAACTCTGCCCCAAACCACAGCAAAACCTTGCTAATTTTTGCTTCCCGGACATAGTCAGGTGGCCTTCTGCACACTATTCACTGCCTTCTGTAAATTGAAGGAGGCTGTTACAATTTGTTTATGCCCAGCTCGGGATGAGACGCAGCATCCATGCTGTCTCCCAGGCAGGAGCACAGCACTGCTCTCAGTTATGCTTCCCTTCAGCAGAGCAGTGCTGGGATGTGTTCTCCCCATTGGCACAGAAGGACAGCAATTTGCATTATGCTGTTTTAAGGGCGGGTGTGCATGTGTGTGTGTGGAATCCCACTTCTCCACTCCCACCAGGCAGCTACCTAGCAACAGTTGACAAATGGGCAGGATGAAATTGGTACTGAGCTACAACTAGAGTGATTACCCCCTTCCTGATCACTTCTGATTGAGTTACACCTGTGGGAAGCAACTTGCCAGCAGCCCCTCTGATGACTGCAGATGTAGCAGCTCTAATGAACTTGCTCTCTTCATTTCCAACACAGAGCATAGCCCAGATAGCCCAGTCTTCCATCATCATTTGAGGAGAAATACTAATCAGCATCTGTCCAAGCATGCTCCTGTTTCCCTCCCAACCTCCTTGCTGTATATGTACATGTGTACTCACAACTTGCTCACTGTGCAGTTCCAGTGCTTACAGCACTGGGCGCTACCTCAGGTGCACTGTGGTGCCAGTCCCGCAGGCTTGTCCTGACTCCTATGAGGAGTATGAGGAAATCCTCATGCACAGAGGGAAATCCACTACTAAGGCCAGCTTCCTCTGCCAGCTCTTCCATAGAAGTAGCAAAAGATGCAGGCTCTTGCCCTCATCAGTGCTTCTCAGTGACAGCCTTTGGAGATCAGCTGGGTATTTGTGCCAAATCCCACCCAGCTGCTGCTCACCACTGGCACAGCTGGAACAGCCACAGGGCATGGCTGACTGCCCAAAAACACTCATGAAATCCTCCTCACAGGTGGTACAAAATATACCTGCTCTCCTCAGGCATCAGGAAGCATGTGGTCTCGACAAGGCCAGAGAAGGGGATCCTCAGCACCCTTCCTCTGCCATTTGCCTAACAATGCCACATGTATTTCTGCTCCAGTTTCAGAAGACTGCATTTGCTAAATTGAGCTGTTACTCAAAAAAAAAGAGACTCAGAATATTTCTGACACATCCTTCAACTTCGTCAGAAAGTGCCCTTTTGGTTTCTTATGGTATCAAGACATTTAAGAATGATGAATTCCATGATAATAATCAGACGCTGAAAAGCAAACACTGTCTACACTTCTAGTCAGAGAAAAAAACTTGTCTGTAGATAGATGCATTCTGGCAATTTTGATTGTTGCTTTCATATTATGGTCACCACATCACCTACTTTTCAGAACAGGCTTTAATATAATGCAGCAATAAGCCATTAGTTTTATAGCCTCTCATTTAAACACTATTCCTACGTATTTCAGATTAGATTCTTCCTTCCAAATAAATTTCTTCATTTGACAGTTTGTTACAATACTGATGGGGATTTGGCAAAATACTACAATTAGGACTCACTGTACAAAAAATACGAACTATCTCTATGATTTGCTGTGTATACCTACAAAGATGAGTTAATATCAACATCATTTGGCCATTTAAATTGCCATAACAATGCTTTATAAGCAAAACCAACAATTTGAATTCCTTGTTTTAATTCACATTTTGAGTTGGGTTTTAAAGAGAGCATGAACAACTTTTTGCAGGGTTTTTATGAGGAAGCAAGAATAAATACTATAGTTAGAAGCTTTCTTCAAGGTCAAACCATTTAATCTGTTGTATATATAAAGCATTTCACCTTTTTGCATGGAAATTTAGGCACTACATGCAGAAGACATGTTTCTTCCCCCCCTTACCACATAAGAGAACCAAACCCCCTTTTGTTGTGCCTTAGACTGCACAGCTCGACTGTTGCACTGAAAAGACCCTGATACTCACCTGTGTGCATCACTACAGCCTCATCAACAAGGGGCAGAGTATTGCCTACATGTAGCTCTGTCCTGCACCTCCAACCATTTCAAAGAACAAGATGAGACTTTCACAGGCCCACAAGTAAAGTGGAAAGACAGTACAAGAATTGAAGAGTTATACATACCTAATCACAAAAAGAAATTAGCTGCTAAAGTACCACTTCCTTTTCTAATGAGCAATTTCACACAGCAACGTATAAAACAAGTTTGAGAGCTGCTATTTATTGCAAGGAAATTAAAAATGCTCAGAGCACACAGAAAGCACATTTGTTGGGGAAGACACGACATCCAGTTCTCAAACGTATTAACCCCTAACTCAGTCGAGGGAGAAACCTTCAGCTTTTTCTTTAACCAACCCTGGCTCATGTTATTAAACACTCCCCCCGCTGTTGGTAAAAACCAGCAGCACAGGAGACCCCACACTAGCTGTCTTGCCTCTTTTCCACCCCAAGCATGGCTCTGCCTTTGGGAGGCTCCCAGCCAGATCCCACACTGCCAGGAGCATGTGTACGCCCGCTCTGCTGCCAGACACACACAAAACCTCATTGTAGCCCCTTTGATTCTGTACTTTCTGTCCCTGCCTAGATAACTTTTCAGAAGCTGACAGAGCCTTTACAATTTAATTGGTGTTGACACCTTTTGAAGCAATGCCTTGAGGCACTGAGGGTCATTGTCTACTTTATCCTGCTTTTCTGCGGCTGCCTCCATTTGGCTACCTTGCAGCCTGTGGTGCTCTGGTGGCCCCTGCACTCTTCATTCATGTTTGTACTTGTACTGGGTCCCGTTACAAGGACCCTTGTTAAACGCCCAGCAGGCAGCACTGAATAGAGATTTTGACTATCTGGGATTTGAAGGCCTCCAGCAATAAGGGAGAAAGGCCTGTAAACACAAAAGTATCCCAGTAGCAGTGGGGTGTTAACGTAATCACTCATTTATGCCACAGGACCTCAGGACCAAGCTCCTTACTGTCGATTCACTGGCTATTAAGCCTTGGTAATTAGGTGGTTTCCCGTGACTTTTCTTTCCTGGGATTCACCAACTATCATTTTCCATATGTCCCTTTTTCCCAGAGCAGCTATACACCCTCACACATTCAATAAGCCAGGCAGATGGTACCACATTACCAGGCTCTGAGCACCAAAGCCAATTCAAAACAAGTAAAAAGGTTTGGCGTAGCATTCCCAAAGCTGCCCAGGAAACCTGGATCCAAAAATCACAGAGGTCACAGAGCCTCGTGAGAGCAAACACATCTCTCCAGGTTCAGCCCTGCAGTGCCTCGTAACAAGGGAGACACTTCTGGGCAGTCACATCCCCACAGAAGGCAAGCAGGAGAGAGTGCTCTGAGAACCATCTTTCACTTCATAAACAACTTTTAATATGAATTTCTCTGATGTTTTCCAGGTTTAAATAATTAAGGCTCTCGAATTTCCTACTGAAAATGCAAAAGACTCACTCACTTCATTTGGTCCTAAGCGCCAGTCAGTTTGGGGCCACATCTCAGTAAAACTCGGTCTCAAACACTGTATTAAGACAGTGAATAAATGAGAGCATGACCAACTAAAATGGAAAATAACATTTCAGTTAGGTAAATCCAAGATATTAAAGCACGGCCAGAATGACCTCAGTGGCAATTTCCTATTTGAAAAATTCCCTGCCCTCCCAAAAAAACAATCCTGCTAGTCAAACCTAGTGGCTGGGTTTTGCATTTTCCAGCACTCTCTCTGCCACATTTCAGAGTCTGCTTTTCCACACTCATTCTGAATTCCAGCAGTTCACCTACAGAGCTCTGACAAATGAGACTGGTAATTCCACCATGATGCTGCCAACTCCTCCCACATTCAATATCTCTTGGTCCTTTGCCATCTGGGGGACGCCTGTCCCTGTATCCATGATCCCATCAACCCTTTGCTTCTATTGTGGAAAAAAGCAATCAAAACCAGGCCCCTGTGCATGCCTGCATCCCATGGAAAAGGGGATCCAACTCCAAATCTTTACTCCTTGTTGCCTCTCTCCCCTGCAGTCATGCCTGCAAGCCTCTTGTTCACAGCCTGCTGCAGCCATTCTCCTTCCCTCTGTCCCAGCCTTCCTGAAAGGTGATTGCACCTCCGGGCTCTGCATCTGAACCAGTGCCATAATGACATGTTTCCATTACCACAATTAACCTGCAATCACGAGCTACCAAGGTTCAGAATAAGAACAACTTTCCACACACTGACAAAGCTGCACTCAACTGTGACAAAGGACATACCTTTCTTATGCTTTACAAAATCCCTTCATCTCTTTCCATATGCCTCTCTGCCATGGACACGGGGTTTTCTGGAAGTACATCAATGCCCAAGAAACAGGGAGGGGAAAAAAAAAAAACATGTAGGCACAGTGTAAGAAAGCAGCAGTTCTGGAGAGGGCAGGCCAGCTTGGTGATGAAAAGACACAGAGAGTTCCACAGAAACCACCCTCAATGACAGATATGCTGGTTCAATGAGCTAAATGTAAATAATGCCAAGAACAGCTTCCAGCTGCAACACAGCTTCAGGCAGCTCTGCTAGGAGAAGTTTCCTTTGGCTGACAGAGGGAAAGGTCATCTGCAAAGCACAAGTGTCCCACGAACAGCATCAGTGGTAACAGTTTGCTGCACTGGCAGCAAAGAAAGGCACTGATTGAGACCTGATTACGTCTGCCTTGGCATCTGCTTCCTTGAAGACTAAAGTCAATCCAAACATCACTAAGCTGAGCTAAGAGCATGTGTTTGGGCAGAACTTCATTTTTCTTCTATTTTCATCATCTTGTACAGAGTCTGCAGGTTGGGATGCCAGCAAGGAAATGAAAAGTAAAGAAGCTCCTCTAGACTGGTCACTCTCTATCATGTAAGTTCAGATCACGTTGTTCCTTACAACAATTAAATAAAAAACATAACTCTTTCCTCACAGAGGCCAAGGCTTTACAGAGTCCATTGCAAGGTACAGAATATTATCCTTGTACATGAACAACCACGATATCTGGTCAGATGAGAGGCTGATCTCCCTTTTTCTGTAAATGGCCTTTATGCACTTTTACTTCTTTTATTTATGCCTTTAGTGAAGCTTTTCTTTCATCATGTGCTCAGTTTCTTTCTAAGTCCATGCAAACTTCTGATACCCATCCATTCCAGAATCATGATGTTCATTTAGAATATTTGCTGTTTTCCTAACAAATCATACAAGACAGCACAAAGTTCAGGAACTGTTCTTCCAGCAAGAACATTTTTTTCATCTTGTACACTTGTCTTATTACCAAAAGGCCATGTAGAAAACATTAATTTGATTTCTGAAGTGTTCAATATTCCTCTTTTGTTGCTTTTTATCTTGTTGGTTTCGTTTTGGTGGTGTTTTTCTAATTCCCCTGTACTCTTTCCAAGATGGAAGGACTGTACTCTGTTCAAGGACTTCCACATACAGAGTATTCTGAGCCCAAAGAATCCCCATGTCTGCTGTTCCTCTAACACACGTTTTGTGGGAGCTCTCTCTCACCCACCTTTTATGCCCTAAACAATGCCCTAAACACAGGCAGGCAAGAAAGGATATCCCTGTTCTTTTAAGAGCTAGCAAGGGTAGTTTATGCCGAGGTACAGCCTGTGTCCAGCAAAGCACAAAGGCTTCCCCAGCATCTGCTACTCAGACCTATATCCTTGGGGCTAAATAGTCATGCTGATTACAACATGCTCCAAAATCTGCTAATTTTAGGGAGAAAAGTCCCGTTTTACAAAGGGACTTTGCTCTTCTTTGGGTTGGATTTCTATCTGGTGTGGTTATCTTCTGGGAATTTACCTCTGATCTACAGCACATGGAGGATGAAGCTGTCCATCTGACTCTAGTTACCAAAAAAAGCAATACTGATCCTACCAGGCGTCCAAGGGGAGATTATAAATGAGGGAAGGAGCCACCCCAACTGATTGGATACACTTCTAAATCCTTTCCTTCCCGCATTTGCTATTTATTAAAGCACAAAATAATAATGCGGTGTTTACTTAGTGCACAGGGTAGCTGTAAAATTTAATTAATCACTGTAGCTTAGCTTGCTGAAATCTTTTCAGTGAAAACCCCAATAAAAATGTAATGACTGCTATAAAGAAAACCTCTCAAAATTTCCTGACTTCCTGCTTTGGTACTGTACCTTATGGGACCTGAGATAGGGCATTGCCTACAGTCCTGATTCAGCAAGTTACTTGAAAGTCAGCACATACCTAAGCCAGTGGACACTGAGGCTACAGTTGACTTGGGATGGACTTAAATTGGTACCCTATAGACTGTTTGCTTCTGCATTTCCCATCCCCCTCCAAAGAAGTCCAATTACAGATGAATCCTTCCTTTCTCACTCCCAGATTTCCAAACACAGAGTCAAAGCTTGAGCCCCTATTTAATAGTACCTTACTTTATAATATGCCTACAGCTCTGAATGAGTGGGTACTGCTCATTGTGATCAACCATTTATTGTGAGCAACAATTACACCTAGGATTGCCAGCCTAGGAAAAGCAGGATTTCCCTTCCCACAGCCACCTCTGCCCCCCGCCTTCCCCCAGAACTTGCCTGTGATTTGCCCCAAGGTGTAACACATGAATGCACATGGTGGTACAAAAGATGAATGCTGTATCTCAAGTGTTTGTCTTCTGGGTAATTCAGTTTATCACATGAATATATACTGTTACAAGCTTATAATCCCTACAGATCTCCTTTCTTCTCAATCAGATATGCTAGAAGACAGCAAGTACTCTTTTTTTTTTTTTTCCCCCTAATTTACAGCCCTAAATAAAGATTAGGACATAGGGATGGGATGAGCACAGAACATTTCCTCCCCCTACAGTTGTTATTTTCCCTGCTCCAACCTGAACAAAAAAACCTCACAGGTTAATATTTTTTTTTTCAGTTACAGGGAAAAGGCAGAAAGGAAGAGGGCCCTTAGTGAGGTACAGTAACATGTGCAGGTTTTCTTGGATCAATTGCCAGCATTGACACTGTATCCTTCAGCTAGCAGTCTGTGATGAATGGTACCCTGTAGCATTGGAGAGAGCAACAGCAGCCAGGCAGCATGGGTGACTGCGTGCCCTCCTAACTGGCTGATGAATCAGGAAACTCAAGAGAGACTCTGAGTGTGGGAGCTGGAGTGGTAAATGTTTTCATCTTTCTCTTTTATGATCTTCCCTTCTCCATTTATATAGGACATTTTAGAGATGGAGCTTTGTTACAAACTATTAGCCCAAGGCAGTGGGTTGGGGACGTGAGATCTCATGGAAAGACAGAGCACAAGAAAGTGTGAACAACTGGAACTACATGTGATATTATTGGTTTGTTGTTGAAGGAATTTCTGTTTGGATTGTAGTTCAGACAGTTGCCTTGATGTACTGGAATGAAAATCAGCACCCAATGTGCCTAGAGACAAACCACAGAACTGTCAAAAAATACTTGCCTTTTTATCTCCCAGAATCTTGAATTCAGAATGAAAATCCCCATTCACCCATAGCACAAAAAACACAGCTCACCACTCACAGCACTGCACAGCACCGTGCTACAAAAAACAAGAAAAAACAACTCCCCTACAAGAGCACTACAGTGAGACTGGTGTATCCAATTGCCCAGATATACTCTGTCACTCCATGACACTGCAGAGCCTAACTTCGAGCAAACCCACCCCTGGTAACAGGCAGGAGCCCAGGAAGCACCCACTCAGATTGACCAGACATCAGTTTGGGACAATTCACAATTCAATTTTCATTCCGTATTTTCTCCCACAGTAGAGAAGAATATGGTATTTGCTAAGTCCATCATGACCTGTGTGCGAACAAGGCTTTAACCTGTGCGTGATCAGTTTGTTCATCTGTGTTGCAGCTTCAGCTCAGTCTGGTGTAAGCTCTCTATCCCCCAGGAGCAACAGATTCACACAGGCCAAGAGTATGGGCTAGTGCTTGCATACCACCATGAGCTGGAAGCAACACCATGCTTGTCATGTACGTAAAACCCTCAGTTGCAGCAGAGCTTGTGCAATGGCTTCCCAGAAAACAAGAAGAACGTGTGCACACAGGTGCTCATTTAAATGGCAGTAGGCAGGCTATGAGTGCCAGGAATTTCTCTGGTCTCTTAACTAGCTCCAGCTCTTGACTAGCAAGATGAGAAAGCTAATGCATTGAGAACAATGTCTTCCCCAGCACTACGTGCTTGAGAGGGCAATATGAGAGGCTCCTAAAGAACACATACATAAAAATCCACATGGGAAGTCCATAGATGGAAAGGGATGCCTGGGGACACCCCAGAAACATTTGATTTATCTGATGGTCTGGCAACCTCACTCAAAAATTTTCATTCAACTGAAAAATCATAGTGATGCAATGCTATGAGGTCCTGCATGATATTTGCTTGAGTTTACCACCACATGTCAAGGTGGGAACCACTGCATGACTGAGTTCATTCCATGGGCACATTACAGAACTCTCTTAGATGTCTAAGTAGTCTTGGAGGAGCTCTGCAACTGACCAAAATTAAAAATATTGTCTACAGCTTGTTAAAATAGCCAGTTTTGTTCCTTTGGTTATGAGAAGACTAGCTGGGATTAGTTTCCTTCCTGTCAAATAAATGGTTTGTTTTCCACCTGAGGCAAACCAAACTGCTTACTGGGAAAGCCCTCCAATGGAAAAGGCTGAGGAACATAACCCCTCAGTGAGGAACTGAGGGCTTCAACCCAAGGGAAATGTTTTTTCCTTATTACATTAATCAGTTTACAAAATAAGAGATCATAAAGAGAAAGGGGAGTTCCCCTTGTTAAATATTTACCACTAAATCTCTCCAGGGGCCTCCTACTACAAGTCAGAGAAGAAGAGAAGCCATTTATTTCCTGCACCATGGGATACATGATGCCTGCAGGATGGGACAAATCTTCACCCTGAAGGAAGCATTGAAGATGGAATTGTCTTCTCCCCTGGAGTACACCTTTGAAGGGTTTAGTTTCCTCTCCTCTTTTGCTCTCTTACATTAATTTCTATTAAATTACTTCATAGGAAAACTTCAGATCTCTGCACAAAAACTTCTAAGTATAGCAAACTGCATGAATCAAGGCCAGGTTGGATGGGGCTTTGAGCAACCTGGTCTAGTGGAAGGTGTCCCTGCCCACAGCAGGGGAACTGGAACCAGATGATCTTTAAGATCCCTTCCAACACAAATCTTTCCATGATTCTATGAATGTGCACCTTTAAATACAGAGCACGCTTTTCAAAAGCATAAGCTACAATTAACGAACTTACAAACCCAGCTTTATTTCCTATTAAAGTTATTTTTGCAATGCTTTTTAGTTTGTTTTTACAGTATTTTGTAGAACAATTCCATATTTTGTCTGCCCTTGCATATGAGAGTGGGAAAGCTTTAGATAATGAAACAAAAGTAACTTTTAGGTCCTTCAAGCACATGGAATGGAACATAGATGTTCTACCAAAAAAAAAAAAAACCCAAACCAAAAACCACCAAACTAAGCCACAAAACCACAAAGAAAACCACCATTTTCACACTTAGTTAGAAAAGCATTTGAAAAATTATAATAGTAAATCCCCAGACGGAAAGTAGGTCTGTTACCAACCTAGGAAACATTCAGTGACAAGACTTGAATGAGAAAATCCCACATTAGAGGTGATGTCACCCACACAGTCAAAACCAAAAAAAAAGTCGCCCAGGCAATTCTCCATGTCCATGAGTATTAATGACATACCTTTCTATTTTAGCTCAACAAGAAAAAAAATAACAGGAAAAAGGCTTCCTTGGTCTACCATACCCATCAGAACACGTTCCCATCATCTTCCCAATGTTCCAAAGAACCCCTTGACCAACCGTGTTCAGCCAGGGGAGCAGCAACCAGGAGAAGGAACTAAGACATCAGTGAAGACAACACAGGACAACTACAAAACCCGATGGCTTGGCCTGACAAACTGCATGTTAAGCTGTCTTCAACAAGTCAATATTCTGACTGGTGAGGGTCACCCTAAGTAAAGGTCACATTTTGTTTATTTCTACTGGAAAATAATAGCAAGAGGGAAGAAGTGTCTGAGGAGGCTGACTGAGAAACCCAGCAAGAGTGACAAATGTTTTGGTTACAGTTATAAGTTGCTCTAGCAACCATGTGAGTTCCAGGAATGCTTTCACTCAGCTTTTGCCCATAACAAAGCCTAAACTTGCCTCGAATATGTTTAAGTTTCATACAGTTCAGGCACACCTCATTTGTAAGTAGTCTGTGTCACTTTTAATAGAAATACTAGAAATATTTGTTATCAAAACAAGATCAAATAAGGATGCCAGAATTACTTCAGACAGGAAAACCAAACTTTCCTATAATTCCAGTAGATGGCCTTCAGCCCTCAAAGTCTGGTCCCAAAAGATGTTGCAGTACCACAGCACCAGAGAGATGGAAGTAGCTGTCAGTGGCCCAGTCCTGAACTACTGCAACAGTCACAAGGTGTTGTACATAACGTGAGCACAGGAATCAGTGTCAGACTTGACCCATCTCCTTTAACCTGACTTTATCTGGTTAGGATAGGTGGCATCCTATCTACTGGTTCAGCCTGGGAAGCAGATAGAGTCCATGTCTCCATTAACTGACAAGAAGGTGCCACAGGGAGGGAAGAGAGAAAAACATTCTCCTTGAGCTCATGGATCTCTGTTACTGTGGCCCAAATCCTGGAGAGAATAGGGTCAAAACACACCATTGAAAAAAAATATTATTTCCAGCCTTGAACTTCATCCATGCAAAGGCCACCTTTTCACCTCCAGCTCTCCACTATTTCAGGCCAGAGCAGCCTGTTATTGCCACTTGAGTGGTGCTAAATGGAGTGGACAGAAACTCATTTTGAGCAAAGCTCTTATGCAGAATAACCAGTTGTGCTCCTGGCCTAGACACCCAACACTGTGGACGTGGAAAATGCAAAAATGGGCACCCTTAAAACAGCCTCAAAGGCTCATTCTTCCAAAGCAAAGATGAGGCATAGCGAAAAAAGAGCACTATGTTTATTTTAACAAGCAAAAGATATCTGACTTGGCCTGGTCAGCCCTGAATCTTTTTGAAACACTTGGAGCTTGATTTTTTTTCTTCTATATGTCAATAAGGTCAAGCTTCCAGAATTAACCCCTCAATTTGCATGGCAATAAAACTCAGGGAAAGACATACATTTATCAATATAACTTAGAAAAGGTAAGATGATGTAATAAAGAATTATTCCTCATTGAAAGTAAAACAGAAGGGCTAAATAAAAGGACTCCACCTGCTTTTAATTTGAACCCACAACACAAGGGAGAACTTAAAACTCCAATAGGTACATACGTTCCTTTGAAAAGCTAGATCTGTGCCTGAACAAAAGAAAGAGGCTTTTCACTTACCTCCTGTGGTATCAAAGAGCCCATTAAAAACCAATAAAATATTATGAAGCTTTTTCCCTTTGTGAAAAAGTGCAATTAATATCCTTCAGCAGATGATTATTGATTTTTATAAAGCAATTTACAGGCTTCTCAAGTCATGATTATTCAACCCTCTGGAGGCCAGAAAGGAAGAGTTTTCAAAAGTAGGAATCGTATTCTCATTTCCACATCAGCACAGCCAGAATTTACAGACTTCTGATTTTTTTATTTTTTTTTTTTTGCCCCCAGGATATTTTTGTTGTTGTTGATGTTGCATTGCTCCAGCACAGGATTAACCCTTTTATTTCTCCCACCTGAGACAGATTTTTTTTGTGATCTGTTCTTGAAGTATATCGCCTGTCAGATATTTATCCGCTGCTCACGGCTGGTGGGTTGGATGCTCAGCAGAGTAGACTTCATGTCAGAAAATCAGCAGCTGCTCATATATCACGGTGGTCATTAGTAGAGGATCATTCTGGACCTTTGCCCACAGCACCTTGCTATGGCAAGAGAAAGGCTATAAAACCCTAGGCCCTGTCAGCTGTTGTCATTTAGGTGAGAATTTATCAGGTCTCAGAGTGCCCTCTGACTGGATTATTATGAATAATGAATGAAGCTTTATGCCACACTGAGGCATTAATAAGACTGGGATGACTGGGAGAAATTCAGTGCAACATCATAGCAGTAACTTTCTGTGAGCAAGTACACAGCTGGTGGGCTCTCTGGATTCAGCTTATGTTAGACACTGCGACTGAAATGAGGAGCTCATTTAATTATTAAGCAAGTAGCACGGTGCTTTTGGTTTAGCCTATGGGTGGTATTACTGACCTACTCACAGAAAGCTTGCAACAAAAGGCTTTCTACCCTCTAAACAAACTCATTTGCTGCTCTTAAGAAGCTGAATCAGTGAACCCTACTCAAAACAGAAACAGTGAATGTCAATCTTCATATTTACCTTTAATCCAACTTAAAAAAAAAAAAAAGGATATGTAAGAGCAACCAGTCAACAATAACTCCCTAAAATCTCCCTACACAGAAGTCATCTAACCTGTTGGTGACAACTCCGGAGATATTAGCCAGGATTACCAGTTTTCTTCCCTATTTTTCCTCAGTTCATTCAATATGTATCCCTACGGTGCACAAATGAAAAACAGAGAAGGAAGGAGACAAAAAGAGAGCCACTGACCTAACTTGGAGGAAAAAAAAAAAATAATGGCAACAACAACAAAAAAAAGCAGATGCACGGCAGAGACTATCGGCAATAATCAACCTCCTGGTGCGGCAGTTCCAGCTGCACTCCAGAGGACTGAGCCCACGGAGCTGACAAGTACTGGAGGCTGTCATTTATCTTGGTACCAGCTCCACTAGGAAAATTATTTTATAGGGCTGGACACACTTTTATAGACTCTTTAGTACCTTAGGTGCATAATATCATTAAAACCTTAGGCTCTCAGTATCTCATATTACCAAGTTCTCAGCAAAAACAAAACCTGCATGGTCTCTTTCAAATAAACATGTTCTCCCTAAACTAATTTTTTTGTTGTTTTTCCCCTCTTTAATTTGGTATGCAGTCTCCAGCAAATCCTTGCTAATATTAGGTC
Organism: Pachyramphus minor; assembly: GCA_013397135.1. Classification (NCBI taxonomy): domain Eukaryota; kingdom Metazoa; phylum Chordata; class Aves; order Passeriformes; family Tyrannidae; genus Pachyramphus; species Pachyramphus minor. The sequence goes on along the minus strand of VYXB01007791.1, from coordinate 802,695 downwards.
AGATCTTCATTCTTCCAACCAGCCCTAAATAAGAAGTCAGTGAAGCAGGAGCCAGCCTGAAGAGCACCAATTGGAGGCACCATGTCTCGGAAACACAACCCTCTCAGACAGAAACACGTAATTCAGGAAGAATATTTCAACTCATTACTCATGCACAGGCAGGCAGTGCTAGGACTTGGCCTAACTCTCACATCAGTCTCTCCATTAATTGTTTTTACAGCAGAGCCACTGATGCACAGCCAAATTATGAACAGAGAGAAACTTTACCTTTTTAAAAAGGGAAAATGCCTTTTTGGCAGGGGCTGGACATAGGAAACAGTCATTTGAAAAGGTTCAGTTTCCACTCTAGTCACACAGTCACAGTTGAAGAACAGAAGAGCATCGAGAAGCACAGGTAAAGGATGACAGGGGGCACAGCACTGATGGTGGGCAGCCTTCGACAGCCCCCACTACCACCAGGGACAAACTCGGGGACACACTCACGGCCCAACCAGAGTGTCACAAGCAATCCTGTCAGAGAGGTTTATGAAGCTTTTCACTGAAACATTAATCAAACTATCACCTTGGATACAACATTAATGCTACAAGTTTTTTTTATAATCCAACTTAAAGTGAGAACTGCACTCACACTGCAGCAGCTCTCAAAGCAAATAGCAAGCACATTAAAAGGCCTTGGCCAGTCCCAACTCAGTTTTTGTGTATTTTGATCCAAACTGCTTGGACCTCCCTGACCCTCACATGGGACTCATTTTCCAGTACAATATTCAAGATTTGGTTATTTAAGAAAAATCTAACCAGGAATAAGAGAGAAGTACACACAGACTCATCTAATTTTTTTTTAACAGAACCTAAGAACAGACAGCACAGTTCATTGTAATAAAGAAAGCCCAGTACAACCTCTGACTTGAAGTGACAACATGGCTCCTTTCCCACACTTCTATTGCATTTTTGAGAAAAGCAAATTGTAAAAAGATGTCAATCCCTTAATTCCTTTACTACACAGAAATAAAGTAAAATGTTTTGTTTTCATTATTTCACTACAAGACACCTCTAATTAAAGCAAAATTTGGTGAAATCTGGAACACTGAAACACCACTGTACAACTCCTACTGAAACTGCAAGATTCCTATAGATTTTTCCTTTCACTGAATTTAAAATATATATCATTACTATCATTCACCGTATATTTTTTTGATAAATATCTTCATATTTTTACTGCTTTGATCTAGAATGCCTCATATTTGCATCCTGCCACTTTTGTTATGTATAGGGAATTTAAAGATGACAGTGTAATTGTGTATGGGTTTTTAACTTGTGGATATTTTCATTTATCAGTCTTTCTCACAGTGAGCCAAGAATGTAAATAATCCACGCTTGATTCACATTGGTGAAACAAGCTTTGAAAAGCTGTTTAAAAAACTAGGAAAAAAATCCTGAGTTTTCTCTCTCCCTTTTTTTATTTAGTAATCATTATGTGTCAGGATGGTTTCCTAGATAGTAAAGAGTTTTGTATGTTCACAACACTTCTTCCGTAAGCCCTGGGCACCAGCACTGCCCACCCAGCACAAGCATTGTTTTGAAGGGAGGATGTGGAATTCCACTTTGCTGAGGGGACAGGCATTGGCTGGGGCACCAACCTCACACCCTGATTTTCTGAGCATGTTAAAAGACAAAAGGAAAAGTGGCACTTTGGATACCAAGCATTTGTTTAAAGCATACTTATAAATGGGGTTACATATCCTTACATATCGTCCTTTCAATGGTGGAACAGGGCCAGAAGAAACCCATCCAGTCTTAGCAATGTCAATTCTCCCCATCTCAGAAGAAATACATCAATGGCAAGCATATCTGTAGAACTAGCAAGAAACTAATTTTAGTCTGTGATCTTTAAACAACCATTTGATATTACAGATGTCTTGCTGCAAAGTAACATTGCCAGTGCCACCTAAAACATGAGAAACCAGTGAAACATAACCATACTTCGTTGTTTTTTTTTTTTCTTTTTAAACTAACTGCACTGTGGTAGGTGAGGGTTTACCCATGCAGTTACTCCTGAGTTTCAAGCTGTTCTCATGTTTAACATATCACTACCATAATTCACTGGAAAATTATATTCAGAGGCAAACCTGGTCCCCCTCCCCCTCTGAGGGTCTGTCCAGGACTTACACAAAGCAGAACAGAATGATTCTCGAGGAAAGAGTGGAAGAAAGTCTGTAATATGTGAATAATTGCCAAAAATTCAGCCTTGGAGGAACTGAAATAATTTGTGAATTCAGTTGCATTTTGACTACTGAAAATAACTAAGCACATACATAAAAATTCAAGTTACCTCCTCTATGCAAAACATCCGCTCAACCAAAACCCCCTAGCTCAGATCCCACACTCACAGTCCTTGCATCACACAGTCACACGCATCAGCCCTTTGGAAAAAAGTATCCACTAGTGAAATTGTAACAGATTCAGGAAACAAATCTTCCTCCTCACTCCTCCTCCCTCCACACAAACCATCCAGCACCTTATGGCAGAGGCGCCACAGGTTCTGGGTCACCCCAGGCTAGTTTTTTGCTGTCAGTAAGATTCTGCATTGTTCCATGGGAGCTCTATGAGTCTCCTTCCCTAATTTTGGTCAAAAGAAGTAACACAGATGAGTCCAGCTGAGTTTAACAGAATGAGTAAGGTTGGAAGGCACCCCAGTGGGCCATCCAGTCCAACCTCCCTGATCAAGCAGGATCATCCCAGAGTACATGGCACAGGATTGCATCCAGACAATTCCTGAATATTTCCCATGAGAGTGACTCCACAACCTCTAGGGGGAATTTTTTCACAAAGAACAGTCAAGTTCTTCCTCTACATCAGTTTCTGCCTGTTACCTCCCGTCCTATTGTTTGGCACCCCTAAGAAGAGCCTGGATCTATCCTCTTGACACCATCCCTTCAGAGACTGACAGACATTAATGAGGTCCCCTCTCAGTCATCTCCTCTCAAGGCTGAACAGTCCCATCTCCCTCAGCCTTTCCTCCTAAGAGAGATTCTCATCTTTGCCATCCTCTGCTGGACCTGCTCCAGGAGCTCCCTGTCTCTGTTGTACTGAGGAGCCCAGAAGTGGACACAGCACTCCAGATGTGCCTCAGCAGGGCTGAGCAGAGGGGCAGGATCATCTCCCTCAAACTGCTGGCAGTCTCTTTCTAATGCTCTCAGGGATACCATCTGCCCTCTTGGCACAAGGGCACACTTGGTCATGGACACCTTGTTGTCCATCAGGACCCCCAGATTCTTTTCCACAGAGCTGCTTTCCAGCAGGTTGGCCCCAGAAGGTACTGGTGCCTGGAGTTTCCCATTAAATGTGCCTTTCAAGTCTTTACAGCAGAAAACACAACTATAACCTCTTATCCCAGAAGGAAAACTTACAAATCCCTATAGTTCTGCTATTGTAGAAAAGCTAAAAATCTGCACTTATTTTATTTTTTGACCACTTGGAACTTTCACGTGTTTTCTCCTTCATGCTGGAGCTATTTTCTTTTTTTTATGACATCAAATTTTGGTTAAGCTGAAATTCCATGAGTTCTGTTGTTTGGCACACACTCCATCTTTTTCTGTGGATGAAAGCTACAGGCAGCCACGTTCACAGCTCTCTTTTTAAAATGAGATTCTTCATGCAGGGAGACAACAATGCATGTTCTAATTTTTAGGGTGTATAATCTAGGAACATTGGTATAACCACTTTTTGATTGCAACTGAGCTAATGGACACATGTAAGAACACAAATACTGCCTAATCAGCTTTATTTTATTATCAGCAATAATGAGTAGCAACCCATTAATTTTAAAAGTTGAGGTATACACTGTAAAGTTAATGAGAATCCAGAGTCAATTAAAATAACAACAATTAGGGCATTTTATTGATTTTCCAGCTACCTTTTATCTGTAGTAATTTTGTAGCACACACCACACTGATCACAAAATGGTCAATGTGGTGTGTTTCACTGCAGATGATCAATTCTATTCAAAAGCTGTTTTACTTTACTATGATTGAGCAAAACATGCTGCTTAAAAACAAACCCTGGTTTTCTGTCTAAACTATGCCATTTATTCATTTTTATAAAGCTTAAAACCATTTTTCAAGCTTAAAATTTCTTAAAAGTTGGATTAGGAGAGCCTGGGATAGGTGGAAGAAGAGAATAGTCTTACCCACCCCATATTTTGTATGTGTTAATTCAAGGTTCTCTTCTGGAGAAGAACTTTTTTCCCCTAAATTTATTTCCAACTACTTTTGTTTTCCTTGTGGGACCTTTGAAACACTATATTGCTACTTTTCATGTTTTTTATTTGCCCTCTGGAACAATAAAGGCTCAAAGGTTCATAAATATGCATTCTGTAAATGTATTATGCTGACAAAGTGTTGCTCAGATAGCTGCTCTTGCCTTTAGGGAATGAATAAGTTTACAGCATGCTTAAACAACAGTGTAAGGGGAAAGAGGGAGAGGGAGAGCTGTGTCAGCGTGTGGGCTGAAAATGGAACAAAAGAGTTATCCTGAATGCACAGAGAACACAGAAAATAAAGTTAGATAAGACACCACAGCTACTACCTTGCAATAAGGAGGGGTGGGGATTTGAGGGTGTTACTCATTAGGAATGTGCTTCAGAGGCATTGTACCTTGTTTTCCAGGAAGGCGACACAGCCAAGATTTCATAAATCGAACTTCATGTGCTAATTTTGGCACATCAACGGGGATCGCTCCTTTGTTCTTCCCAAAACACTCAGTTCCTGGCAGGGTCCTTGTCCTGGTTAATTCTGATCCCAGACACAGATCTACTTCTGCTTCAGTCATCTCTGCCTCACTGGAACCTTAAGGCTGATGCTTGTCAACATCTACACTTTTGGCAAGAAGAAAACATTTAGCAATTCAAAATACCATTTAAAACTCATACATACAAATTGGCTTATTAATTAACATTGACGTGACAGGAGGATTTGACAGGTAAGCCTCCAGACCAGGGTACAGTGTTTGCATGGAAAAGTTTTGGTAGCAAGGGACTAGAGGTGGCTTCTGTAAGAGGCATGTCTGACAGAGCCAATGCCAGCCAGCTGCAGGCTGGACCCACCGCTAGCCAAGGCTGAACCCAGCAGTGATCACGGCAGCACCCATGGGATAACACATTACGGGGTGAAAGGGGAAGAACTTCATAATAGAAACTTCAGCCAGAGAGAGAAGTGAGAATAAGTGAAAGAAGCAACTCTGCAGACACTGCGGCCAGTGAGGAAGGAGGGCCAGGAGTGCTCCAGGAGCCGGAGCAGAGATTCCCCTGCAGCCCGTGGCACAGACCATGGTGAGGCAGCTGTGCCCCTGCAGCCCATGAGGGAGCAGAGATCCACCTGCAGCCTGTGCAGGGGAGGCACATGACAAATAGCAGCACGTCACATGTTTCACTGCACATCAAACTGCAATAAACTTGGAGATAGGAGTATTGCACAGTAATGCTCTTGCCTTCCGAGGTGGCAATGCAGAGCCGATCCATCTCAAACTCCTTCCATTCCCACCTGGAATTGTATGTATATACATAGACATGCTATGCCCCTACTCCTCATAGGATGTTTTCTCCAAAGATTAGTATCTGTAGTTACAGCTAAACAAACATGCAGTACTGTGAGACTACAGGTGATCTCTTAGACCTACAAATTTTAAGTCCCTGACATTTTGTTTGGATAAAATCCAAAGGGATAATGTAGCCAACCAGGTGCTACCTCCAATTTTTTAATAGCCTTTGAGCTACCAGCTAAATGTCTCCTAAGCACATGTATTTTTCTACTTCATCTTCTAGGCTTGTGTCTGGTTCTTTTTGAGGAGTGTCATGAGATCACCTATCTTATGTATCAATACTGGCTACTAAAATTATTCTCTGCGACCAGAGATTGTCTTAAGCTAACTTGGTCTTTCAAAAGGCAATCTTGCCTGATTTCCTTCACATCAATCCTTCATTTTATGCTACATCCCTCTAAGGCCAGGATAGAATACGTAAAGCTTCTTGAAATTAATTTCATAAGAATTTTTTTTTCATTCTTGCTTTGTTTCCTCTTCTCCACAGTAGGAAAAAGCAATTTCCACCTGAAGAGTTAAAGGATGCTCCTTTAGCCATGGAAACAATCAATAATGCTTGCAGAAGTAAAATAGCAACAGACTACGAAACCCCCTTCAAATAATTTCTCACATGTTGTGTTATACTATCCTTTAAAAAAAAACCTCTAAATTGAAACCAAGTTAAAAACCTTGTATGAACTACGTACCACGAAGCAAAAATGAGTTTCTAATTTAAAGTTTTTCTCTTAAGAGAAGGCAAGTCTTAGCAAAAATAATCACCAAGCTACACCTCAAACACT
>VYXB01007791.1:740914-796257 GCA_013397135.1 Pachyramphus minor | reverse complement strand
AAAAAAAGGCAGTATCTCCCTTTGCAGACTCTCCAGGTACGTAAGTCTGCTTTGCTGTCTGGTGTTCAGCAAAACCCCAGACACTGTTTAGGGCAAGTTTGGGTGTTTGAGAACACAGTGTCTTCTTTTCATGCCCTGATTATCCCCACTGCTTATCCACCAGGGAGAGCCTAAATTCAGTCTACGTCACAGTTCCCAAACCGGAGTGAATGACGCGCGTTCACCTCAAAGTCTGGAAAGGCATCTGTGCTGCGTACAAAGGATTCGAAGGGAGCAGTGAAGGCTGTCTGGGAAGTTTGCCCTGTGAATGAGGATGGAGAGGCAGTCAAATAATCACATCATCTCTTGTGAAGATATGGATTGATGTTCTGACTTTCCCCTTCTTGCACAAAGCTCCCATGAGAAGCAGCAGGGGTCTAACAGCCCATGAAGCCTCAGCTTTAGCCTGAAACTCTCTCTGAAAAAAGTGTAAAGTTTGAAACAGAAAATATAATTATTTCACTAGTCCTCTCTGTTCTTATAGCTCTGCTGCAGGCTGGCACAGCTCTGGCCACAGGCAGCCAAATCCCAAATCCTGAGGTTTTTTCCTAATCTGCATCTCGGGTCAATATATCATTCCACTGCCACTTTCACTATTTCCATTTTGCTGAGGGAGCAGATACATCTGTTTGAGCATATATTTGTTTCTATACAGCTCAATTTTTCTGAGTCAAAGTGATCAAAATTGCCATTTCTGATGTACACAATGTTTCTGTATCTAAAATTGAAATGATTGCCCAGTTATTTCTCAACTCAGTTTAGGCAGTGGCTCTGGATTTAACGTAAAATGAACTCACAAACAAAGGCCTACTTGCAGAGCACAGAATAAAAAAAAGGAGGGGAGCAATCTTTCCCAATAATGCAGGATCAGTAAGTTTTCTTAAAAATTATCTCAAAAAATTTTCTTAAAAATTATCTCAAAATAATTAACTTGCAAAAAATGGAGCAGTGCATTCCAGGAATAAATCCAGGGCAAAAGCATTAAAAAATTCACAGTAAATATATTAAGGATAAGAGAGCTCTAATCTATGTTTTCAGAGCAAATCTGCACACCCATTCAACTAGCAAATTAACTCAGTACGTCCTAAACTCATGCAAAGCATGACTTTGACCTAGAAGTGGCTGCTCTGTTGATATAATGTCATACAGATGTACCAGAGCAATGCCAGGGGCTTTCTCCTATGAGCCCAGAACTGTGCCAGACACCTACCCTGAGCTCTGGCTGCAGACACAGCCAGTACTGGCTGAGATCTTGGAATGACTGCATGCCACTCATTCCCCTGAAATGGCACTGATTGCAAATGAGTGAATGAAGTTAAGTTGTTGGTCACTCATTCAATTACACCCCTTGGTAGTAAAAACAAATTTTCCTGGTATGGAGCAGACTAGGTTTTAAACTGAAATTGCAAGCAATAGATCTTTGACAATCAATTAAGGATGAGGGAAGAGGGGACACAATAATCCAGTTTCCAGCCAGGTTGTTCAGTCTGCAAGCATTCATTGGCATAAGAAAGGGGAAAGTCCTAAAATGAAGAGGGGAGAAAAAAAATAGGCTCCTGGGTTATTCAAGACAGAGATAGACACACTGTGAGGATTTCCAATAGAAAAGTAACAGATCAAGACAGGGGACACAGATGCACACATGTTCTGCATCTCTCCCATAGATCTAGTTTAATAAAGCACAAATGATGATCTTTTCTTTTCTTTTTTTATCTATTAGGTTTTTCAAGTGTGTAAGTGTGTCTTAATCAAAAGAACAGTTCCATACAGCTCCTGACATCAAAGGAGAGCATTTCCAAAGCTATTACAGTATCAAAGTAATATTCTGTGCAGAATCTAAGGTGAACCATTGGAATAGTCCTTATGGGATAGAGATGAAAAAATGCTGCATTCAATGTTGCGCAGAAGCATCCAAAGCAATCCATCAAAAAAGACAAAAATACTGGGCCACACTTACTGGATGCATGTACTCACCACTACTATTATTTTCATCCATTTTCTCTTTGTCTGGTCAGCTACTAATCTTACCTTTGTCTGAAAGTTCCTGCTGTACATATGAAAGTACCAGAGCTGATTAGTGACTCACAGGAGGAAATGACTTCTGATGTGCTTCAAATCCATACACCTTTTATGTAGTTGAATCATTATGAAAAAAGGTCTTACGGCAAAAATAGCAGCATTGTAGCAGCACTAAGGTGAGACTGCCGGACATGAGCAATCCTTTTCATGTGCCCTTCACTGATTTTCACTGTGCTGAACTCAGTTATTAGCGACTTCTCTTCTGCTTATTCAATAGATTTTTAATACTAAACTATACTTAACTGCAAAATTTTAGTTGGATAATCCATTTCAATACAAGATTCACTAATCCAACCAACCATCAACTTAATTATAGGCACTGTGCAATACACAGATTTCTCCCTTCAGCTGTGTGAGTGAACTACCAGTTTACTTGCAGAAGAGATGGGCAGTCTGGTAGCAGCCGTGGTCAAGTGAACAGACAGGGTGGGGGAAGAGAGGAAGAAAAGGTAAGGAGAAGGCACTGAACACAAAAAAGCTGTTCCATCTGACAACAGTAGTTAACTTGCTCCTTGAATTTAACATCTGGCAGCATTTTCATCTTCTGCAAACTTGTAAAACCTTATGGTACTTTAGACAGTGGGAGTTGCTTTCCAAAAGAAAATTTTAACAGTACAAAGAGACCAAAAAATGCATTTCTTACCAGGCCACAAGGTTTTCTAATTCTCAACTCATAGATTACTTCAAGAATATCTTAGAAGTTCTCCATTTGCATATTGTTTTTTGAGAGTAGGTTTAGCATTAATTTTCAGCAGTCATAATATGCATATATGGAAAGCTTGTCTCTTGCAAGCTTTCCTCATCATAAAGGAGTAAATGTGGGTAGATATAAACGAGATATTTTTCTCCTTAGCTGTCTAATAAGGCCACTATGGGAACCAGAGAAAACTTTATTGCAACCTAAACATATCTACAATTAATATCCACATAGGACGATATGGTATTTTTTGAAGCTATGGTTCCCACCTTTAAATACCTAATTGGCAGTTCCAAGGGTCTGTAGGGGGGAAGGAACAGCTCCCCACCCTCTTGGAAGGGCGCACAGTGGTATGGATGCTTGCCTGCTGCCTCTGGAGAGGTTGGCAGCTGATGGTGTGGGATGCTGTGCCCTCAAGTGCGTGCAAACAGGACCAGGGAAATTAAGCCAGTTACAGGCTACTATGTCCTAATTTCTTCTTCCCTAACAGCACTGCTAAAGCTATATTGGAAACTGAATATGGGGTTAAATGAAGCCATAAAAGATTTGTAACTTAGTATTAGATGAGCTTAAAAAATTCCACCACTGCCAATACGCAAGCAGCATCCGGAGTCACACAGCCAGACACCATCAGGTATTGTGGAAACTGCAACCAAGCTTCACTTAAAACACAAATGAAAAAAATCCCTTTAAAAGGGTTTCTTTTTTACACATATGTGCACTGCTGAATGATGGTTGTCCTCAATATGCAGAATTAACAGCTCCTTCTGGGAAAGATTATTTTAAAGAAGCAAAGTACGTGATTCGGTGAGGATGCCTTGGTGACTACCAAGCAGCTGGAGTGGCAGCACACATTGCATTTGCCATTCTCTCTGAACTAGCACCACTCCAAAGCATTAAACAATCCCATGACTGTAAGAAAAACGTGAGGTAAACCTGTTGTGACCCAAAATGCAATAATTTCTCCTCAGTCTATGATACAACATGTCATAAGCAGCAAACCTGGAATGAGTACTAGGCTTTGCATAAGTCTTACTGCAACTAACATAGGACTGAAGTACTTGCAAATACTACAGATTCCTTAAGAACCACCAAGATTGGAGAAAACTGGGAGGACCTGAAAAATTCACTTATCAAAAGAGCAACATGTATCAGAGGAAACATTTTTCACTATGGTCAAACACAAGATAATGCATTGTAGAAAAAAATTATGGAGAGAATACTTTTTTCCCTTCCAAATTAAGTTTGTTCCAAAATTTATTATAAAGCAACTGTAGAAGCAGATACACCTGCAGACAGATCTTTAAGGACACTATGCTCCTACATCAGACAAAGGAAGTTCCAAAATGAAGGAGCCAGACTCCAATTTTAGCAATGCAGATGCAATCTATGAAAAACATTGATCCTCAACCACTAAACTTAGTGTGATTAATCTGAAAGTGGGGCAGTGGAGAGAACAAGTTAACACATCAACTTTTGGAGCAACATTTGTGACACTCACAGTCAAAACTATCCTTGTGAAGTTTACATATTTACTACACAAAGGAAACTCCCCTTCCAAACTGGGCTGCTCCTTGTTCTCAACATCCTAACTGTATTTTCCTTAACACCTATTAGGATGCAGCTGAGCACTCAGGACAAGAAAGAGCTGTTCTGGATGTGGGAAGTTTTCCAAGTGAGCTAAATCCACGGTGCTGCTACTTGGTAAAATTTACTGAACTTGCATTTCCCCCTTCACTCATGCCAGGTCTACACATACAGGGGAATAACGTCCTGCACATCTTCAGAGGGAGGGAAAGAAATAACACAGGGCTGGTCTTCCACCTCATCCTATTTGCATCAATTTCTTGTGATGGATTTAATAAAACTTTTCTAAATCTCAACCTTCAGGAAAAACAGATAATCTGAGGTAGAAATTTGCTATGTATTTGTCACCACACTGCTCTAGACAGATAAAGAAAAAAATAAAAATTGAGAAACATGTTCATAGCAGTTCCCCCTTAAATCCAGGTATAAGCACTTGTGCTTTTGAACAACTGCACAAATTACTGAGGTATACCTCTGCCTGAAACAAAATGAATATTCCTGTGTCATCAAAACCCAAGCAATCACTATGAAACTAGAGTGAACTGAGCAGTTCTTTATAACAAGCTATATGCTTACATACTGCATTTAGCATAGACCATAACTTTAAAGATCATTATTTAAATCTTTATCTTTTATGGCTTGTTATTTGCACTACAGCAAGCATCTTAAGAGAAGTGAAACTACACATGGAGCTATTATTACAGGTAAAATGTTTCACATATTTGTTTACGGTACCTCAACTATGGTGTAGATAAAATACCATGAGAAATCGAACCCCTCTGGGGACAAGATGGAAGGAGGCAGTTATAGAAAAAGATTTCTATCCTATGGAAAATATCTTTCTTTTTTTTTTTTGCCTGCATACTTGAGGGACTCATGTATTCTCTTATTTCCTCTGCCTCACTTGTCTACAAGATGACAAGTGATGTCCAACTACTTTGGCATATCATATTGCATTGTGTCATTCCACCACCTGCCAATGCCAGTGGCCCATCAAGCCTGAAAAATCAAATGCAGCAATTTGTTAGAAACTGGGAAAAGAAAAAAAAAAAAGAAAACCAACCACACACATTTTAAGCCAAAAATAGACACAGTCATTTTGTATTAGTAAATAGACCGTGAAATATTGATCTACAAAACTAAGTGAGCAGGAGTAATTCAAGTATCAATCTCATAAGCAGATTCAAGGATATAAAGGCATTTCAGTATCTATCTGTGTATTGGTAGCTATATGGAAGACAGCATCTATCTCAGATCATATACAATTCTGCAAAATGCTGCTGCTCTTTATACTTTTCTTTAAGTGAAACAGATCTTGTGATGAAAGAAGAGCTGAAGAAGTTACAAGTTGTAATAGAAAAAAATTATTATGGAACTATAACCAAAGATGCAGTTATTTTTACTGGCAACAGTAAAAGGAAGTGCCATTAAAAAAAAAAAAATAATTTGCTGCCTGGATCCTCATTTGTTCTTAAGGATTAGTGCTAAATCAAAGAGAATTATTTGTTATGGAAGCACAGAAAAATCCTGCCTTTTTTATACAGTACACATATACCAATAAAATCATCTTTCAAGAAAAAGGGAATCACTACTTGCTTTGCTCTGCAGAGAGTATTAAGAGATAAAATTAGACAGTGAAACCAACACATTTACCAACACTAGCCAACTTATAGCAATAATTTTGAAAGATGATATCCTTCGGGTAATTGTTTTGTCCCTTGCAATGCTGCACAAGTACTCTTCACAAGAGTGTTTGCTTAGGATCTAATCCCACATTATCCTGGAGCACTACTTGAGATCTTCAGTCAGGCAAATTTGCCCCTCAAAATCCTCCATACTGTGGCCTCTCAAATTTCTCAATAGCTGCCATGTGCAAGTTGTTTTGTAATCATCCTTTGTGCTCAACCTAAGTAGCACAAAGCCTGCTCAGAGGCTCCAAGTGCAACTTCTGCATAACTGGGACTCTGGCAAAGTAGTTTGCGATGTTACCAGATTCTCAGAATGGAAACACATTCTTATGTCCCACTAGGGAGATGGGGAAAGAGATCACAAAAGCCATCTTATCCTCAAATCACAGCAGGAGTACACGAGAAAGCAAGCACAAAATTACGAGGAGAAGCACAAGGTTACCACGCCAGCAGCTGTGAAAAGGCCGTAACATTGAAAGGAAAGGTTCTCAAAGCACAGAAATCACAGGACGGAGCAAAGCTAAGAGGTAAAAGGCAGAACTGACAGCTAAGCACGGTGTGAAATCCAGGATCCCACAGAAATTGGGAATGCTAAAAAAAGGCCAGAAGCACTGTAGGAACTGGCTACACTCCAGAAAGAGCAGAAACCAGAGCTACAAATATACAAGAGGAGGGCAGGAGCTGTGAGGTTTGCAAGCTGCTCCTGAGTTTCTGGACTTCTTTAGGACGCCTGCTCACTTAGACAATTTGCTGTGAAGCATTCTGCCTGGCAACATCTGCCTGGTACATGATGAAAACCCCTATTGTGCAAGTTGCATGGAAAAATAAAGTGGAAAGTGAGTCAACCTGTGCAACACAGGGTTGTTAGGGTAGAAGTGTGCCATGTTTTTCCATCCTGAACAGCAGACCAGGCTTTCCAATAGCAGTCAAGCAATTCTTTCAGATATCCAGTTTAAAATCATCTACATAATAATTATTTACATGTACCGAGCATTTAAGTTCCATTATGGTGGCCAAAGATGGGCATCCATAGAGTTCAATAAAATAGATATTCCCATGCCATACACCTAAATTCACCAAGCTGACACTGCCTTGCTCGTAACGCACCCTGTGGCCAGGTAAGAGCACAGTTAGAGGCTGCACAAGTAGAGTTGCCAGAGGGTGAGTTCATACCACAACCCGCCCAGAACAAGCCTCCCTCTTGTTCACGTGTCAGTGTCTTTATAGGCAAATGGTATCACTGAGTGCAGATGGACAAATCTACTGCATACTAATATCTCTGGACAGACTGAGCTTGAAAATACCACTTTAATTCCTTCACAAACTAAACAAAATGCTACACAAGCCAGAATAGCCAAAGATACAGTGCTAGTTCATGCAATCATCATCTGTTAACAGTTTTGATCCCTTTTTTTGAATACATGTCAACAAGAAGTAGCCCCGAGACTGTGATAATGTGATGGTCAAATGAGAGTTACATAAATTAATTTCAAATGAGGGATGTATATGCTTCCTATCTATGTCCTGTAGCAGAGCAAAATTTATTCTGATATACCTCCAGCAGTGTGTGTTACTTGTAGGGTACACATAAATTATTTTAAGGGAATAATACATCTCCAAGGACATTTTAATGGATTAAATGTCAGGAATGAAATACTGCATTTCAACTTGGTTAGAACCTTAAAGAATTAATATAAAGACAATTATTGAGAGGTCTGAAGAATGCAATTGATTTCTTTGCAATTTCAGCTCTGAAGTCCTTTATGCAAACAGAATTTGTTTCAAGTTTTCATTACATAAAATTATGAAGCATGCAAAAATGTAACACTGTATTTTAAGTTCATGAGAGAACTGCAGAATATCTGATTTGAAAGGAAGTGTTTTAGGACTGCATTTTAAGCATAGAATTTTATGCTCAATTACCGTGAAATAAATTACAATTATGATCTACAGTTCTTTTAGCAATAGTTTGATGGTCCTATGCAAACCCAGAAGTTATATATCTTGAGGAAATAAAAAGGTCAAATTTCAACAAAAGCTCCATAAAGCAAGAAGAAGTTATACATTTGGAGGGTACTCTGCTGAAGGTAAACGGCTGCCAGCATTCCAAATCCATGTGTAAGGCAACTTACTGCAGAAATATCTGTGCTCAATACAGAAGATATTCTCACACAGATACACCACTTAGTTACAATAGGTTTCTGATCATAATAATACCTTCTGGATACTATGGTAATTTTAAAAAAAAAAAAAAAAAATCAGGCCGTGTCTAATTTAAATTTCTTACAGAAAGGGAAATATAAATCATGAATTGCAAAATATACACAAAATTCATAGCACACCACATTAGAATAACTAAGTTGCCTTTAGTTACCTGTGATGGTTTTTAGAGTTCTCAGTGCTGTTTAAAGAAAACACTTAGGATTGAAAACAACAATAAACGAGACAAATACACTACCTATGAGAATTAATACATTCCATTTCATGGATATTACCTGAACATCATCTGTTTCTAACCATTTGGGACCATTGTCATGAACCTGTGCACTCTCAGAAAATGAAAAATAATTTTCTAATAAAATACAATTTTATAAACAGATTGCTTAGCATAATAAACATTTAATTACTAAACAGGCAGAACTTTTTAAAAGCAGTATTTAAGCTCAAAGCAATCACCACCCTTTCGTAACATAACTTTAAAAGGTGACAGCTTCCCAAGTACTGCATTGGCAGTTTCACAGGGTCTTCTTGGGATTTGTGACATGGTGAGAAACGGCCCAACGTTACAACAACAGATAAGGGTCACCCACACGAACCTTTGCCCTTTTGCTTGAGCTGACAATTCACGTTGAACTGCCCACTGCTTCTAAAAACTCCAGGCAAGTGGGTCATTTCTTCCAATTGGTTATCCCCAGAGAAGAGTAAGCGATGGGGGAGGAAGCACCGCGGCCCAGAGGTCCCGTGCTGGTTGCTGGATCAATGGCCGGTGTCAGCAGGCTCCCATTTAATGATGCTCGAGCCAGCACCAGCCTTGCTGACGGCCACACTCACCACTGGCACCCCCACACAGGAAACTGCCTTCTGGGAAGGCCAAATAATTGCCTCATTTTGCAGTATGCGGAATTTTTTTAAAGGTGTATGCCTTGCATTTTACGTTCACAGGACCAGTCCTTAGGTTTTAACAGAGAAAACGTGTTGGCATTCACAGCAGTGCCACTTGACAGCCAAATGCAGCTGGCAGCAAGTACACCTCTGTAACCACAGATCAACTTACAAGTGCTCACTCTAAACAAGAATGCAGAGTTTTGCGAGCCTTGCTTACATAGATATATATATATATAAAGGTGTATTTCACATGTAAGGAACAATTTTTATTATCATTTTCAGGTCAGAAGTGTTTAGCAAACAAAAAATAACAACAAATGCACACCACAGGAAAACACAGAAACAAGGGAACTCTTGTCCTCTTTCTATTACAGAAGGATGGCGTTGTTGAAGTCATCTCTGCATCCATGCAAGCTCTGGAGTGGAACAACTAAATTACAGAAACAAGATGACTATACATGGTTCTTCAAATTCCTGACTTACTTATCCATTACTGGATATTCCATGCAAACTACCTACAAAAACTCCCCCACTCCAGGCAAGATTGTTTAGCCAGGCTGTGTTTCAGCCCCAAACATGCAGTACAGGCCTCTCAGCTGAAGGAGAAAGGACAAAATGCCTTTTCTTTGAATTCAGCCTAGTGCATTCTGCAGCTGCAAATCCCCATATTTCCCAAATCTATCTCACAGGCCACAACATTCTCTACAATAACAACATTTTTCCCTACCAACTCATTAAATTTTTTTTAAGTAGTCCTCAGAAAGTTGCTTTATGTTTGTCCAGCAGTGCTTCTGCCCTGGGCAGAATTCACTTCCAGCTACAGGCCAAAGCATTTCAACAGCTCAGACAGGACTCAAGTAAGATACTTCTTGGGGGTTGAAAGCAGTGCAACTATCTTTGTCTCTTCCTAGACTCCTGAATTCCTCCTATCTTGTGAGGACAACTATAGCAGGAAGAATTTTTGTCCTAACACTATGGAGAAATTATGATCTAAAATAAGTACTTGTTCTAGAACACGAAACAAAAATTATTTGCAAACCCTGCAAAATGAAATTACCTTATAAAATACTCTCCCACAAGAGTAAGAGCTCTCAATCATTTGCTACTCCTTTTATTTTTTTTCTAATGTTTGAATTACAAACAAATGAAAAATCAGAAGAAATTCTACCGTGGTGAACTTGACGTACATCAGGAGATGTGTGTTTACAAAGGGCCTCTAACTGTCCTGTTCCCTGGTGTCAGAGGGTCTGACCCACATGGCTGGTGCTGGGAAGTAAGAGGAGGCAGCAGCACGTGCAGCTCCACCCGGTGCCAGTACCTGCTTGGAAGCAAATGTTACACAAGTCACACTTACCACCACCACCCTGCCAGACTGGTAACTGTTAAATGGTATTTTGTAAGATTGAGAAATGATTTGCAGTTAACAGAATTTGTTTCCTAAAACAATTTCTGTCAAATGTGAAAATGAATCTACTTCTAATATTCTTTATTTGCTTCCACGAAGTTTGTGGTTGGAAGTTTCAAATTCTGAGTTCTCATTTAATATGCAGAAAAATTTACCAAAACCAACTACTACTCTGAAGACTGCCCCCACCCCAGTTATTTTCCTCCTTAAATTTTGTTTTTGATAAATCTCTCTAGGCAAGTTTCCAACACATGAGAGTTTAAAACTAGAGTTCCCATAGCCACCAGTTAACTTTGATGCACATTAGCCTCCTCCCCTTCCCGTCCCCAGTGGTAAGCGACTTTCCCCAAAGCAAGCTCCAGAAGACAGAAACACAAAGTTACATTCAGGATCCCAGCTTCCCTGCTTCACCAGGGTGGGCAAAACAGAACTGTGATCTGCCAAAAAACATCTAGTAGATCTGAAAGCTAACAGGAAAAATGAGAATTTTGAGAAAATCCAGGCCATAAACACCACGGAACTTTTATATCAAGTCTACTTCCAAAAATTTTATTTTACACTTAAGTTGTAAATGAATATACACTGTACATGTCATACATGATGCATAAGTGCTACGTGAACATAATTGTTAGCAACAACAGTTTCAGAAAATAAAACATCCTAAGTTCTCTGTTTCAATACCTGACTTACCTTTTTTGCAATACAAAGAACATTTGAAGAGTGGTAGAAGAACAAAGAATGGCCACAATTTGTAACTGAGGAGTTTCTGACTGAATGTAAGGAAGACAAGGTTTCCAGTGGAGCCAGCTAAGCATCAGAGCAGGCTGCCCAGGGAAGCTGCACAATCGCCATCCCAGAGGTTTTCAAGATCCAACTTGCCAAAGCCCCAAGTCCAGGTCTGAATTCAGCACTGATTCTGCTCTCAGCAGGAGGCTGGACTAGAGACCTCTCTCAAGATCCTTTCCAGTCTCAATAATCATGTGATTTTATTCATGCACAATCAGCAGACAAATTCAAACAAATCAATGAATAGGTCCCATTTTTCCCTCTCCCAACAAAAAAGCAATACTCATCTTTAATCATTATCTTTTCAACAGTTCGGCATTAATTGAAATGAAAGAAACAAGCAGCAGATGAAGAGTCTAGAAGAGTATCAACACCATGTTAAAAGGCAAACTAAGAGCCTAAAATTCTCTTTGTAATAGCAAATACACATTTTTTTTAATTGCTCTTTACGTAGTTGGAATTATCAACTACATAACACCAAAAGACATTCCTAGTGATTTTTAACTGGGAGGTTCCCCAGCCACACTAAGTTTCTACTGGCTCTTGATACCATGGCAGTGCCAGGTCCCAAGTACCCCAGGCAGAGAATGAGGGTGTGGGAGGTGGAAAGGAAGCAGGGATCCAGAAAAAATCTCTATCCTGGAGACCACTTCTGTTCCTGTTTGAGATCTCTTTCTATTGCTAGGATTTAAATGAAAATCAAGTGGAACTATCAGGAAGGACTCAAAGCACCAATAATTTCTTAATTTATTTTTAATTCCATATGATAGAAAATTGCAATTAGACAAAAGATGTAAGGCTTCCACTCATCACTAAGGCAGCTGTAGAAGAACAAATTAAAGAATGGTATGACGTGATACAAACAGGCAACAGGAGTAAATATAAAACCTGAAAATTACTAGAAAGATTCTCTGTGCCAACAAGCAATTGACACTCAAAGAATTATTCTGGTGCAAATAAAAAGTCAATAAATGTGTATATATCCAGACACACCAAACTAAATCTGACATTCAGCTCTATGTAGATCCCACAGTTCCAAACCACTGAACTTAGGTTTACAGAGAATTTTGTTTCTCAGTCTCAACACATATATGAGGGTAATTATGAGCAGTCAAAGGTCAGACAATGTGATCAACAGTGATTCTCTACAAATATACAATCTTCCAACTCTGAAAGCCTGCTAAAACTGAATTCAGATAGTGCATCTACTTTTGTCACTGATCATAACTTGCACTATTGCTGCAAGAACACACCTTGTTTTCAGCTGCACTACCCTGCAGTGTCATAGTGTCCCTGCAGCCAGGACAGACACAGGGGACAGCAGGGAAGAGAAGCCAGAAAGAAGGTGGGACAGGAACAAGGAGGAGCATTTGTGCCTTAACACTCTGGATCCAGCCCAGTAACGCTCTTAAGCAAATCCTTATTTCAAGCAATAGTTAAAAGCACTGAAATCAATTTGCTATAACAAGAAAACAACCGTTAGCTGGAACATGCAGGAACAAGACAAGACAAAGTTACACATAGTAAATACAAAGCAATTAAGGGAAAAAACTTTTTCTCTGAAATGACAGAAAACTAAATTGAGATCCAAATTCAAGGACTTTAGAAGTACTTGGAAAAATAGAATCTACTGCAGTCTACAGTACTGAAATAAGATCAGATTTGTGGGATTCAGGTCTCTTTAAAACACAAAAAAGTAGTAATTTGGTGGAGTTCCTTCTTCAGCACACAAAACAGTGAAAGCCCAATGACACTTAAATCCTGTCAATTTTGATACTTTGAAGGGAGAAAAGAAGTCAAAATGACACAGAGGTTAAATCAGTGGAGATAAAAGATAAGAAAGAACACAGTGAAGAGGGCTGGAATCTGATACATCTAACTTTGAGACATTTGATACACAGGCATGGGAGAAGTGTCAGAGATGGAAGGTTGTGGCCTTGGAAAATAGGCAAGTAAAATTGTCAAGGATGTCGGAAAATAGTCCAGAGGGAGTCAGAAATAAAACAAAAATTACATCTTTGAATCTGAACAGGTCTGAGGCTGACTGGATACTAAAGGAGTCATCTGGAGATAGAACTACGGGAGAACCAGACCGGTGGGGAGGGGAGGGGGAAGCACCAGATTTTTGAGGCATTCAAATTGAAAGTGTAATGTAATAGACAGACTGGTGAGAGGGTGTTCAGATACATGAAATTAGGAGATAAGAGAACGAAAAAAAGGACAAAGTATTAAAAAACACAGTTAGGATGACAGGTGCTACCCCCTTAAAGACAGAGGAAAGAGAAACTCAGCTGCTAGTGAAGGAAAAAATTCCTTCAATGAACAGAATGAGTGGCATAAAATATACAGAAATAAGAGGAGCAAACTTGTATAGTTAAGAAGCAAAGTTCAGTTCAGAAACAGATCCTGAAAATTAAGAACTTTGAAAAGGATCTTGTCATGTAAAAAATCAAGATTGAAGATTTTGTTTCAAGAATGAATGGAGAACTAAAATGAACAGCAAATCTGCAAAGCAAGATCAACAAGAAAAAAAGGGGTGAGATAAGAGTGGTTAAAAAGTCCAGGTAAGCAGGTAAGGCAAAGTAGAGTCCAAAGCTGTGTTGTACTGACATACTCCTCAGAGATATTCAGAAAAGCTGGAATGGAAGTTAAGAAATTACAAGGAAAAAAATGTCTGGAGGGAGGAATGGAGACAGGGCAAGGTGAGAAGCAACCGAAGATACCATGTATAGGGAAGCAGAGATGAAAATAAAGACCAGTGAGTCAAAAGAAGTGAGACCAATGAAGGAAGGAGGCAGCTGAAAAGATAAAGGAGTCAAAAAGGTTAATAGACTAGGGATCCCAAAAGGAGTGAGTGACAGGGTAAAGGAGAGAGAAAGACAGATAAGCTGAAAGGGAGCAGGCAGTGATCAGAGAAAGGGAATTTAGAAATGAGAGTTAATAAAGTGAACAGTACTTAGTAAAGACAAGGTCATGGGAATGATTGAGGCAGTGAGAAAATCTGTCTGAAACTAGAAATCACAGGCATTGGGCTGGAAAACTAGGATGAAGAACAATGGAGTAAAGTACTTATTGCGGGGGGAAGGCTTGCCCATGGGGAGGGATAAATTTTGAGAAGACAGAAATGGGTTGAGTTCAGAAAAGTTACAAAGAAAGAAGCAAACTAGTGGCCACGAGGAAAACTAGACACAGAGGACTTCAAATCATGAAGAAGGTAGAGCAGACAACAGGACCAGTCAAGGAGAAGCAGCAGAAGACAGGAGCTGTAGAACTTCAGATGCGCATATGGAAGCAAAACACTTTTTAAAAAGCATGAACTGCAGATAAAAGGTTCAGGGACAGGAGTCAAGTTGGAAAAACAAATTTAATCTGTATTTAAGTCATCTTCAGAAACATAAGCAGCACCCTACCTGGCATGGCCAGCACCTCTATTTCCCTCCTTTGGTAATCTTGTCAGAAAGGTTTAGTTACTCACCCAGACCAAGACAGAGATCAGAAGTTCAGAAGACCAACACTGCCACTGTCTAGATGATGTGGGGATATGGTTGGCTTGGAAAAATGTTGACTCTTAAAGAAGTACCAAAAAGTATGGAAAACGTGATTTTGCCTCTGCTATCCAGCACCTTCACTTCCAAATCAAACTAACTTTTCACAAAGCAGGCCTGAAGGCCTTTGTTGATTCTCTCTCACATCAACCTCCTGTTCCTCGAAGCTCAAATACCCAATGCAGCATTCACCACCAGCATTCAAATTCAGCCATTAAGATTCTCATCTCACTGTATAACAGCAAAGATAAGAGATTAAGCAGACAGACTGTTTTCAACAAACATCACTGCGATTTTGGGTCGCATTCAGAGGTAACTGAGAACCACGGGCATAAGAAGTCCTTCTCCATTTCCAAGCCTCTGTCAAGAATTTCAGTCTGTGGCTTTCTTAATCATGAGCATGAATAAAACACCAGCCTTCTCAGACACTTCTAATACTGCATTTCATCTTCTGGTATACTGGCATGTTTTTAAAGTTTCTGCTCATTACAAAAAGGCGACACTTCTATTGCCTGCTCATACAACTGGTAGCTGAATCATTAGAGTGCAACAGAAGAGGGGAAAAAAATCCCACATTATTCTCTTCTACCAAACCAGTGACATACAGAGTATAAAAACTGAGCTGAGCATATAATTTCTATATACACTCCTGATTACTATTTATTCACTTGTGTAGATGAGGTTCACTCAAAACTACTGAAACTACATAAACAAGCTAACCTATAAACAAGAAACGAGCTCGCAGGACTGGGGCCATAATGGGAGCTTGTTGTTATTTTTATGCTTTACTACATACTTTCACATGGCATGAAAATAATTTTATTTTTAAGTTTTAGATAAAAACACTCCTTTAGGTTAATTGTGAATATAATGGATGTAGTATTTTTAGATTAACTTTTAACAAGTAACACAAAAACAGATTTTTTTTTTTAATTGTACTATCTTTTGTTACAGGCAAGAAATCTCGCTTAGAATCAACTACTAGAAGCAGTTAAGTTTTCCACAAGACAGGGCAGAATCTACTGTAACATATATTATATATATATCTAACAAGAAAAGTTTGAAAAATATCATAGAAACACTGTAATTTTTACATTATATTTAATATCTGTATGTTTTATTTCTATCAGGCTACTGCACAGCAGGGGAGTTTAAGACCAAAGAGATTTTATGCAATGTTTTTAAGCACAAGTTCACTCCTGAAGCAAGTTAATACCAGAGCATTACTGAAATAAAAGGAGAAGCTAGTCAGACATTTTGGGTAGAAATGTAACATGTTTTCTTTAAAGAAAATAAACACATAATGACGTAGCTTAAAATAAATAGTGCCATATGTCAGCATCAACATCTGAAAAAGAGAATGGTCATTTAGGAAAGAAAATATTTTATTAGTATGTAGGACACTTGGGAGTGTTGTAACAGACTTATCACTTTCCTATGTTAAGAGGTGCTTTACTTTAGGGATAGATTCTCCAGTCCCCAGTTACGTAAGCAGCTCTATTAGCCCACATGTTTTTAAATTATATAAAGCCCACAGGTTTTTTAATTATAAATTTTGGTACCAGAGTTATCTGTACCATTCATTTTATAGATTTTAAATCAAGAACAACTACTTTTTAACCTCAACAAAAGATTTAATCATAAATACTAAACCCTCTCCCCACCATACTAAAAAAATTTAAATGCTTAAGCATGCACATTTGCTAACTCTTAACTCATCATTTTTTTACTTAACATTTCCTTCCAGAGGGATACATATTTATTATCACTTTCTTTCAGGAAAAGTTCAATACTTTATGCATAAGATAAAATACAAATAGCCTGATTGCATTGAGGGTTTTTTTTTTTTTTCAGTGATTTTTAAATGTTCTAGCCCATTTCAGAAAAAAAAAAAATTGTATGAGCACTCATGGATATTAAGAGCTAATCCTGGCAGTCAAGCAAGTACTGTGCTGCCTTGTTCAACATAAAGCATTTCATTCTATGGCATATCAAATAGTTACAGAATATAACCATCATTTTAAAAATTATATAATCATATAATAAACAAAAAAAAAACACCTAGAAGTTGGAAGACACAAACCAAGGCTTCTCAAATACCTCTTCTCTACAAATTGCTCCACTCAAGTCCTACAAGATTAAGCACACAGAAGTGAGAAGTAAAACTATAGTTTTCACAGAATTCATCCTATAAAATCTGGAAACAAAAATTTTAAAAAATACGTATTAAGATAAGCTCATGATCTGGCACATACTATTTAGAAACTCCTGCATTTTGCCAAATTCAATTTCCGTACTATTTGCAGTTTTAAGAAATACGAAACTGGAAACAACCCTGACCTAGGTTGAACATTTCATCCACAAACTCCACAGACAGATTTTTACTCTTTGAGCATTATATCAAATCAAAAATTAAAGCTGCACAGAGAAACAAACAAGCAAAAAAAAAATAAATCTGAGCATGCAGGGAAGTGACTGTATCTAGAACCTATATGTGTATGTACATACCGCTGCTTTTATTTGAATTAATTTCTTTTTATCTACATAAGGAAAAAGATTTAACTGACTCTAACAGCTTCTTAGCTGTTATCACTGAAAAGAATCATGTTCAGACAGCTCTGTATAAAAAGCTCAGTCATGAACTCTAGAAATTTCATTCCACTCTCCATTTTTGCCACATTTAGAAACAAGGCACACTTGTTCCTTAACAATAAAAATATTATTTAAATATACTCAAAAAGGCACTAAGGTCTAAGAAAAATATTCAGCATTTCCTTTTTAACTAATAAAGTATTTGTAAGACAGTTTGCATATATATTTATTTCCCAAATAAAGGACAAGCAACTTTCTCTTAAACATAAAAGCTAAAATTCAATTTTGCTAAATATAAAACTAATTCTCAGGATACAGTATACAAAAATTATATATTTATGTAGAATACATTTTGTGTTATACTACACCATTATATTTTTTCCAAAAGATTTCTGTATTTAAAAAAACCCAAACACTTTAAAATTTAAATACACTGTAAGGTCAAATTATTTTAAACACAAAAAAATCTACAAACAGTGACATATACACAAACAGTTGGGAAGTTGTAACCTAAAGATCACATCTTTTAATCAGACCTGCTCAAATGACAGCCTCAGAAGAACCCTCTTTGCTACTAGAAGCATCTGCATGGTTTTAAGACTTAACTATGCAGATTCCTATTGCCCCAGGGCAATGCTGCACAAGGCTATTCAAAGCGACCAGATTCGTGAATCAACACCTTAAAATTTCCCAGAAAACCTCCAACAAGTGTTTTATGTGGATTATGACAGAATAACAAAACAAAAAGGGTTGTCACAAAAATTTCAGCATAACAAATTTTCCTGAAACTATTTATCCATTGCACTTGGCAAGTGGAGAACTAATCCTATCACCTGTCTACTCTTACAGCAAGCACTCCAAACTACAATTCAACACAAAATACAATAACCTTCTATAATAATTATGTTCCTCTCAGAACAAAGATTAAAATAAAGTTAACTGTGCTCAATCATACTTTCCATAAGTTACTATAAAGGTGAGAGATTCAGACATTTTGCTTCTGGATAATAAGCCTAATATCTGTATCATGTGCAAAAGTGCAACTGTGTTTTAGAACTGAGGCCCAACTGGATATAATTTTGTTATTACATAAAAGATACTTGAACCCATGTATCATGGAAAACAGCGGTTCTTGGTATCTTAAAAATTACGCTTTACACATTTCAACCTGTTGTACAACTGCAAGTTAGTGAAAAACACAAATGAAGCCCCCGGAAACAAACAGAAAACAACAAAGCTTGTATATAAATTGGTTTACAATTCAAAGCACAACAGTAAGCTTCAAATAATTACATTTGTGTAGCACACAGAGGGGTGGGATGAGTTATTTGAAATACTTGGTTGTCTCTGCTCTCTCCCTCCCGGTGTGGCGGCTGTTCAGCTGCTCGCCGTGTGTGCGTGCATACGTTTGGCTACATCGTACACGTAGGTGATGTCTGGTCGCTTCTCCGGATCCGGGTTGATGCACATATTAACTAATTGTCGCAGCTAGGGAGGGGAACAACACCACAGGATCGTTGGTCTGCTCACAAGCAGTATTTGTGCATTATTAAATTCAAATTAATAACACCGGCAAAAATTAGCAGAACAGCAGTTCTGCGTAAGAACACACTCAACCCTCCCTCTCTCGACATGCAGTTTTATGCAGCGTGCTCCCAGGATTTTTACATTTTGCACTGCTGTGCACAAAAACTGATGAGCAAATTTAAGTTCTAATCCTTTTAATGTACAACTTCAGGCATGCATTTAGTCCAATCACACATAATCCACGGAAAATTCCCATGTTTTTGGAGGGGTGTGCCTGCAAGCCTCAGAAGGCTGAGGCGAGGTAAATGAGGACTGCTTGCTCATTCACTCAGACAAGAGTTAGCCAGCAATAAATGGCATTTCTGCGTGACAGGTTCCAAGGAACAAAAGGCAGCGGTTCTCCTTCTTACACACAGTTAACCCGCAGAACCTCCTGCTGCCAGGAACTACCAAGGCACACACATTCAGAAAGCAACTGAGCAAATTAAACCCACTGTGGGCTATTTGTTATAAAGACTTCACCCCTGAGGAAATTTCTGAACTTAAAACTGGAAGCTGGGGAAAAGTACACATTATATTGGCCCTGCTACTTGACTTGTCCACTGCTGAAGATACTATACTGGAATAAATAACCTTTGCTCTATATCCTGGTATTTATTCCTTAGGGTTAGATCATTTATTGTGTTGCTTATGGAAAGGACATAATTAAGAAATACGTTCACAAAAGCCTGGAAATAAACCAATCACTATACTAGAAAATCCTACGTTTCCACAAACACTGTAACTTAATGGGCCTTTTTAAAGCATATATTCAGCAGAAGCAACCCCAAAGAGCTTCCCTACCACCTGGATACCTTTCATTGCCTTCACAAACTGGCAGGACAGTTGCAGGCTTTCCTTGCTCCATTTATATGCCCAAGAACTTATGACATTAGAACTTAATATATTGTCTGGATAACGTTCTGATAGGGCATCTATTTTAATTATGTACGAATGGGTGCAAACATGGAAAATACCTCTTTCATGATGACTTAAATAAAATGTATACAATCCTTTATGAAAACCACTTAACCAACTCTAAAGCTCTTCCTTTATGCTTTTTAGTAGTTTTGCCAAATCCTCCTGGATGTCCTTATAGTATCAGGGACAGGTGGGGAGAGGGAAGGACACTCCAAACAACACATTGTGATCCATCCTTCCATGGCAATGTCAAATTTGGTTTGGTCTCCCATGCAGTACTGTTAGGTACAATTATTGAAAAAAAATCTGTAATTACTGCAACTAACACAAAGCAACCTCATCACCCCGAGCATTCAAAAGTAACACAGGCTGCCTCTTTAAACCTGCCATCAGAGAGCTTCCTTCCTACCTTTTATAAAAAGACCAAGAAGGATTTTAAATTATAATTCTACTCCTTTCACTTTTTAAAAGATTAATTTAAACGCATGGGAATAGGAATTCCTGAAGTTAAGGAAGAAGTATTACACAGCACTATATAAAGCTTTGTCCACCAGCCCTTGCAGAAAAACTGCACACAATGTACCGGGATTTTGTATTTAACAACACAAAAACTATGTCACGAGACATCCCTATTCCCTGGCAAAAAGAGCTTAATATTTAAAAATGAGACCAATAGTTCTGAAATAGTGGTCAGTTTGCTGGATTGAAAAGAAACATATTAAATCAAAATAATCTGTAACAGATTTGCTATTTGAATCTTAAATATCTTAACTATATTTTGACTAATGGAGTTATAAAAGCAATCATATTGCTTCCGGCAGTCAATAAATAAAATACAGTGCCGGTGACAAGAGGAAGTATTAGCCTGTAATAACTCAAACATTTGAAGAACAGAATGATGGAAATCGTTAGCTACTGTAAGAAATAATAATTGCCAGCATGTAATACAAACATGCAAAGCAGAACAGTCTCCTGCAGAAGAAGCAGGTGGGACACAGTGTAAGCAAGAGGCACAGTACAGTGTATTAGCAGGGATGAGCAGCTTGCTATGTAACACCTCAGACAGCCTGAATGGAGAACAGGAAAGGCTGAAGAACATCCAAAATCCTCAAGCCAGAAATTAAGAGTCAAATAAGCAAACATTTTGTAAAGAGAATACAGGTGTAATTTATCTGCAATATACAACATCTAATCTTGAATGTATACATTTCTCTGTGAAGACTTCCATCTGTTCAACAGAACTGCATACAGTAAAGTCTTTGTAAGCATCCTTGAGGGATTGAAACCTATAAAGCTGGCATCAGAGGGGAAGCAGAGTATTCTTTCTCCTGCTTTTCCCAGTTGTTTATCAATAACTCTCCTGCATGTAGAACAGCAGAAATAGATCTTCAAGAAACTTACCCTGTGAAGCACATGAGAAGCCTTGTTTACCTCCAGTAGACTACTTCATGTCTTTTTAGTTCTTCTCTCAGATTTTATTTTCTAAACTGAACTTTATAATTTAAAACCCAATTTCAGACTCAAAGTGCTTGTAAAGTCACTAAACAGTAAGCGTTCCTTCAGAGTTACTTCTGTACTTGTTACAGAATATTTTAATTCCAAGCTTCAATAAAATGGTCAAGAAGATTCATTGCTTAGAAAGATAGTGTAGCAAAATGGCATCATTACTCAAAAGAACATGTAAGACTTTAGGTCCTATTAATCCCTATAGATACACTTGGAAAAAAAAAAATCATTCGCTCACATAGTGTATTGACTGGTGACTTTTTACAGCTTCTTATTTTTTTACTCTCACTAAAATGCATACATAGCTACCGTTGTTAGAATGCAAGAAAGAATATACAAGACTCAGTTTACTCAGAAATTCTCTTCCCAACATAACTGGTGAGCTCCACTAGTGACAAACCTTTGCTATTCCTGTAATAAAATAAACCACAGGGTCACAGACCTCTTAAAATGGCAGTCACTGCAATTACTGCAAAATATCTGTCCCCCTCCTCCCCTGGGGAGTCCAGAATCTCACTCAGTGAGGTCAGAATGCTGAATTGACCATGCTTGGGACAGTGAACAACAATAGTGCATATTCCTGAGTAATTTCAAAATCCTCAAGCTCTTTTGAGCCCTGTAATTGAACAGCAAATCCTTGGAAGAAGGTGAATAAATTCTGCTGTACAGAATGAAAACAGTTACATGGGAAGACAGTCTTTTAGGACTGAAACTGGGACCACGCTGGATACCAATACTTGGTTATTAGCACTATTCCTTTACTCCTACTAATATCCATTTCAACAAACCTGAACTCCATTTGTCAGCCCCTCTAGTATTAATAATATTTCCAATGTATCAGGAAAGCTCACCAGTACCATGGGAACAGGCACGGGGATTTTAAAGTCAGACTATCATTGGAGATGGGAGTAATTTTTTATTACCTGGCACAGACTGTCCAACAGGCAGAGCAGACTTATGACTGAACTAGAGGTACCTCCTGTTGCATCCCCAAGCTGCAAACTTCTTTGGCTGCTTATTGTTCTTAACCTCCTCTGTGCACTTAGCACAGAGACTGTCTTTAGCCTGAAGCTTAGCCTGACACTGGAGCAGTGGGACACACTTTAACTTTAGCAAGTTTTTCAGCTATGAAATAAATAGTTATCACACAAGTCAGGAGGAGAGGGAAAGACAGAAAAATGACAGGCAAGTACTTTGCATTGCTAGCTAGCTGAAAAAGAAATTTTCATATAGGGAATTTTGAATAAAAAAACCTCACAAGAGTATTCTTGCTCTCAATAGGAGACCTTCTTGAAGCCTTTTCTAACTGCTTTTCTCAAGACCTTCTGCTGGTAACTAAACACCATCATCACAGACCTGCTGGCTCATTCAGCTTTCACATCTGGGTAGAAGGTTGGCAAATGGACTTTAGAAGAAATGCACCTCAATCAAAGGGAAGATTTTAAAACTCAATCATGAAAGCAATGTGATATTAATATTGGCTGACAAGATTTTATGAGTATGGATTGGGGGCGGCAAGGGAGCCCCAGCTTTGAATTCCCTAAAGCAGAACAGCTTTCAGTAAATGCTGAATACTCACTCTGAATGCCAGATGTTTTTAACAGCTATTAAAGAATTGAGATATCCAAAGTTATTAAGCATCTGAACATCTTGGCTTATGTCTCGACCAATGAAGCAATACTTTGTGAAAATGCATCTTAGAGTATTAGAATTTGTAATCAAAGGTTTTCTAAAGAAATTACCCATCTGTCCATCTAAAGGTGCATCTTTCTGTCACACTATTCTCTAATGACACAGATGTGATACATTACTAACAGGCTGGTCTTACAGAGGATTCAAAATTCAGAAAAAAATGTCACATCTTAAAACTCTAAAATCTACTTACAAAACGTTTCTCAGAAAAGCATTTGTCTTGTATTTAGTAATGAAAGTATTTACACTCCTATATCAGAGGATGCAGAGATAACATTGAGTGAAATTTTTCTTTCAGAAAATCTTGGTCATAAAAAATGAAGTGGGCTTTACTGATCAGTGAACTCTGATCTTTACTGATCACCAAGGGTGCTTCTGACCTGGTTAAAGGTTTGACATTTAAATTTCCAGCACAGGTGAAACATTTAGGACAGTATACTAATATGACAGATAACGCTTGTTTCTCTTCTTTAGAGTTCTTGCCAGCACAGTATTTTCTCATACAAGTAAAAAAAGGTCTATTTTGGTGCAATAGCTAATAAATGTGTGTTTTCCACATACCTCAGTGAAGGCACAAGTTTTCATATAAGAACATAAGGTTCCCATTACAGTTTCCATAGCTGATGACTTCTTTAAAGTAATTATTTTCTTACTTATCTTTATACCTATAACGGCTCTGGTTGTCTCATTATCTTTTAAAATAACTTCTATGTATTCTGCAAATAACTGGTTTATCCACGTCTGCTTTGAAATAAACAGAACGTAACATGTTGTGCTTTGCATCTGTTTGCAACACGAGAAACTATACAGATGTAAGGAAAAGGTAGAATCTCTTTCCCCACCCAAACCCTAAGACCTTCTATCTGGGCCAG
The DNA here is from genome assembly GCA_013397135.1 of Pachyramphus minor. NCBI lineage: Eukaryota > Metazoa > Chordata > Aves > Passeriformes > Tyrannidae > Pachyramphus > Pachyramphus minor. Next base: position 772,177 of record VYXB01007791.1, on the reverse strand, counting down.
ACTTTGATATTTGCCCCTTGGCTGGGAATCCACATCTCCAACTTCACACTTAGCTGCAGCGAAGTAGCCCTGCAGGCAGGCCAACTTCAACGAACCACTAGTGGTATCATCATTAAAATCCTGCTGAAGGTCACCATGGAAACCGCCTGCTGAGGCTTCGCTGCTGCACTCGGCATCTCCTAATCAGCTACCATGTGAAATGCAAATTCAGACAGTCTGAAAATTAGTCAAGAAGAATAGAGGATGAGGATGCAGATATGTGAAATATTCATGCGCTTCATGGAAAAAGGGAGACAGCATGAATGACACAACAAAGAACGGCCCCTGACATTCTTGCTATCATTTTGCATTATTGTTCACACCCTACTGTATTTCTAGGCCTCCAGTTCTGAAGTTGGTTATATGAACTGCCATATTTATAGTCTACGATAAATAATAATTAAAAACGGCCAAGGTAAAATAACTAATTGGAAAACCCACAAAGGGGTATAGCGTATAAATTACACAATAGATCGCTATTTCATCCTTCGTAACATCACCCAATTATCTTTTTAAGTCCAGTTTGTTTCATAAAAGGGGGAAAATTGTCACTATAAATACAAAACAAAACACTGAGCAGTAATCTTTTATTAATAGTCCAATCACTGTCTTTGAATGCAAGAAAATTTAAGATTCAGAATTAGAAATCCCCACTCTATAAATGAAATTGTATCATGCTTTATGTTTATTTGCTTTTTCAAAGTAATCTTTAATTCATGTAGGCTCAATTCCATTAGAATTGGTTACTAATACCTGTTGTTTGGTTTACAGCTTCTATCAGTTTGCCCTGTTCTTTTCCAAGTGGTAAAGTATTTCAAAACTGGCATCTCAGAACATTAAAAAGCAAGCGTTTATATTCTTCCATTCTGTTACACTAAGAAAGATATTTATTTTGTTTAGTTTCTTTTCATTTTATAGCTAAAAAAAATATTCCCCCTTAAATGCACTAATGACAGTAGGAACTGTTATCTATCAACTTAAAACAAACACTGTTGTGATATGCATGAGTATATTGTTCAAATTCAGTTATATTATGTCTGCCTGCACTTCTCTGAAATTTACTATTAGTGTTGTCAAGAACCACTCTTTCTTGCAAAAGAACTGCCATTCAACTGTATTGAACAGCACACTGCAGTTTTATGATGCAGACAAATGGGAACTAAACAATTCATTTTTACTAGTGAGCTACATTATATCCATTTTAATGCAGGCCTCTAGAGAACCAAGGCCAGTGCACTAATTTAATGTGCAACATAAACTTGTTGTGCTTTTAGAAAAGCATACCATAGATGTAAGACTCTATCCCATTCTGGCATGTGGAACATATATCATTGTGCATTCTGGGAAAGCATTTTGTCATACTTGCAAGGGAGTCCAATGAAATTAAGAATCTAACAGTGTGACGTTTCCATCATTAATACTCCCAAATATAAATCATACGAGAGACTTGTTTTGACAGGAACACTTGAGTGAGTTCAACAAGCAAACACTTATGGGCATAATCTGCAAATAACATAAAATCACACAAGTTCATTTATTTCCCTGGAAGCATGCCAGCTTACATAAACTGAGGATCCAGCCCATGAAAAGGAAAATTACTTACTTCCTCTGAATAGTGATCTGAAGGGAGAGGTGGGTAGTCACACTGTTCTATCTTCTTGCACAGAGAGTACAAGTTCATTTTATCACCATAAAAGGGACTCTGCAGCGCAGCCATCTGTTTAAAGAAAATGTACAGTTTCCTTTTGTGTTTTTAAGCAAACTTATTTTGTCACGAAATCTGTAATACTAACAAATCAAAAGTGATTCTTAATGACTTTCGATTCTCTGCTTAAATAAAGTGTTGCAGTGCTAAAAACAGAAGTTCTGTAACTATTACTGTAACCAGTGTGTGTACTCACCCTATGTCCTACAATTACAGCTGTCACAGTCCTTACATTGCAATATTTGAATTGCACACCATTAGGGTTTTATTAATAGAGTATGAAGAAAAATATAGTAGTTTACAATAGTGCTGTGAGTGTGGAGGGTCCCTGCACACAAGGGAGACCAAAAAACCCTGAAAACATACTTTTCCTTTGAAAATCTTTTGGAAGAAAACATGAAAATATTATCTGACCCAAAGCAACGCAGTGTGTAGAAAGTGCTGGGTAACAGTAGTTGGAGATTTTGTAACCTTCCACAGCCATGACACTAGACTGCCATAAAGCTGGATTATTTTTTTTTTAAAGCAAGAACACACTATCATCTATACTTTCAAACCAGACTCAAAAACTTCATAGTTCAGTATGTTATTCAAAAAGATACCTGAAAAAAAATCCCAAAACTTCATCAGAAGTCCAGAACTGGCACCTATGGCTATAATTCACAATTAAAATACAAAAATGAGAAAGTCTGTTGCAGAGCACTTATCTAAATGACAGCTTAAAAACAGCATTAGTAAACCTACTCTTTATTTCCAGACAATGCTGCAACTTGACATTTAAAGTGGAAACAAATGCTATGGTTACCTGCATTAGAAATGTAAAAACTCATTTAAAATCTCTCCATTCCGTTCAAAACCTTCGAAATCTTTTAACTCCAGCAGCATGAATGCTGCTCGGAGTGCAGAGCTGCCCTAAAGCCAGTCACCCTTTTCTACATGTGCTAATAAGTTTGATTTTGGAAGGACAATGTGTACATTCCCCAGACAGGCAGAGTGTGTGTGAAACACGCTAGTCCATGCTGTGCTACTCAGTGAGCTTCAGCAGGGACAGGACAAGCTGAAAATGGCTCTCATCTGTCTTGTGGTCTTCCAGATAGCAGTTTAACTCTTTCGTGTCTAAGCATCAATATCACTGAGAGAAATGTACGACGAAAATTACCAAAAGTCTCTTACTTTGTGTCTGATTAAAATGCCCTCAAATAGTTCAGTACTTTTTCATTTTACTTGCAAGTAAGGATAAAGAATTGTAAAGCTTGCAAGACAAATATCATGCTACAGTTCCATCCTAAACTCCTCCCAAAAATTCTGTAACTGTATTACCACAATAATGTGAATTTTTGGATTTACATGACATTGTCTCTTACCTTAAAAAGAATGTTAAAAATGCAAGCTAAAGACCAAAAAAGAAAAGAAAGGGGAAAAAAAGAAAAATCAACTACAGGGTCTGTACACATGCAGAAATTCTAAATAAATGCACAGATACTCATTTTTGTACTCTAGTGTTCATTAAAAAGTACTTTTGTTTGAATGCTGCCGAGTGTTAAAAAAAATTCTGAATGTCCCCTAAGGAGTTAAAACAGGAATACTATATTTTCATGCATCTCCTGCTTTGACAGATGAAAAATGTCAACTGTCCTGTTTTTATTTTCAAGCTTTTGCACTATTCATCTGGTTCATTAGTGCATCTCGCTGCTGCCCCTGACAGCTGCTCGCCCTCTCCTCCCAGCAGCTGAATTTTTCAGGCTAATTTGATCCTCCACACTGAGACGATCACTAGAATGATTGACTTGCTCCCTGACCTCCAGGGTCTGACTTTCCTGATTAGTATTCTGGGGGTGTCTGAGGGACGAAAGCCCACTGTCTGTCTTCAGGGCTGGTGGCAGCTCGCTCTCTCTTTTTTTTTTTTTCCTTTTTTTTTTTTTTTTTTTTTTTTTGAACTGTAAGCCACCAACCTACAACCCTGTAAGGATGCAATTGCTACGCTGAACAATAAAAGGAAATGTGTAAGACCTACTTTTCCATGTAAAGGTCCGTGTAGCAAAAGCACAGCATCTTGATTTTAATTAGTAAAGTCTACTTTGTTGCATATCAATTAAAACTCCAGAGGTAGTGTTTTTTAGGCTTCAGAAATACCTGGGGCTCTAAAAAATTCAGACCTTAAAACACTTCTAAAATTCTTATTGGCCGCACAGCATTGAATAATACATTGTAATATGCACTAGAAATAATATTATTTTAAAACAACACATTTATAGCAAGTTAGTCCAAAATTAAAACATAAATGAAAAGAGTTTAAGAAGGAATTAAGCATTTCTTGAGATATGATAAATTTGCCACAGCTTTTCTCCTACTAACCTGGAGACAATCCAGAGTGCTTATGAGCACATATCACCATCAAATCAACATAATAAAACATGCTCATATGCAGGCAGTGGACATGTCACAAAAGGACACCAAGCACAAAACCGCAGGTAAAAAGAATGTGATGCATTAGTCCACACAAGTCTTGGAAGAACCGCAAGCAAGCACTTTGAAATAATTTTTTAAAAAATAATAATACTGAGCAAAATGCTGAGCATGTATTTTGAGTTTGCTATACCTAAAATTTCAGAATTACATTTCAATGCTCTACGAAAAGTTCCACAACAAAATAAGAAAACCCATCACAAACATCTGGTATATTGCAGAATTAACTAAATGGGATAAATGCACCTTGAAAAAAAAAATTAAAAGTTATAATTGAAGACACTGCCATATACTGTAGCTATATATCAACAATAAGGGTACTAATAATTATTTTACATTTACAATAAGGAAAACAAACACCATCATACCAACTTAAATAACATCCTGGTAAAACTTCTAAAACAAAACGAAGGAGAATGGTATTTCAAGATTTTGAGTTAGTCAATGGAATTAAGATATTTAGCTATTTTGAAATTATTTACCAGATCAAAGAAAAACATAGTATTCACATAGGTGTTTAATTTATTGTAGCAGCATGAAGGCAGGAAGCTCAAAAAAAAAGATCTTTAGAAAAGCGCTACTGATTTCTGTCCAACAATTTAATTTCATACAACACAAAAGAAAAATTAACCTTAAATCATGGGGGGTTTTACATAATGATTACTTTTTCAAAAGGTTTTATTTGTTTGCTTCCAGTTTTAAAAATTCCTCAGGAAAACCAATGAGTGGCCAAGAAGTATCTACCTTTATGCTACCTCTGGGCTTGTGCGAGTGTGGACAGCAAAGCACTGAAACCAATGGCAGCTGCCATGGTCAGTACTGAGGAACCCAATACAGGATTAAGTTTTAGTTGAGAATGAAAACTTCTAAATGCTATCAGCTACAAAACATCATTCCTATGAATCATCCCCAAGGTTTAGAAGCAACAGCTATACACAGATCTGCAAACAGCAGAACTGCAATAGAGCTATTTGCTCTTAATATTCAAAGCAGCGTGTCAGTGATAGAAAGTAAATGAATATTACTGGAGACAATTCACTAGTAGTAACATATAACTTTAACAGGCTGACAGTGTCTTCTACAAAATCCTAAAATAAACAGGAGGTGCTGATACTGTTGAGTATGTGTTAAATGAGTTCTGCCGACTCACAGAGGCAGGTGGCTTTTCGGTAAACAAAAAAATATATGACTTGAGTATATTAGTTTTTACCTGGAAGATGACTAGGAAGACTTCACTGCCATTGTTGATGGAACAAATTTTTTTCCAGCATCCTTCAACACAAGTGTTTACTCTTTGGATCAAGAAATGATATGCAAAGATCTTTGAAGACATAATTGCCTTGGAAGCCTACCTGTTTTTAACACCTTCATCTGCCTCAATTTCAATTTGCCTAGTATCTTTATTTTCTCAGAATATATTATTTAAAATTATGTGTCACCTACCAATCTTGAATGTAGAAATACAGAAATTAAACAGGAATTGCAGTTTAACCCATCGTACAAAAATAGAGAAGTTACATGTGTCTGTGCAGCAGAACTCATTATCTTGAGAGATGACCCAAGCTAGAAGAAATAACTGAACATATTCTATTGTTTTACTTACGTTTTAAATATTTATAAAAATAGGAATATTTATAAAGAAATTTGCATAAAAGTAACTTATTGCAAAGAATCTATCATGAAAACACATAGAACAATTTTACATGTGCTTGCTATTATTCATTTATTAATCCTTCAATTCATTTATTAATCCTTCATTTATATTCATTTATTAATCCTTCAGTTAAGCCCAATCTTCACCAAATTGCTGCAAGATCTTTGTAGCAAGCCCAGCAAAAGGCAAGTTTCAAGTATTCCATACACTGAAGTTATGTAAGGGAGTGGGGGAGAAGGGGGAAGTACAAGAATGTTATTAAGTTCACTGTATATATCAATATTACCTCATAGAGCAGACAGCCTAGAGACCAGATGTCAGATTTGAAGTTGTAACCATTTTCGTGTATCCTCTCTGGAGACATATAATAAGGTGTACCAACTGCAATAAACACAGAAGCATTTTTGAATGAAAATTTCTGTTGTTACACAGTAGTAAAATTACAGTGTTCCTGGCCAAAAAATATTATTCATCTTCTATTTCTTGTTTTGCTACACATACAAGTCTTATTTACAACACTTCAGTTTGACAAAAATACACGAATTAGATATGTACTTCATCCAATGCAGCTTTATTTCCACTACTGATACCTAATTACTGGAACTATTCAGTTGTAGAATACTTCCAATTTCTGCTTTTAGAGAAGTTCAAAAGTAATTAGTTTCTCCTGAAGAGAATCCAGAGAACATACTAAACACGCATCCCTGCTTCTGTTCCAAGCTGTTATCACTGGCTAGAAACAACAGCCAGAAATTCTCTTCCACGGGTCAAATTTCCTTATTTGTTTTGCAAATTGTCTGTTCTTCCTTCTGAGAATATCTAAATCTGAAAAAGTTGCTTTAGAGACTAATAAACAATTTAGTTTGAATGGCCAGAACTAAAACTGAGCCTGAAATCCAGGACCTTCAGAGATGAAGGCAGGAAAGCCTGTGAGCCCAGCAGCGGTTGATGTTCCCATAAGTGACTCAGCCTCTTGCTGCAGGACTCAACTCATTGAGGGCTTTTCAGCTCCCAAACCTGTGCCTGTCCCAGCTTAATCCTGTCGGAGAGCTGTGGGCTCTGAAGACATCTGCTTTTAAAAAGCAGCATTTACTAGGACTGCCCCAGAGTAAATTTACATTGGATACTCCGGGACAGCTCTCCTCTTGATTTCAATCAAACTCTGCCCATCTTTATTACTTGGAAAATTCTGAGAGATGTTTCAGCTCTGTAAAAAAAAAAAAAAAAAAAAACACCATCACAGAAAAAAAAGTATCTGAGTGATCCATTCTTATATGACCGAGCAGTTAAAAAAAAGAAGTTATGAAAATTAAGCATAGTGGTAAGCATTTTGGTGCATTGTTTCTGAACCTTCTCTCCATATCCCCAAAATGACTACCTAACAGCAAAAAGAGTCACAGATCTATGTAGAATTTCCTTCCATTTTGTTTGGAATATTTTCTTAAGCACTGACTCCTGATGATGAAAATCAGCTGAATTCTGTCAATTCAATGTTAAGTTGATTTTATTTTGAAACCAAACACCTTGCAACACCAGAGGTTAAAATCAGCACTCTCACTACAAGATACAAAAATTAAGAGTATGAAGCTCACAGTACTTTATTTAACATAGAGATTTTGTAACACTTCCACACTTCTCACTAGATGAAGCTAATTCAGAATTGATCTCTGTATGAATGTTAGAAATGAAGACACAGTGAACACATAAGTAATTCCACATGTGAGTAATCGGGTTAATAGTTTTAAGTTATCAGAGAGGTAATTTTACTCATATCATTTCCACACATTAAGGATTTTGCTCTGACCAGGTGCCTTACCTTTCTCATGGAGTTAAGGAAGAGGGAGAAGTACTTTCCTATTGGAAAGGCCCAGTTCAAACAGGGAACCTCTGTACCACCTTATCTCAGGTCAGGCCACTGCTGTTGGTAACCCATGATTTCAAGTGATCTCTGTCTTGGCAGACAATACTGAGAATCCATATAAACTGAGAACATGCTTTTGTAACGTAGGCAAGGACAGAGGTCCCCAGATTGTATCCTACAATGGATCTGTTCTGCTAAATATTTCAGGGGGGGACTTCTAGTCCCTGGAAAGCAGAAACTTTGCAGCCCCTCTCCTTCAGTGCTGGTCTGAGGAATCACTGCAGCTCTGTACAGAGACTGCAAGTGAGCAAGAGCTTAAAAGGAGAAAGGCTGGGGAAAGGCAACTCAAAATAATGGATTACTGCAGGAGATACTTAAGTCTCATGGGATGTTTGCATTCACTCAAGAGAGGAATGGTCAAGAGGAATGGTTCTTTTCCCTGTGAAAGAATACACAGGTAGGCAAGTAGACTGCAACAACAAAATAACTACCAGAATATCCAAAGCAGCTCTGTTTTCTAATGTATCAACAGCAGTACTTTAAAGGGTGTTTAATGACAGATATCTTAACATTGGAAACTGTAATTAAACAACATTTGGCACAACACAGCTTTCATATTTTTATTATCCTTACTGTTTTACTTCCCTCCTGCATTTATTTTCTTTAACACCCCAAGGACTTGTGAGCTTGAACACCTCTGAAAAATTTCAGCTGCATTTTGCACCCATTAATTAATGCACTGGTTTCATATATGCTGATGCTTTGTTGGCAGAATTCATCTAACAACAAAAAAATAGGTTTAATAGTAATCTGGTTGTTCACTGGTTCCAGCAGCAGTGCCTTTGCTGCTCTGAGATATCACACAAGTATCTGGCAGTGAGTAATGTGCTAGAAAGAGGCTTCACAGAAACCACAGGGGGCAGTTGAAAACATAGAGGTTTGAAGGTTCATAGTCTACCAAAAGCAAAGGTAATTTTAACCAGTAGCTCTGGGAAGCCTGCTGATACATTAGGGGTCTGATATGACTGTGAAAGATTGATGATAGTGAAAAGGAAGAACAAATGTTACCATTTTACAGCATTTAGCCTAGTGTAACACCTTCACTGCAATACAGTCTGACGCCCCTGACGACCAACTAGTGAAAGGAATTGAAATTACCTATGTTAGTCATGGAATCACAAAAACAACTTGAAGATTCAGACATCATTACTACTTGTAAGCTGGTTTTTAACAGAACATGATGCCAAAGATTCATAATTCTGACATTCAGGAGCTACTGAAAGCACCACAATGACCCTTTTAACATGGTGAGCAACCTAGGGACATAGCTGTGCTGCTGGCAAGCAACTACCACTTGCAATTATACATTATGTTTCCTTCCTGGATTGTTTTTTTCTGTTAAGTGAAATACAGCATCCCAACAGCATAGAGACAGGCAACTTCCTGACTTCCTTTACTCATCTGACGTTACAAAAGTGGGATAATACAAGAAAATGATGTAACCGTTTGAGGTGCCTGTATTTTTAAGAAGAGAAATCAGTAACTTCAGTGTTCTGTTCCCCACATTTACACATCTCTGATAATCTGGAGTTCTGAAGATTAAACTCCTTTGAGATGGTTAGGGTCAAATACAATGCTTCCTCAGAATTTGCTGCTGCTCTGGAGCTGCCTCCCTTTAAAGATACACAATTTCAAGTTGAGTAGATCCAGAAAGTGTTGATTCTATATGCAAACGTCCTGCTAAGAGCTTGTCTTCAGCTACAGGACCTAAAATACCACACTTATCCAAAGTAATTCTGCAACCTAGCCCACATTATGCAAATATTTTAACTACAGAAGTCTACCTATAAATATCTTGGGTTATTTTGTAGTGGAGCATTGTAACAGAACAATTTATCTTCAGCTTTCAAACTACTGTAAGAGATCTCTGTACATAAAATAAGAGTTGTTTTAATATAGCTTCTTTGATGACTGCAATTAATCTGCTGCAGATTTCCCTGCCAGCCTTCCTATACACTAAGGGTGACAACCTCAGAAGGGTATCAAAGTGGAGTTTATTCACAGAATGGTGCTGCACACCACTGCTTCAGCACACCCTCTGCTGGGTTAGAAATCCACACACAAGAGGAGAGTATTTGCACGTATTTTCACAAGGCATTTTATTCCCCACAATCTGTGTGAGTTTATGGTTAAGTCCCTCATAACGCAGCCCTGTGCTTGGGACAGCAGTATCATGGAAATGACAGAAGTTGTCGAAGAAACACCAGAATTCAGTACAGATAATCCTTTGCATTCAAGCATTTTAAGACGACTGCAGATCTGCTGCTTTGCCCTGTGGGAAGGTATTGCCATCCTGGTGGCAGTGACTGCCTGGACAGCACATTGTGCAGCTTCATAGCACAAGTGCAGCAGAGAACTGAAGTGATTCTTTCTGTAATTGAAATACTGACATATGGACTATTTTTACATCCACTGAATGGTTAAAGAAGAGTGTTTGAATGTTTCCATGAGCTGGCCTTAGAGACTGCCATGTCTCTGAAGAGTGTAAGAAGAGTGTAAGGCCTGGCCTTCAGCCATTAAAACAACAACTACAAAAAAAAAAAAAACCAACAAACTAACAGTCACAAAGGAATGAAGATGAAGCCTTTGTTGAATTATACTCCCCTTTCTAATATAAAGTCTGCTGAAAACAAGAAATTCTGTCAAGTTTGTATGCAATCAACAATACCAAATGCCTCCTTTCCCTTTGCACTTTTGGAAGAAAGATTTCCTATTTTCAAAAAGATATAGACTTGACACAATATAAAAATCTATTTCTTGATAAGGCTGTATAGAAAGAGTTAAGAATATGAACAAACCCTGTCCACCTCAGTTCATTTGTTTCAAATGGACCATCAGTAAGTATTCTAATTAAATCAGTATTATTCATAATTAGCAGTTAGAAGCTGTACCTAATTAAAATTTTAGTACATTTCTTTATCTCTGAAAGCTTGAATGTAGTTTGCTACTGAAATTTTTATAAAGCCTGTAAACAAGTATAAATTGCTACACATATGTTTGTAATTCACTGGATTTTGTGCACCAAAGGTTTATAGAATCATAAAAAGATACAACTTTGAAAGAAATTTCAAGAAAATCAGCATCAGAAACTGCAAAAGAAATTAATTTTAAGAAGTGGTCCCTGCTAGTAACATGATAAATCAGAGAGTCACTGTCTCCCCTGTAGCCCAAGTTAACAGCTGAAACAAACCTTTTTCCCAGGCTGAATTCTGACATTAGGTCATAATTAAGAGTGAAATTGGAAAAGAGGAGACAGAGAAAAAAGAAAATACAAAATAGCAGCACCTCCACCAGGATGGAGCACCCAACATTAGAAACAAAGCTGCCATCCTCCCTCCCCTGCTCCCTGGACGATTCTTGATCTGTAGAAGATGATCTTTAAAGGGCATAAGGATTTTACTCTGTTTTTAACTCTGGGTCAGTCTTCAGCTTTTTAAACTTCTAGCTCAGTCTTTGCAACCATCCCCTCGCCATGAGCCAAAACAATCCAAGGTTGAGGCAGTTTGTTCCTCTTTAACTTCCTGACTTCTGCCTCAGAACACAGGTGTACCTCTCCCACCCTCACTGCTGACTTCTGCCTTTTTTGTGAGCTCCTAATCCACAGATTAGGATTTACACCTCCCTCTTCACATCCCTTGTCCATTTGCAGACAGTAGCAGGACCCAACTACAAACTGATCTCCACAGTGCTACCAGAGGTGGCCAAAAACCTACGAGGGCAGCACGAGCAGCAGCACTTGAGATAAAACACTGCCACATGCTTGTATCAGATCCTCAGTATGGGACCCAAGCACATTTCCAGTCTGGTCTCACCACTTTGCTGTCTCTTTCTCTCTCTTTTTTTTAATAATGCAAGACTACACATCTGTGTCTGAGGTTCGCCTCAGTCCAGCTACTGGTTTTGACTATACCAGTACCAGTATGCACCAAACATGGTAAAAAACAGGAAGGCACAAAGGAGTGATCAAAGCTTTCTGGACCACAGGGAAGTAAAAATCAAAAGTTTCCCTTCTAAAACATTTTTTTTGGCTGTTAACACAGGTAACACCCACACCTCAAATGTGGTAGAAACACACCAAACATCAATCCTCTCTTCCATGTTCTACTGGTAACTGGGAAAACAAAGTTAGGAGATGAGAATAAATACGGTACATTTTAATCTGAGAAGTCTGTTATTTCATAGTGTAATTGGAAGCATCAACATCTGAGCAAAAACAATTCTTTGTGTGTCCTCCCATGGCTCTAACACAGGCACTGCAAGTATTACTTTATTATTTTCAGGAAACACGTGTTCAAGGGGTAGAAATGTACATTAGATGATTCAAACAAAGTGGGGGGAAACCCCAATGAGCTGTAGTGCTGACAGTACTGCCTCAGTGTTACAATTTTTCTGTTTTTGTCCATGGTGCTAACCAATTTTTTATTATTATTATTATTTAGAAGACCTTTATGACCACGTTTTTATTATTAAGAACAATATAATGGATTTGGTTTCTTCCTCCTCTTGAGTGGGCACAGTATTTCCACCATGTTAAAAAAATCTACCTGTCCAACACCTGTACCTCAGAGAAAGCTTACCTAAAGAATGTGCAGCTGTTGTTTTGGAGCTGAAAAATCGACCAAGCCCAAGATCTCCAAGCTTTACTACTCCTGTAGCTGTTATGAACACATTTGCTGGCTTTATATCTGAAAGAAAAATAGATTAAATTTAAAAGTCACAGTAAGGTTGCAAGAAAAGCTACTGCTCTAATAATAGACCAAAAGAGGATTTTATTTACAGCTACTATTCGTAAAATTTAATGGTGCTGTACAGAAAGAATGAGTCTGAAATTTAGAATTTCAACTATTTTAATAGTACAAACATCACTCAAGCAAGAAAATCAAGAGCCATGGAAAACAAAAAAAGAACAAAGAATTCAAGCAAACAAACAAACAAAACCCCCAACACTCAAAGCCAAGCAGCAGATATAAGGCAGCTCATTACTACTTTATATAAGCTACACAGAAGTCTTCCATTAGAACTATAGAACCTCTTATTATGTCTAAGTCACAGCCCAGAAATGTCTTCTAGAAGTGCAAAAGATTTTTCATCACTTTTGCTGTTCAGATTACCCACACTGACATGATGTTATTTATTTGAAATAGGTAACTGATTCTCTAATAGCAAGCATTAAAAAAAAAAAGAAGCAAGTTTTACTCAGGAGAATGGTTATTTGCACTCGTCAATGGAGCTGGGCTAATCAAGTAGAAACAAAGAAAAATAATGATGTATACCCCAGATAGTTATTTTTCATAAGTAATATTCAGTTTAAGTTTTAATCCAGTCCCTTAGAGACAACAGCACAGACTTCTATTTTATGATTTTTAAGCAAGGTACCTATCCTGTTTCTAAATAAACTGACCTGTTATTCGTTTGGGAAGGGAGTCTAGCTCATACTGAGCTCGAGTGCAACGCACTGTGGCTCCAAACTTAAAGAGAATCACTTCATTTGGATAAGAGGGGATTACAGTTTGCATAAATATGGGTAGAGTGAAAGGAATGGTTAATAACCCTTCGAACACTAGTGTTTTCAGGTTCCCAATAAAGGAGTTACAAAACCTCGTAAGCTTTAGAGAAGAACACAGAAGTAATTACATTATGCTGCTATCTGACCTAGTTTTGGGGAGTTTGGATCACCCTTTGTGTAACAGTCCAACATGGACGTAGCTAAACTTAAAAACAGCTTTAATTGTCATTGGTTTTGGTGTGTAACCATGGAATCATTAGATTTGCCATAGGTTTGCCAGAAGCTTTGAAGTTAATATTTCATTTTAAGGAACTTAAAATATCCTTTTGGTTTGGAGTTTAGTTATAAAAAGTAATAAAGGAAGATACCTGCACCCTATGGAAAGAATCTGTAATTTTATGTCCTTTTCTTTGTATCGTTTGCACTTGCAGACATCTGTATAAATGCATAAAGGAAAAAAAAACAAGGGGGGATCACAAGGGAAAGCTGTTTACAGGGGCAGGGGCACCTAAGCTGATCTGCTGAAGGGTGCAACATTTCTAGCTGCAAATCACAAAGCCCAGCAGAGAACAAGGGGCTGCTGCCTTCAGGCAGCTCTGCATCCCAGTAGAAGGAAGCCGCCAATCTAAGACATCCCATTTCCCCTGAACCCAAAGAGACAGCCCACATACAACTCACAACCAGAGGGATTTCCAAGGGGAAAGAAAAAACTGGGCATCTGAGAAGCAGCTCTACAACGATCTGTTTTCCTTGACTCAGAATTACAGAGTAGAATGAAGCCAACACACAGAGGAGACAGCAATACAGAGGTCTAAAATGGGCCAAGGAGGTTTAATATGTGACAGGGGTAGCTGGCAAGTACAAGGGCTATTGAGACTTGTACCTGACACGAGACTGGGTCAGGGGTAGTGGAGAGGAGCGGACAACTGGAGAAAACGCTTACAGCTGCACATAATCCAGTAGATAAGGGACTGGGAAAAGGGCCTGTACATCACCATTAGACATGGCAGGAGACAAATACTTTTGTAAGACAACCAGGTGCAAGAGGTGGAAAGAATGGCTGTGCAAGAAGGCAGGTAACAACACTTGGGCGAGACACGGGACAAACACACAGGACAGAAAATAAGAGCCAGAAAAGTCAAGTAGCACATGGCAGCATCTCTCTCCATCACTTACAGAACTATCACTTCTTTTGAAAATTTGGTATCACAAGCCATGGCTGCAAACGAACACCTACCACAACAAATGTACAAACACAAACTTCTGTCACAGTTTTCCACTACTTATGAATCGTTACAGAAACAGACATTGTGTCAGCTGTCAAAATTGATTCCAACCAGCTTAATTCTCACACAGGAAAAGGTTCAGTAAAGACAAATCATCTTTGATCCTGTATTACCTCGATGCATAACACGACGAGAATGCATATGTTCCAAGGCACTGCAAAGCTGAACAAAGTACTTCCAAACTGTTCTTTCAGGAATCAGCCTCTTCTGTTTCTTAAAATGCTTAAAGAAAAAAGGATGGACAGTGAATATTAAAAATTAAAGCTTGCATAAAATGACTGGAAAAAGACTAAAAATCCTTTATTTAAAAAAAAAGAAAAACAAACACACAAAAAACAAGAGGCTCACAACCCAATGAGGAAAGGCTTAATAAAATTTCTTGATACAGAAAGCTTTTCCCTTAAATATTAATACATGTATCATCAATGTATGTGTTTAGTCAGTCCACACACAGAGCTACAAATAAGATTAATGCAATAAAATTGCTACTCCAAAAAAAGGATTTATACAGTATTTTGCAATCCTCATTGCTGGATTAATGTGGTCAGAATAGTCTAGCATGAAGTGGCCACAGAACAAATAAAGGTCAGATATAAAGGTATGTGCCGCAGAACTTCCCAAACTAAATACTTCCTTACACCAACACTGATTTCCATACCCTCATTTTCTAAATAAAAGAAAAACATAATAGTAGTGACGCACAGTCACAAAGATCATGTAAGATGGGTTGGTTAGTCTTACAAACTTTTGCAATACATAAAAGGGGACTAAAGGAATGATTTTTGAAAGTTTCATAATGATCTAACTCCTGTTCAAATATTTTACATCCTGTATAAAAAAGCCATTACTGATCTCCAGTAACAGTTCAATGGCCTGTTAAAGCTTATGAGAAACAAAAATGCTCTGTTACACACATCTTCTTCAAATATTATATTCAGGAACTGGAATCACAGTCCTCCAAAGACAAACTGAAAACCTGGAATTCAGCCAATGCTAAAACGTAGAAGTTTAATAATTATAAATTTTGCAGCTAAAGGTAAGAAGACTGAAAAATCGTTGCTCATTTAGCCTCTCTTTTTAAAGAAATTGTAGTATGTTAGATTTTAAAGTCAAACACACGAAAATACCTATACATTAATACTAGCAAAATTTTAGATGTAAAGCAAAGTACTTAGATGCATAATAACAGTGTGTGTACACACACACACACCACACAGTTCATGCTGATGCACACCATAAGAAAGTTCACATAACAAACATGAGTTTGGAAAAATAAAAATATTTCCACATACTAAGTTAAAACATGCTTGAGAGCTGCATCCACACGTAAGAGACATGCAGGAGTATGAAAAAGATGGTTTAAAACTAGCTGTAGCAAAATGCATCAGTGATACAAAGGATCATAACATTCCACTAGAATGTTTTTAGCTATAGGGATTATTTCAAAATGCATTTTCATTTAAATGAGGCAAAGCATATAAATTACGTCTTTAAATATAATTTTCTTTCAGTCTTGGACTGAATCCAAACAAACCCTGTGTATCTGTTCTCCCCATAGCTGGATTTGCATATCAGAGGATTGTTTGATGTCAACAGGAAGATGGAGACCAGGTTTCTTTTCATTTAAAAACAAATACACAATACATGCAAGTATGTGAGTATGAAAGCATACTTGCTTGATTTGGAATGCATTCTGAAATTATCATAATTATAAGTAGGTACTTTATTTAAACATTCTGAATTATTTTTTTTTTAACTGGAATGTAAGTACAAGCAGTGATGAAACGCCATTCACAGGACGTCTGAAATGGGAAGATTTTCCATTACAGATTTCCATTCCAATGTACCTGAAGTACATCAATGTACTCTCCAAGTACTTATGTACAAGTTTTACCATTTTATTCACTTCCCATCTGTAACACTGCAGCTGACTGTGCACTAAAAAATTGGCTTCAGTTCTTACAATGCAAGGATGCAATATAAGTGTGTCAGATGTAGTCTCATTCTACTGAAGGCATTAATAATTTTGCAGGATAATAATAATCTCTTCCTGAAATCAATATTATTACTTAAGCCCAAAGAATTTGTCTAAAGAGGATAGAGAAAAGCTGCTAGATTTGCTAACAATGTTTAAACTAAACAAACAGGCACATTTTCACTTGTACGGATTTATTTAAAAGATAATTGGATTATTTCTAAACACAATGAACATTATTTTGCTTAGTAATTAGTCACACTATCTTCTTAATCAAAATACATATTTTCAGTGTTTTCTTAGGCTGCTGTCCATCAACAGGCAAATTAGTGAGGAAAAGCCCACACTACCAAAAAGATTCATTTTGCAAAACTAGCTATTGAAACAAGCGTATGTTTCTAGGGAACAGTCTAGCAGGCACTGTTAATTCTGAGAAAAGTCAATAAGGAAGAGGAATTCCATTTCTGTTTTGAGCCTTACATTCTAACAAAAAAATACAAGTTAACAGAAAACCTGGTCAAGCCTATTTTATGCTGAACAGCATAATTAAATTCACATAGCTCACATAAACTGTATTCAAAGCAGGATCTTTTCCTTTCAACTCCATTTTAAAATATTCCACAATGCAAAATGCAGTTCTGATGGTTGTGGCGTTTGCTCCCTCCCTACAGGGAAGCCAAAATGCAGAAGACATGATGCTGAAACAATGATTTTTAACCCCTGTTGTAGCAGAGCACAGTCACACCACAAACAGCCAATGCTGAACTAACTCGCAGCTTAGTACAATAATGCCTGAAGCGTTGTAAGGTCCACACCATCAAGTTCATTTAATACAAGTTATTTAATACAAGTTATCTACCACTGTACACAGGTTGATATTACCTGCCCAAATTTGCCCTCATAGGAGTACAGCCTGACATACACCTCTCTGAAGTACTCATCTTCAACACTTCTTCCACCTGTCTGAGGCTCAAAGGACAGTCCTGATGTCCCTCGTACCCCTGACCTTCTAGGATGTGACATTAAAAAAGCACAATCCTGCTTGAGATCTCAGCATAGCTGAAACTGGGCAAAAAAAGCTGAAACTGCTCATACATGTGCATTAAAAATTTGGGCAGTGCTGCAAGCCAGTGTTTTATCAGGTAAACAGAGAATACCAGGTATGCTTAGGCAGCAGGCTGTCTTCCAGCAAGAATTATTTGTTTCAAAAGCCATATCCCATGAAATTTCCATCTCCATCTGAGAACAGAATTACAAAAAACTACTTTGAAGAGCCTTCACAAGGTCAGTATAGATAAAGCTGCAATTCAGTCATTCAATACAACTAGAAATTTTTGTCATAGATTTGATAATCAAATGCCTTAAAGAGCTCTAAAGCAGGCAGGCTCTATCACCAGTTTGTATTTTCATCCCTTTTTACAGAATAACAAAGCAGTTTCCTAATGAGAAAATGTAACTTCCCTGGATCTCTAATGGATTGCTAAAAGAAAAATTAAATATTCTCCAAATGTTTCCATCCTGGTGAAGCTAAACATAGCTGCCCTGCACCTAAAAAGCATATGCCATTCAGGTTCTTGGTGGTATTAAAAAAAAAAAAAGTAAATGATAGATGAGGGAAAAGAGTTTCAAGTCAACATAAAAGCATGAAATAATATACTGAGTTTCTAAAGATGATGCTTTAAAGGTCAAATTCCAAAAGCAAAAATGACAGCAATTAGCAAGTTGTTTTACCTATACTTAACAAGCACAGTTCAGAGAATACCCAGGACTGTGTTTGGATTTTTTAAGAAACCTAAGGATTTCCTGCAGGTGAGTAGACAGTGAATGTAGATGATTTCAACACAACTAGAAATTTCAGATATGACTGCCTACATCTCAGTAACCATGCTTGGAAAAAATTTAGTATTCAGTTCTGATTTGGGTGTATCACAGGATTTTACAGTGTGATTTACCCTGCTTTAGGCCTCACAGAATAGGAAAAAAAATAAAGGAATAAATTAAAAGAAGACAACCCAATGAGTGTTTAAGAGGCAAACTGGACTAAAGAAAGCAAGACGTTTTATGAAATTCTCTTGCTGACAGTCAATAATTTTGCAGTGTCATTAGTTAAAAAAAGAACAGAACTGTGAAACTATCATATAAGCCCACAAGACTATATACCTGAATTTTTCACTGCACAGGCTGTTGCCTAGAGTTACCTTCTGAAAGGTTGTATTTGGGAGAAAAGTGAAATAAGGAAGATGATGAAACAGATTCCTTTTCCTTTCACCATGTGATGAGACTCTAGATTGCATCATTTTGTTCTCATGACAAAGCTTCACGTCTGGCTTCCAAAAATATAAAATGTGAGAGAGGGTTACATTTTATTGCATACAGTTATCAGAACACAGTGATTCAATAACAGATACTAGTGGGGAAAAAACCTGAACTTCAAGAGGAAAGTGATGCAGAAATTATTATTACACAGAATTTTCAAGTAATACCTAATGAAGTTCTTGACCACTTCTGCCTGTGATTCTTTGGGAGCCCTTTCTAATGTGGATTGGCAGAAAGAACAGAAAGAGGAAGACAAGCAGCTGTAACAGGAAATTATGGAAGCACAACCAACAGTTCTCTGAATACAACAGAAACAAACCAGAACCGGCAAGGGCATGCAAGGCTAGACAGAGCACCGAAGATAAACCTTAGCATCTCTGTATTTTGGAGACTGAAGTATATGGAAATAAATTATCTACACAAGTCTTATTTTCTATTTAAAAAGCTTAGTACCAATGCAGTATCACAGGAGTTTTGTCTGGTTCTGCTCTTTCATGAATTGAGCTGCCATCTCTTTAACCCATGGTAAGTTTTCTGCCATTTTTCTCTGTTTTCTATGCAGAACAAAAATAGAACTTCCCACCACATCCTGATTCATTCACTCAATTTGATCACAGCGTGATCAAATTTGCCTACATTTCAAGAGCAGCAGCTGTCTCTTAGTTGTAAAAAGAGAACAAATACCAAAAAAACCCCAAACCCAAACTATCTATATCTACCAACCGAACATACAGAAAACAGCAAGTATTCAGCCAATAAAGTGACTAAAATGAAAATATTTACCTGGTTCTTTTTCCAGCTTTTATTTACAGTTGCTTATATCTCCAGTTGCTGAAGATGCCATACATTTACCTTTTCCCTTTCACACTCCACAAAAAAAGTGTTTTAAAAACCCAAATCTTTCTCTATCGGTCATCTCAGTATACAACATACTTTATTTAATCAAGAGCAACAAAAGACTGAGACACGGAACAAAAACTAGCATGTAAAATAATGGTACTAATAGAAGTACCTATGAGCATCAGAAGGACAAGTTAGTAGAATTAAAATATGGTCTTTCTTTAAAAAGAAAAAAAATGTCACAAGGACACCACAGAATTGAGATAGAAGAATCTTCTCGAACAATATTATCTCGTACACAGTCAAAATAAAGACATCTACTTACAAGAAATAATAAAACTTGTAAAAATGCAAGTAGAATTTTTCACATTTTCCATTTTAGTATGTATTCTTTCATGCTAATAATCAGACTGTTAATAAGACTCCTAGTTAAACTCAGATTCCTTAGAAAGCTCTGAACTAAGTCACTTTATATACATGTATTTTTATCCAACTTTCTCTGCAAGGATTCACATAATTTTTCCTTATTGAGCAGCCCACCTACAGTCAACTCTGTTCCACCTAACGTTTCTGCTGATGCAAAAAAGCAAGCACATACAGTGTTCAGAAATTAAAGACACCAACTGAAATTAGATCTACTTGCAGAGTCACTAATAACAAGTTTCCAATACTGCATCATTTTCCATGTCCCTGATGTTACCATTGACGAGGGCTTCTTAAAACACACAGCCACATGTTTAAATGCAACAGTATTTGTTTACGTGCATCTCTCTCCAAAAAATCCCTGTAGGAAAACTGGTGCAGTGTGAAGAGGTGAAACTCATGCTTGAATCATTAACTCTACTTCCTAATAAAGAGCAATAGCATGGCAAAGTAAAGAGCCTATCATATTAACTTTTTTTCTCTCTACAAACAAGGCAGAGAGATTTGGTTTCTCTTCATTCTCAGCAAGTTTTTCATATAGCACAAACACCGACGGTGTGAATTGCTCAAACATAACCAGGGGAAAAATTAAAACTGAACTATAAGTATTGTTTGCAGGGCACTGCAAACAAGAAAAGTACTCAGAACTACTATTTAATAAAATCTTTCAATTCTCCCTGCTCTTTAAGGGCTTACAGACAATTTAGCACCAGTGGGCAAAGGCGGAGAGGAAATATCCAAAGCCCTTCTGCCCAGTTAGAAGTACCTGAACAGCCTGCCTAAGTTAAATCAAGTTTCCTATGAATTTAACTTTTCACAGCTGACTGATGCCATTACTTTCTCTACATGTACTGCCAGTACTTACACAGCTTCAGGTGTGATGTCTGTGAAGAGGACTGACCACAAGACAAAACACTGTTGATAGTCTAATTATTTTAGCAGAAAATCCACCAGTTTATTCTTACTGTTCCAGCGGCAGACACAGACAATGGCTGACTCACAGAAAAACTAACAAGGCTGCCTGGCAATTACCCAGCCCAATTATCCCACGGATTAAAAACTGCAGGACCAGCCAGCTTTCATTCTGCCAGCACATGTATGTAGCTTGCAAATGGTGAACTGCTGCCACCGCTCTCCCTGTGGTTACCTGTGGCTGACAGCAAAGGTGACAGTCCAGCACCTGGCAGACCCCCAATAACACACAGGTAGAGCAAAAGCTGACCAGAACCTGCTCTCCTACCTTGGCAGCGCTCTATGCCTGTACCATTTTCCCCTCAGAACACCCAGTCCTCCCCCTTATACCTGCTGCACAGCTGACATATATATATGCAAAGCTGAATAAGGAAGCACTATTTTTTTTAATTACAGGGGGTTAAAAAAGTTTTTTAGTGGCTTTAATAAAGATTACTGGCAAAAATTAGCCTGACTAGTTCAAAGCCCCAGGTTCCTCCTTTAGGAAAAGGCACATAAAAATAGTTTAGCTTTGATCTGTAATTAGCACACTCTGTGTTACATTATCCTATTATATTACAGGCTTCTTCAAGCTACATTCTATCTTTTAAAATTTTACTCAAAGATGAGTATGCAAAGAACGTAAAAGTGATACAGAACACAAAAAGAAAAAGAACCACTGAGGTAAAAGATATTTTGAAGCTTTTAACATATATCAATGATGTGGCTCCAGCAAAGTGCCAAACAGGTCTATATTATAAAATATAACCATATGTTCAATAAAAACACTTCAAGTCAGGAGGTTTGGCATGCGGGTGGTGGTAGTGGTGTTTTTTTGCTCTTTAAATTAAATCCAACAGTCATGGGGGAAAAATAAAGCATGTAAGAGACACAGATACTGATGAAAAAAACAAAACAATCAGATTCCATGTTTTAAAATTTGCAATTATAGATCAAGATAAATCAGTATGATGACGAGAAAAAAAAAAAAAAGACATGTACAGAAGATTACTTAAAAAATACTTTTTCCAGAATCATAATGTCAATTGTCTGGACATAAATATACACATGAGGAAAATTTCGGAATTAAAGCCACCATAACTTCTCCCCCTTGAGAGTGTGTGTGTGCATGCAGTTTTCAGTTCTGTTTTCTTTACATTAAAAGACCCTTTACTCTTTCATTCATGACAGTCAGCTAATGAGCAGTTTGAAAATGTCTCTAGGCTTTACTTATTGTGCACTGTTCAAAAATTATTAAATATAAGTTTCAGGGAAGGGTACAGCTTTGTGGTATGCATTACTAGAAAATCAAAATAGTAAAATAAACTCGGTGAAGTTTATCTTCAGAAATGGCCTTAGAAATTATGAGGTAGTATTATTGCCATTTTACAGATTAGAATGTGGGCAAAGAATTAAGATCAAAAAAGTTAATTAATGCTGGCACCAATTTAAGCACCTCCCTCTCAATGTACATAGCTTTATGAAACAGTTCATCTTCAAAGCACAATTTCCACTCAGAACCCATGAAGCTCTGAACACTCAATACTTCTACAGTTCCAGACCCAGAGTTTTTCCTTGAGTGTCGGAAATACCAAACAAGCAATTACAATTCCCACCCAAAAGCAGCGGTTGAAGTGGTTTATACAGTGTCCCTTAGGAACAGTATCAGTAAGTAGCGACGGTCTTTGGAAAAATGTTGTATTAACCACAAAACCTTTGTCTTTCAAATTTCCTGTCTAGGAAATTACCATTGCTGCAAAGAAGGCAGCACAGATGCAACGATTTCTACACAGAGTAGCTGTACCCTCAACACTGAATCACATCACATCCTGTTCCCAGCCAGTCCAAGTTATCCCATCCAGGCTCTCTCCTTACTGGCAGCCACTTTGTCTGTCTCTAGGATCCTTACTTTGTCCTGTTCTCTGGCAACACATTCTTCTCTAATCCCCCTGTGCTCATCTCCAGTACTGGAAATCCCATTCCATAGTTTCCCAGTCCAGTACTCTTGTATTAACACTCTTACTCCTTGTGACATAACTTTCCTGTCTACCTTCCCTCAAACACTACCAACCAGCTTGTACAGGTGTATTTGTTTTCCTTATTCCCAGTCAGATCCTCCCTCTCTCTTCACTTAAGGATTACTTAGCTGTTTGTCCCAGTGTACTCCTGTCTGCCTCATCTTTTGTCTTCCTCACATTCATCTCAGATTACTCCCTTCCCGGTGCTATTAGAAAGAATTAATACCCTCCAAGAGACAGAAAAGCTTCAGCCCATCCAAAGCATCTGGAAAAAGCTATTTCTGGCAATGCCATTTCAGTCACCCATACTATAGGTCAAAGCACTGATAGTCACTCAGCTTGTAGGCAGTGCTGTCAGCACCAAGGGATGCAAAAGATTTAGACTGCTCTACACACACAGCAATTCTCCACTTTGGCTACTTTACCCCAGTAATTTCTGTTAAACACGTATGTTAGAAGAATTTATGTTTAGGTGAGTTTTCACAGCCATTATTGTAAGAAAAATCCTCTTTCCAAGTTTTACTTCTGTTTCAAGGCACAAGGGGCTTAGAGTACTTCAGATTCAATGGTTGCTATATTTTAAAATGAAATGTTGGCATGCAACATTTTAGCACGAAATTGCTATATTTTGACAAACTGAAAACACTCTCACACAACTAAATATTTGGCAGTCCTAGCAGCAAACAGTCCTGCTATACATGTGTGTGCGTGGCAGAAAACAGCTTCTGCAACACTCTCATTCAAAATACACAGGAAATATAATTCTTCCCACCAGCCTTCCAAACAGGAACACCAACTATCTCCTACAACTACTGATTGTAGGTCAATGTTGCTTCCAGTCTTTAAGCACTTAAAGAGCAAGTTGCCCCTTAATGCAGCACAGACACACCAGCCAACCTCAGAGCACTGCACACAAGTTTAAAAAAAACCCCTCGCTAATATATTTTGGCACAGGAAGGAGAGTCTGCGTTCCAGACCATGTGGAGGGGAGAAATTACCTGATGCACTTTCATACAGTGAAGCTCAAATATCCACCCCGGTGAAACATCAGAATGACTATCAATGAGATTTCAAACAAGTCTAAACAGAGCTCCAGCTACTGCAAGGAGCTATTTAGACATGCATCAGCTGCCTGAAAAGAAGTGGCTATCCCTGTATTTTGACTACCCTACAAAAAAGAAGTTTAAGGACAAAAAACTTCTCTGTTCCCAACTACAGAAACCTCAGGTATCAAGATGAACTCCATATTGATGGAAGGTTTTAGGATATTTGTCTCATTTTATCTACCTAATTATAGTATATTTATTTCTTTATTTGAAAGTTGAAAAAAATACACACAAAAGTGATTTCTGAAGAGGGGGTGAAGTCCTGGGTGACATTTTGTAGAATTCAAGTTATTTTCCATCTATCTTGAGAAAGCTGAAAACATATTTTCAACTTTTTAGATGAAAGCTTTCATGCTTGTTCCCAAAACATGTTTAACTTCCTTAAGATCTATATGACATATTCAGTTTAGAGTTTGCATTTTTTTTGGTGCACTAAGATTATTTGCTGAAAGAACCTAAAAACTAAAAGTATCTGCAGAAATTAAGTAGACCTAGAAGTTTATTGCTGAGTTAAACAAAAAACCCACCATTTTAGTGTCTTGATAACATCCCTTCTTACAAGCCTAGTAACTCTATATTTAATCTTAAAACAATATGCTAATTACTCTGCAAGATAATTCTAATTCTCATATTTTACCATCTTCAGGACAGACTTTACCAACTAGCTCTTTTTACTGAATTATTATAATGTATTTTCTTGATTAATTCAATTAGTAGATTCTTCTTTATTGGTGGCATTTTCTTTATCTAATATTATCAACCGTTGCTTGGGAAAAAAAAATCCCAAACTAAAAAAATCCACAGAACATGTTCACCTTGCCACTGCTGGTGGTGGAGAAGAACCATGACTAATAGAAGAAGGGATCAAATTCTCAAACCTGCCTTACAACATATTGTGTTGCAGAAGGAGGTGCTATTATGAGGTAACAACAGTTCTCATGAACTACCCTTAACCTCAGCAGCCACAGACTATTACAGGTTCCTCAGCAAAGACCACAGAAACCAACAAACAGACCCTGAGCAACTGAGAAACAAAGCAGTAGTTAATAATTATTTATTGGTATCATTTTTGAGGTAATAGTATCCAGCAACCTAATTCACAGATACAGAAAAATCAAGATTTTTCCCTTCTTTCACCATCCCCACGCAGGGGTTACACAGTGCTGAGGTTCACTTACTAGTGCCAAACCAACTGAGTCAAACGCAAGTATTTCCCCCTCACTGATGTTTGCCTCTCAGTTTTACTGATATGACCCATCCAAGAATTCTAAGAGGCCATTAAACCTGTATGGTAAGAAACCCTCAATTTCAGATCCTCCAGCTTTTGAGAAGGGAGGCTGTATTGAAACATCTCCCTGCGACAGAGGTAATTAAAAAAATAATTAAGGTAAAGTGGATTAAATCTGTGTATGTACATACATAAACACAGAGGCAGAGAGAACACAAGATACCTCTGATTTCATTATGTGATATGTAAATGCCAATGTACAGCTGCTTTTTTTTCTGGACATAGAACAGATTCTATGAATTCTATTAGAATGCATGTGAATGCACCAAGTGATTTTCCTCAGTTGTCTACTCAATGGGGACAAAGAGAGTATTATTCACAGGTAACAAGAGGGATGATATAAAAGCTGGGCAGCAAGGATGTGGTTCATTAAGGGAAGAACTAAAGAATTCATTAAGGTGCACTGTGAGGCACAGCAGCCTTGTAAGTATTCTCTGATGTGCCAATAATGTCATAACAAATACTCAAGTAAACTAGTTAAGTAGTTTTCCCTCACATTCATGTTGGTTTCAGTGTCATTCAAGCTGTGGTCATTTACGATTTCAAAAACATACTTGATCCTTTCTACAAATCACACAACAAGCCCGATACCCAAACACTCTTCTGGGGATGTCTCAACATTTTCCAACAAACTTAGAACAGCATTCTAGCAAGAACACTGGAATCCAAAGCATGGTTTGCCTTAATAACACCACAAAGTTATTTTAGTAGTGTGACAGGCTTTAGTAGTGTGACAGGCAGCCATGCTTCTAGGAATTTTCCATACCATTACGTATCATTTATTTTTCAGGCACTTTTTAAAATACTACTTCAAGAAGATGCTACATAACTGCTGCGCCCCACATTTAAACTCACATCGTCAAAGTAATCTACCAAATCATTTCCTCCACCAGCAGCATGAAGACAGAGTGCATTGTGACACCTCATACATATTTAATAATAGCCTGATAGGCTGTCATTAACATCAAACAGCAATCTGAGTTTGCTACATTAAACATGATTCCTGTGTTAAGAGGACAATCACAAAGTGCCTCCAAGATCGATCCTGTAAGAAATACCCACCGACTTGGACAAGGTATAATGAGGCCAACTGCACTGAAAAAGCCACACACTGGATCTAAAATTAAATAATAATAATAAAAAAAAGGCAAGGGAAAAAGAAAAAGCTTCAGTGGGTCACAAGACCAGACATGCCATAAGGCAATCTGTCACAGAATACTCATATTAATAACTGTTGTGTCAAAACTGAACATTCAAAAGAAAAGACAAACCTTCCTTTATGTTTTATGAAATGTAAGCCCACAGAATAATTTATGAGATGAAGAAAAATATCACGTTTGGCTATAAATATTAACAGACGCTGTCAACCTGCTTAGAACTAAATTTTGACTGTCCTACCTTACAATTATCAACTTAGAAAGGAACACTCTTCAAAAGCTCAAAAAAAAAAAATCAGTATGAAAGTCATTAATGAAGAAATTAACATTCTCTATTCATGTAGGTCCTCAGCAAAACAGCACAACTGTGTCCTGTGCCCGGCTGCTGCTGAGCCAACGCTCACTGACTGGCATTGTTTGTGCCCAGAGTGGTGGTGTGCTCTGCTGACAGCAATAACATGGTGTGTTCAGAAAGCACCCCAAAAGGACACGCTAAACCCAAGATCCAGTGGGAAAAAAAGGGAAAGGAAAGAAGGGAAGTAGTTGTCAGATGACAAACAAAGATTAAAAAAGGCAGCTCAAAGTTAATACAAGTTTGAAAATACAATGGGTCTTGGATACATTTCTCATTAGTTAAACACAGGCATTTAAGAACTACAAAAAAAACCAATTAACCCATATTGCACAACCATGTATCAGTAAGCTCACTGCATGTGACATCACACAAATACAAAATATATTTTCAGAGTGGTTAACAGCTCAAGTTCAAGATCTAGAAGACACTTCTGCCATACAACACCTGTTATTCTCTGCTTTCATACTATTACAAAGAACAGAATATTGGAACACAAAACAAATGTGCCAGAAAAATCAGGAATGCCATTAAAACATATTGTTCTAAGTGGTGGTGACAGTGCTTTTCTTTACAGGCTTTTTTTATTTCTCCCCAGTACTAATATAACTTCAGCCTACTAATGTCCCCATCTGCACTTACATTCCAGGCAACAGTGTTAAAAATACTTACATAAGCATCAATATTTAAAAAAAAAAAAAAAAGTCAGTCTAAACACTCCACTTTTCTCTGCAGTTCCTGACATTTTCACTGCATTTCACCCACTGATGAGCATACAGAATGAAAAGCCCAAGCTGAACATTACAAGCTCTTATTTTTTTGAAAAAAGTTAATCCCTACCTTTATCATTCTAGAGAGATCTCCAGCATCGGCTAATTCCAACACTATGTTCAGTTCATTGTCTTCAATGAATGAGGCATAATATTTAATTACATTTGGATGATTCAGTTGCTAACAAAGCAAAAGAATAATTCACATTTTAGCATAGAGTGCACTGTGTTTATTAAGACTGACACAAAACATTCTTATTTAGGCAAACAAAACAACCCCTAAAATCTATTTCACTACGATGCAAATTACAAAAAGTATATGTTTACAGGAAGCACTTACAAATACTTCAAGAACATGACTGAACTTCAGGATCAACATAGCAACAGACATTACAATTTTAGAGCAATTTTGTTTCCATATATATATCCAATAGCATGCTAAACTGTTATCTGAAACAGCAAAGTCAATTTTTAACATCGTGATTTTACTTTACATAGGACACAGTTGTTCACAATATTGCAGTTGTAGCAGAAATTTCTTAAATTAAAGTGTTTACAGTGCTTAAAGTGTTGTTCATTTTTCTATTGGATTTACTTCTCAGTGTTAATTTTTAAAATAATAAAGATCACAAAACTGTTCAAGTGAGGCTTATAGAAACAGTATGCAAACAACAGTGGACACTAAGTATGTCTACGTAAAACTTAATATACTGTGATGATGGCTGCACATTTTTTAAACAAATCTTTTACCTTGAGAAGATCTATTTCTTTGATGCAGTCAGCACGTGCTTTGGCATCCATTAAATCAAATATCTGGGCACAAGAGAGAAGATTTTTATTAAGTGATAAAAATAAAGCAAATTATCATTATTTCATAGCATCCATAAAGCAACTTGAATTATGCATTTCATGGCAAGATGTAATATTACAGTGTGAAATATTTCTAATGACTTGATGCACTGATTTAGTGCTATGGCCATTCTTTTAGCCCCCTCATAGGAAACAAGTCCATTTTAAGTACAAGCTTTGCCATCTCCACGTATCTGCTCAAACACAGAGGAGTAATTTAGCACATTTCCTCATACATGGCTCTAATCCAAATCTCAGGGTCCTAAACCATTCCTGTCACTTCATTACCACAAACTGATTCTTACTAGTACTGAGCATATCTGTTTTCCCCCCTTAGTCTCTTGCTAGAAATTCTTCCTCTCTCATTTGCCATTACATTCTGAATTTAACAAAAAAAAGCCAAACCAACCAAACAAAAAAATCAAATTCCTTGTGGTCTGTCTACTACATTTTGAGTTATCCAGAAGAACAATAAGAGACACTATGAGGTTTATTGTCACAATATTTATGACATTAAATTTTTCGGTTATAACTTTCCAATGCACATCATCAGTTTCTAGGTAGCCTCCAGGAAAAGATGTTTTATGTGCTGTGAAGATCAGTTGTACCTGGTTCCATCGGCTCAAAATCTCTGAAAGCTCAACAGCTGACAACTTTGATATCTTTCCACCAACTCCAGCACTGAATGTCTGCAGGGAGGTCCTCTCGAACTGACTGCCTAACTGTTCACGGAAATCACACCTTCATTCACTCTCCCCGAAGAAGTTCAAAGAAATCAAGAAGTTTGCCCGTGGTCTGCTAAACCTCATCTTCATTTCCTATGCCACTCTGCACACTAAGTTTGTCATTCCTTTAACCAACTGAAAGAAGTCTAGAAACTGCATGCCTAGAGCACAGTCCTCATGGAGCACACACCTGCTCCTGACTAACCACTACCTCCTTTCACATATCCAATCTGCCTTCAGAACTTGCATAAGAAAGAAGAGGCTGGAGTGGATATAAGACTCTCTTTCTGACACAAAAAAACCCCAAAACAACTCAAGTCAAGAAACCAGACTTGGAGATAGTAAGAGGAAAAGGGGGAGGAGAAAAGAAAGAAATCAAAACTACTTACCAAAAAAGAAAGGGAATAAACCATCACACAACTACTTGTATATTAAAGTCAGGATGATGGGAAATAGGCTGAGTTAAAAGCAGTTATTCAAGGAGGAGACTGTGGAGGATTTCAGAAAAACACAGCAGGATAAGTCACAAGAAAGGAATGCTAACACTAAGAAAGCTATTTCAGACGTAGTAGAAGAACAGTTATTACTATATGTGAAATTACAAGTACTAAAAGATACATAACACTGATGGAAAACATAAAATAGAGTTTATGAGATGAAGTTGGAAATTTAGTGAAGAAGGTTAAATAGCCTGTATCTATTATACATCTCAACTTTGAATGAAAGAGCATCACTCTTTAATAATTCTGACAATAGACTAAAGTCCTCGTGTTTGGTAAAGAAATGATTTTTCTAGGAAACACTTAGGAAAAATCTAAATATGAGAGGCAGCACATTAACTGAGGAAGCATTGAGAAGGCATGAAATCGTCATTGTCTTTCCTTCTAATCTAAAAGACCAGCAAATAGAAAATTTTATACACTCTCTTCCAAATACAATCAATGGAAGTGTGTATCAGGGAGCAGGGAAAAAAAGCAGGCAGGTACAGGCGCACTTCTGGAGCCTTTGCATTTTTGCCAAGTTCTAGATAACAGTGAGATAAGAGCATTCCTTAGAAATGATACTGAGATTCAACTCCAAACACATCGGAACCTAATCAAAACTAGACAGAATTTCAGACTGAAAATTGTATACAAATTATCTACTTTGGAGATCTGGAACAATTAACAAAGCACGATTTCAAGATTCAAACCAGAGGCATTTCACTGTGTGACAAAATAGGGCAGTTGGCACCTGTTAATGACTATTCCAATGTACCAAAAGGTATAGTAATTTACCTATTCCAGGAATATTTTGCCTACACACCTAAGCTAACAGGTTTTGCAAGAAACCTTTTTTATAACCTACACCTCTGATAGGGACATAAATCAGTACCTGTCATAGAGCAATAACAACACAACAAAAATAAAGCCTTAGACTCAGGATTGAAAGTGAAAGATCAAGAATCAAGGCGTGGGAAAGAAAGACAATTTTGTTTGTGTATTCTGCATAGTACTCCCAGCACTTCTAATTTGTTATTAAACAGCCCTGGAGTAGACTATACCAAGCAGTTGCTCCCACTAAAAGACCGACTGAAGGTTTATAAACATGACTCTATACTTTTGCTACACTTCATACAAGCAGCATGGCAAATTTGTCACAGCTACAGCTACACTGAATATTTCAAACATTACTAAATAAAACAAAACATTACTAACAAACATTAACTAAAATAAAGCAACACAATTTGATCCTTACAAACACAAACATAGACTATCTGAAGATTCACTGTTTAGCATTCTTGCAGTTCTTCCTTAGAATTTGATCTAGTTCTAACCTCAAGAGACTATAAATAGCATTTCCCAGAAATCAGAATTTCAGTTTGACAGACATTAACCTCCTCCAACAGAAGGATTAGTAAAAAAAAAAAAAAAAAA
>VYXB01007791.1:735955-740877 GCA_013397135.1 Pachyramphus minor | reverse complement strand
AAAAAAACCACAACTCAAAAGAACAGAAAAAAATAAAATAATCCATGGCCTCTGAAGAACCTCTGAATCATACCATATGCAAAAAGCTTCCAGAGATTTTCATTCTGAATAGATTATCTTTCTATTCTGCCAAACTGCTGCAGTTTAGATCAGAGGACCCAAGAGTAATAAGCCGTGTCAGCTCACACAAGGAGGTTACTGTCAACAGAACGAAAAACCTCCATGCTTCCTCACCAGAACATGACTCAACACTGGAGAACGTCTTAGTCTGAAAAATGGAAGCTACAATGAAAGACTTCAAGATCCTTTCAAGTGCATGTCAGAACTACCCAGGGCAGTGGTGAATGCTCTGAAGGCTCATTCAGCAGAAGCTGTCCTTGCCTGTAGTTTACTGCAGACTGACCACTGATGTAACAGTACAAAGCAATGTCCGTGTTCCCTTCACAATGATAACAGTTCACACTTTTGCACGCAGACTAATTCCATCTTCAGCTTCTGCTACTCAGCAGCCAAGCTGAAATTCAGCTTATGCTCCCCTCCCTCCAGCATGAGCGTTGCACACTGATCTCTCACATGCACACAGTCTGCAGCCTTGTAGAGACAGCACCACCATTGCCTTCAGCAGCCTTGCCACGGGCCTCATTCCACCCCAGACACTGCCCAAGGACTTCCAACCTTTTGTCTGCCCTCCTCTTGGACTGCACTCACATTTTGAGCTTGGCTTTAGCTGTAGCAGCACATGCCCTGCAGTTGAGTGACTTAACTGTAACAAAGTCATTGCAGTCCCATGACTTGTGTCTAACCTGGGTTTAGGTTCAGTTCAGCTCTGTGGCCTTAAGGAAATTATAGCAGATACAACAGAAGCCTAACAAAACCAGAGTGATTTTTGGATAAGCTTGAGTGATAAGCTTTTGGATCAACAGAAAGCATTAGCAACTGACTGCTCAAAAGCACCCAGGAAAATCCCAGGTACAGACACTACCAGTGCCCTCCTTCCAACAGGGCTCAGATTGCTGATGATGCTCCATACACTGATTATTGGAAACCAGCTGCAATTAGACCACAAGTGTTAGCATCACTGTAATTGGCTAACAATAAAAACTGCTGCACTTTGATTAGACTGCTAGGGCATTCATTAGACTAACAATAAGTTCTAATTCTTGATTCCACCTATGATGCCAAGACCACAGAGTAATTCAGGCTAGAGGTACGTTTCTCTAGTCAGCACAAACTCCACTCAGCACAAACTGCACAGTGTAATACACTAATTCAAATTTTAATTATTTTCCCCCAATTTTTATTTCTAAGGACTATAACAAGATCAATATTTTAAAAAGGAATTATGCTTGCCTAATGCAAAAATCTAGTCATAAGCAAAAAATACAGCAAATATATTTATGATGGGACAGTGTTTATGAAGAGTATAATCAAGAAAATCTCGCTGTGGTAAGCACTGCATCTTAGCAATTACTGTGAGATTCCTTAAAACAATTTTGTACATACAGCTGAAGAGTTAAAGGAGCATTTTCAAAACCTTTAGCAATTTCTTTTTCCACCTAGCAAGCACACTAAGTGAAATAAAAAGTATCTTTTCAGCTCTCAGTTTTTCATCTCATTCTGCAACCAACTGCATACAAAGGGAGAGTAAAAGGACAGATACACACTGATAGTTATTACAAAATACTCCCTTCTGTGTGCTATGCAACTAAGGGATCTCTGGTAACTTTGCATTCAATCACTTCTCTGCTACCTTCATGTGGATGTAGATTATAATTTTTTTTCTTTCAGCATTCCAGAAATGTCAGTTGTAAGTACTGTCAAGAGATACAGGTATTTTTAGAATACTGGCTAAGCTACTGTAAGCTACAGAGAAGGAACTGTTCCTATGCAGATGTGTAAACTAAACAAAGAAGTTGCAACACATGAATCAACTTCCTCAGTAAAGTTCTTACATATGTGCTCACACGTGCAACTACAGCTCCTAGAAAGCTACGGGCACAGCAAGAAGGCAAGAAACCTTTAGCCACCTGATGGGCAACAGGCCTTAGCTTTTAAGTGTACACTGTATCTAACCAATTACCAGCTACCAATGGAACTCATCATCTGATGGAACATGAGAAGTTGGGAATCTGCCTGATTTGCTCTGAAGTCCAGCACTTTTCTGGGTTCTCCTTTTCAGTATTGAAAAGGATAAACGTCTTTCTAACCTTATTTAAGTCACTATGTAACCTATTTCTGTTCCACTTGAAACTCTGTATAAAATAAAAGTACCAAAAAAAGCATTTCCAAAGCAAAACACGAGCATGACTGCTGTAACATAAACCTTCAGAGAAGTAGGCAAAATAAAGACCTGAATGCACATAAATATTAAGAGATACAAGCATTAGAGTATTTTGCCACCACAGTCCTGCTGTGCTGAGACAATAGTGCTTCATAAAGTGTGAAATTACAAGTGTTTTTCTAAGATTAATTAACTGTAATTCAGGCCTGAAGTAGCAATCCACTGACAATGCACAATGAATAATGAATGCAAGTGCTAGATAAAAGGATTCATTGTCTGAATCTCTAACATGGGGCCTCCAATTTTGGAATAAAGGGGAAAGAAAGGTGGAACAATGTAAGGCAGAAATGTAATAAATTGAGAATTTTGTTGAAATATGTAGTTTCACATAACATTTTAAATTTTGAGTAGGCAAGGTTTCATTAAAAAATAGCTCATAAAGTGAACTCATACAGCCTTACAGTCACTGACTTAGATGTGCACTTCTTGCTGTTTAAGCATGTTTTGTGAGCGTTTATTCCAGTATCTAGGAATTGCTTACTTTCCCCTTGGAAGTGACTACTGGAATGTTCATTGCTCAGAGCACTGCACTGTACCCCAGGGTTACGTGGAGTGGCAGTAGCAGAGAGGTACTGCTGCTTCCTCAGGCATCATCTGCACGATAGTTTGGGCAGGAGACTCAACATATGTTAAGAAACTCACCTGGAAGCTTTTCAGTTTATAATGCTATGGTCACAGTTTATTTGTGGTTGATTTGTTTTTTGATGTTTCTTTGACTCTTAAGTGTAATTTAGACATTAATGAAAGTGAAGTAGTGATGATCTGCTTTTTACTTGTTTTTATTTAGAATTCAACAGCATCTCACATAGTTTCCATTTTCATGGTGGAAAAAGAGAGAACCTAATTACTATATATACCACTTTCCTAATTACATGTAGGCAAACCACACATTGGAGGATGAATCATAAACAGCAGAAGAAGACTGAATATGCTATTTTGTGTATTCTGCTTGTTAAATTACTATTAAAAAAGCCTGCAGGTTGAACAGTTGTCACTGTGCTACATACCCTACTGAAAACCAAATCAAGAATACTACTTCTTCCTGTCATCTGGACTCTGAATTGGTAGCAGCAACTACAAATTCAGGAAGAGTGGTTTCTGTCACCATCTGCTTGTCCTTTCTCCCACAGCATCTTCCTGCCACTTGCTTCTGCTCACATTTCATTCCACAAACACACATTTTGTACGCACTAATATAACATTTATCAATATTGCACATGTTTTAGCCAAATAAAATTTTATTAGCGGAAAATAAACATTCTTGTTGGAAAGCTTCACCAGAACTCAAAACTGGCAATCCTTCGGGAACAGATAATGGGCAGAGAACCTGCAGCTCTGAAAGAGAGAGTAAGTGAAGGATTCTAAGCCACATCAGCCCATGATGGTAGAGGCACACATGGGGAACCACTGACTAGAGAAAGAGAACACCTAACCCAGCCAGGAAAACAGAATCGGGAAGGGGTGGAACAAACACGACTTGCAACACTGGAGAGGAAGGCACATAGTAGAGAAGATGTGAGATGAGAATGGGCACACAATGGCAAAGGAGAAGAAAGTTCAGATCTCAGCTCTGTCATTTAACACAATGTAGACCATTTAGAGATACTGTCTCAAAGTGGAAAGCAGTATAGATGCACAGGTCTAAAACAGACAGAATAAGCCCCTCTCTCACAACAGAAAGAAGTATTCCTCCTGTTTTGTCCATGCTGAGCTTTCATTAAAAAGGCATCAGAAAAAAAGGCAGTATTTTAATTTGAATAAAACATGACTGAAATTAAAAGGAAAAAGCACCCTCATAGAAAAGCAATCACTTCTCACCAAAAGATATCTGTGAAAACATTTTATAATGAAATTCAGTATTGTAACCATATTTACCAAAAATATTTCTAGGGAATCTTAAGAAAGGTAAAAGAAGCACAGTAACAATTAAGATGGCCTTCTGTCCAAAAGGAACAGCTTTAGATGAGAGTTATGCAAGCTGCAATGGCTGTGCCAACACTCAGTGCTGCCACGAGCCTTTTGAGCTCCAAGTACTATGTCATTATACACTTCGGAATTTTTTACCCTTACAAGTTAATCAAGTCTCACTTTCCATTCAGATAATAGTCTCCTACATACATCCAGCCTTCACAGCAAAAGTGACTTTACAGATCACAGAACACAGCCACTCCTGATGTGGACTAGGTAGTAACTTGCAATGGAAAACCAACCACCTATGTTGGACACTTTAGGAGAACTGGAACCCTATCAGGATAAAGCCATCTGGCAAAGCCATAACTCTTGGTATTTCCTACTAACAACCAAGTATCTTCTTATAAATTTATTAAAGGATTAACTAAAAATCAAACAAGAAAGCTTTTCTGCTAGAGAAATCATCACCTGTAAACAGACAGCATGATGTTGTCTTCAGGCACTGAAAAAATCTTTTGTCAAACTGTGAATCTGACGTCAGAATACAGCTATACATACTGACTTCTGAAATACTGTTAGAAGTACACATGCTAAAATGCCTCTGTACTCTTAATGCAAGCACTGTTATAAAAATTTCATGGTTAGACTTTACGACTTTCTTCAAGTACCC
>VYXB01007791.1:718455-730955 GCA_013397135.1 Pachyramphus minor | reverse complement strand
AATGAAGTACAGTGTTTTAACTTGGCAGATAACAGACTAGGTCAGAACTTTCAGGCACTTAATTTCAAGCAGATAATGAGCTTCTAATGGCACAAAGTCTAGTTGGAGGCCAGTAGCTAGCAGCATACCTCAGAGGTCCATACAAGGTCCAATCCTGCTTACCATCATCATTAATGATCCAGATGATGGGGCAAAGAGCACTCTCAGCAAGTTTGCTGGGGACACGAACAAGACAGGAATGGCTGATGTGCCAGAGGGTCATGATGCCATCCCAGGGGACCTCAGCAGGCTGGAGAAATGGGCTGACAGGACCTTCGTGCAGTTCAACACGGGGAAGTGTAAAGCCCTGCACCTGAGCAGCAATAACCTCATGCACCAGTACATGCTGGTACACAATTACAATTAATTTCATGATCACCAGAACACATTCTATCTGTTTACAGTTTCATTATTCCAACAAGAAATAAAATTATCTCTTTCACTATTTAAGAAATTATAGTATCCACTCTCGAATAAGTTTAAAATAAAAAACCACCAGATTTATGTATGTACCTGTGGCTGAAATGGTGGAGCAGTAGGCCCCTGCATGCCTTGTGATTGTTCATCCATTCTGCAACGTACAAGTGTTCCTTACCTCCTGAAAAGAAAAATACAGTCATTACATTGTAATTCAATCTGTATTTATGATCGATGAAAATCAGCAGAAGAACAAACAAATTCATCTTCTCATTTGTATGCTTGAGTTTATGAACATTTACCTACTCCAGCCATGCACTGTTTCGGGAAGGAAGTTTTTTTATGTTTAGTTATTCTATAAAAATAAATAAATCACTATACACATCTGAACTTATTATTAAAAAATGTGAATCAAATAACTTGCACCAGACGAACGGTTCTGTCTAATAAAGGCAGTATCATCCCATTATTCTTCAGAGTCACCAACCACTTATTTAAGTTCAAGATACCTGTTGGCCAGTACCTTGGACCTACGGAGAGCACAGGATATAGCAGATCAGCAGAAGACTTAAAACTGCAGCACACATGCTGCTTACATTGCAAAATCTGTAGGTTTTAGGGAGCATGCAAGAGCAGTTGCACCTAAACAGAAAAAAGCTAACCAGGCGCACTCATTACGCTCTGACAAGCCAGCTAAAAGGCCTTTGAAGTACCATATTAGAAGCACAGCCTCCATTCTCAACCACAAACTTCTCATTTCTCATCAGTAAGCTGGGAGGAAAGATGCCTGCCAAGTTCCCAGGACAGAGACATGAGGCTTTGACCAACCATAAGCATTGCAAAATGCACTGAATCATTACTAGGAAGAAGAGGAAAGACAAAAACACAAATACTCAGGAGGCTTTTTTCCCCCCCTGACTAAGTGAATCCCTTCTTAGGCTATTCAACACTGCTGAGGGGAGCAGATGCAGTACCAGTGTTACTGATGCCTACAGGGGCCACCTCTGTGCAGATGAAGACAACAGAAAGTTCCCTGGCAGCTTCAAATGCAAACAATGAAATAAACTTCCATACAAATAAGAAACAAGCCCTGAACAACTTCTTCATTGCACTAAGATGAGGTATCTCTGCCTATTACCTGGTCAAACCTGCCAAGACCTTTGGAGGAACGAGAGTCATGTGTCTGACAAGGATATTTTCCTTTCTTTTCAATTTAATCTTTATTTTCTTATTTCCTGCTCCAAATCCTGAATGTTCTAGAAATAGTTAGACATAAAACACTTTTTACCATACCTCCTAACATTTAACGTTAGGAAATTTCCTATGATAAATTTATTCTGCTAAACCTATGTACTTCTGAATACAAAGCTATTTACATTGCACAATTCTTTGTTTGGTGTGAGTACATAAAGTTTTCTCAAATAGCATTTTAAGTTCAGCATGAAAGCACAGAATCTAGTAGCTATTAAAACATATGCAAATCTTCCCAGTAACGTCTATAGAGCATTAAAAGGGTTAGAAATAACAGAAAGCAGAAAACCTTAGAAAGGTTTAATTGCAAAGTACTTAAGAAACTAACAAATAGCTCACAGTACTGTTGTTGTTCTTGCACTACTGTTGTGATAACATCACTAATAGACAAAATAATCACAAAGCAGCTTTACAAAGTTTCTCCATGTGTACAAAGTTTCCACCTTGTGTACTAAGCAGTGGACTGGATACACAAACAAATCATTAGTGATCGGCTCTCCCTTGTCCATTGAAAAGCACTCACACCCCACCATCCCAGTGCCATCAGCTATTCCTAACACCAAACCACAGCCACCCTCCAGAGCTCCTAAAGGTCCCTTTGGGCTTTGCCTTCCCACCCATCATATCCTGTATGAAGCGTACAGGCAGCAACTTCCTGTTCTAATTTATTAACTGCAACCAGTCCAAAGACAAAAAAGATCCAAAAAAAAAAAAAAAAAAAGCAGTTTCAGGCAGGTCAAAATAAAATAAATAATTAAAAGCCCTCAATTATCAAATCACAGTGAGAGGCAGAAAAAAGGAGATCAGAATTGCCAAGACTTCTAAGTTGTCAGAAGGATCATGCTGAGAAAGGACAAATCAGCTGGCAGAGAAAGCGCACACCACTGACCAGGTAGTCTTTCAGCCAGCACTAACACTTCTGGCAAGTCCTAAAGCATCTCCCATACAACCTCCCCTCCAAGGCAAGAAATCATAACACAGCAGCACTGAAAATCAAACTGTTGTCAGAAAGCTTCATCTAAATTCTAGATTCACAGGGGTTTATCGAGTTGCAACAAATTCCGGGGAAGGAATGCATGGCAATCTCAAGGAGTTTTCTGCTGGTTTCTTGTTGTAGAGATCTTTCTATCACTGCTAAAAGGGCAATAATTCTTTTCTGAAGTGCTATTTTGAAGAGTATAAGAATTTTAATGTTTTCAATAGCATCAATATTTCTACTGAAGGTTTTGGGTGTGTTTTATTAATATGTTTAAGTATTGAAAATCTTGACCATGTAATGCACCAAAAGATAAATCCTATGGGTCAAATACTTGTTTCAAAATGCCCAGGGAAAAGAAGTAAACACAAAACTCTTTATCCCCTATTGCAAATATATACCCAAGATTAATGAAATCTAAGTTGAAATGTTTAGATGATGTATGTTGATTCAGGAATTATACAACCAATTCATCTTGTCTGAATGGTCAGGGACATGTCAGTTCAAGTGTTTGGGACTTGGTCTCTGTCTTTTTTTTCCCTTTTTGAATCTGGAAAAAGAATAAAAATGGGAAAAGTCATATTACCACTGCCTATGGCTCTACCTTGTGTGGCTTGGTTTTATAATAAAAAAAGCAGGTCAAAGAGATAACACATTCTACCACACCAAACATGGAAGATTAACTTGTGGATTTGTTGTCACTTTTGCAGAAAGACAAAGATCAGTATCTTATGTCCATATAGAGAAGTTATTTTCTTTTTTTAATTTGCTTTTGTCTTTGAAGACTGCAATGATAGATTCACATTTTAGAGAAATTTGGCATTTTGATCATACAAAATCTCAAGGATGCAAAAAGATGACAATGAAGCAAAGTGAATCTTGTACTGTTTGTCATCATAAGCAAGAATTTGATTTTGTTGCTTGAAGACTTTTCCTTGTGAAGCATGCCTTTCACCTTGATACTGACTCCAGAGGTCAAAACATAGTGGTATAATATTGATCGTCTTTAAACTTGAACTGAGGCAGTAATTGTTACTCTTACAAAGATCGCTTTCAAAGTTCTAATTTACTATGAAAAGACACTAAAAATAGTGCAGAGTCCATGCTTGTTTAAAATTGAAATGCAATTATAAAACACATCTGTTTGAGACATGTCTGACACATCTTTAAACAAGTAATGCAAAGGCCTTCTTCTGTAAATCTATCACCACAATATATAATGGTTCATGGAAAACAGACAACAGATGAAGTGAGGGGCGAGTCAACCATACCAGCACCACCCTCCAAAACCTCCAAGGGGCCAAATACAACTCATGTTTCTAAAGGCTCTCAAACCAATCACACAGAAGGAAAATACTCCTTGCCTTCAGCATACCACTTGCAAAGAAAGGAGCTATGAAACGCTTTCTGAATCATTTCTCTTGCAAAGATGACATTCACCGTTTTGAAGATGAAAATCCATTGGATTCAGAGAGCCTGAACACAACAGCAACCACCGGACACAACCATATATGCTGAATCTTATACTCAGGTTATGGCTGGTAACATTTTACAGCTATGAGATGACTTTAGGTTAATGACTAATATTTCAAATCTTTGACTTTTTCAGTTGATTGAAACAGTAGGTGGCACCTACACATAAAGGATACAGGAGGATACAGACAACACAACCCATTTTTCATTTGAAATCACAATTGCACAGGAACTCCTCTAATTGATGCTATTTACTCCAGAAGACAGCAAAAGGAAGCCAAGCAAGTCAGTAAGTCAGACTTACCCGTAAGTCAGACTATCAAACTGCAACTGCCTGAACTGGGAGTAACACCTTTTCCTTCCTTCACAAACAGGCCTTGCTGTCCTTATTCACTTCCTCAGCGGCCACCTGTCAACACTCTCAGAGATCTACCCACACATCTGAAGATTATGCAAAGATATAAAGCAACCCAAAAGGCAAGGGCGCACTCCTATACCCAGAGCTCACATCCCACAGTCAGCACTCAGCTTCCCAGGTGGTTCCCAGCAGCCTGCTAGAGTGGAGGTGGGACTACCCGGGAGTGTTAGTCAGAGCAGAGGACACACTCCTGAGCCGGAGCCAGAGCTCATTGCTTTCAGTTCACCGGAATGTATTTTAAAATAACATTTTAAAAAGAAAGATACCTAGGCAAACTTGAAACCCTTGTGACTTCAGTCTAGCAACTAAGTCTGCACAAACATGATCAAATTACTTCCAGAGAAAAAGCTTAAATGCACTGCCTAAACACACGAAACATGTTTTTTAAGCACTAGTTTCACAGCTTCAAGTCCTTAAAGCATTCACATTAAAATACATTTCACAGTATTAACGTAAAAATGGTATTGCTTTAAGAGATAGCATGTTTTATAACAACAAAAAATACAATGTTTTCACCATAGAAAACATCACTAATAGTCTCAACTTGGTTATCAGTTTTGCATCTTAAGTGAGAACACACAATGATCAATGTCAAAGCAACTTGAAGAAAAAAGCAAAAGCAGCAGTTACTTAACAGAATATTCAGAATGCTCCAGTTCTGCTGAGAATCTTAAAATCTGTCTTCTTTCTGCAAAATATAGACGTAACTACTCCACATAATTGCTAACACAGAGAAACATGAAGTTACACCAGTTCACAATGTGCTGATCCATTTTGCTGCTGTTCACAAACAAAGGAATGTACTATGTTTACTTCTGGATTACACCCTCAATTAAAGGCAGGTATTTTTAGTTTTTACTATAGCCATTATTTGAGTTACGTTAGAGCCAAAGCTGTACAGAAGCAATTATCCATTTAAAACCCTATACACTCCTTGTTTTTTGGATTCAAGTTACATTCTTCAGTATCTAACTTGGATTTAAAATAGCAATGTTTAGATAACCAAACTTTTCAACAATCTTTGCTAGCTAAATTCAAAGATAAGGATCATCCTCAGCTGAGGGGGGGGAGGGAACCCAACATATATTAATACTAGTTTGCATATAAGCACACAGGCTAAAGGAATATTCCCATTTGCTTATATCATGTGTTAACTCTCAGCTACCCAAAAGCAAATTTAAACATAGGTAGACTATCCAAAGAGTCACCCTGGTTGAACCGGAAAAAAGCCCTGTGCTCTGGAAACAAGGGTTTAGATTTCCAAATGCCTTACTGAATATCCCAAACACAATCAGCCATCCCACCACACCAGTGTTAATCCCAGCAGCTTGTGCCAGGGAGCCCAAGCCTGCCAGTCCAATTCCAGCACTTCTGTCACCTGGAGAGTCACACTGACATAAGCCCTCAGCTCAGAGACCAAAGTCATATACCTCACGGGAGGAGACAAACTTCAGACCCAGAAATGACAGCCTGGCCCTTCAGCTTGATGTGAGCTGGTTGAAAAACAGCCACAGTGCTAGTTTATATACCAGACTGTCTGGAGTAATTTCTTTACCTCTTTATGGCAAAAGCTTGGCCACTGGAGGGAATTGGCTTGTTGGTCAAACCCAGCCCTTACGCTTTGTAAGGTCACCAACACTGATCAACACTTCAGCACCCACTCAACACTGGGTGTAGCTGCAATTTATAATGTTTATATTTATATGTATTTTTATATGCAAGCATTAATAACTCAGAATGCACTTAAGCTGACACCCATTTGAACTCTGCCAAGACTAACTGGCAAGAGAAAAAAGCAAACTCCATTCTGGAAGACCATGTTAATCATTATCACAATAAAAAGTCATGTATCCCTATTGGGATACCTATATATATATACACACATTATATATATATAATTATGTATAGACATATATATATGCACACATACACACATCAGCACATTCCTACTGATTACACATCTATACCTAAGTATGTGTATACACAAAATATTTCGTTTTTACCACTGTCAGCTACTAGCAAATATTTGCTTCACACTGTGCAGAAAAAAAAAAAAAAAAAAAGGTATCCTAAAGTCTGGAAAATGCATACTCATTTGTCAAATTCTCTGCAGAAGCATCCACAACAGAGGAAAGCTGTATGTGCAACTTTTAAAGTGCCAAAAGTGATTGAATACAGATCTGTATACATCTATATTCAAATAGGATTAGTCTTAATTTTAGAAACAGTTCCTAAAAGCCAGATCAGTACTCCTCACAAGACAAGACATTCCTTCAGAGACAGCCGTGAATCTGGACAACACCAATCCCCAGCCCTTGTTAACCTACAAGTAGATATCAACTAACTAAATGGAATTCAACTAACTGCATTTTCCAGCAAATTTATGTCCAAATTCCCCACTCATGGGAGGTTCAGTCAAAGCAGTCAACGAACACACAGATAGTTAAGCTGGAGTAAAAGTTGGTTTTAGCAAGAGCAGAAGCAGCCATACACACATCATCCATTTGCAAAAAAAGTAAAAGAATACACTAAAGGTTCATATGCAGTTCTCATCCATTTGGCCCAACTTATCAGGTGTATTTCCACTCCAACCCTGAAACGCACATGGCAGCCACTGTCTTTCCCCAGCTACTAAGAGTTTA
Source organism: Pachyramphus minor (assembly GCA_013397135.1). Taxonomy (NCBI): domain Eukaryota; kingdom Metazoa; phylum Chordata; class Aves; order Passeriformes; family Tyrannidae; genus Pachyramphus; species Pachyramphus minor. The sequence goes on along the minus strand of VYXB01007791.1, from coordinate 723,739 downwards.
CTCCATCAGTGCTGTCTGACTAGAAGATTAAAGTCCAAGTCCTCCTGCTTCACAAGTCTGCTCCCCTTCCTCTTCATTCATTTGCACAATTTAAGACCTTATACACTTTGTTTACTTTTCTCTCTATTTATGTCACTCAAGTAGAGTGACAAATATTATTTATTTACGTCACTCAAGTAGATTGTTTATCTTGCGAGGTGCTCCCAAACAATTGTACATGCAGTGACTTGCCTCTTATTGAACCATTTGTTTGTTATTTCATACGAACTGAGGAAGAAACAGAACTGAAACTGCTTGAGCAGCAGCCTTCTACATTTTCATTTAACATTGATTCACCTGAAAGAAATTTGATAACCCATTTCTTCACACTGAATAGCTAGTTATAAAGGACATAGGTGGATCATGATCATGTCACAGTGAAAAGTTTTACAGAGAATGAAGTATTGTATCTAACCATGATACTATATGGAATCCTCAGCCCACATCACACTCGGCTGTGTTCCTGCCTCTGTAAGAATTAAGTTCTAAGATGGCATGAACTGATTACACAATCAGTTGTTTGCTGATTCCCCTGCCTTCAGCCACGATGCCCAGACCCTCCTTCCAGCAAGGTTCCTATGGCTACCCAGACTCCTGGTAAGAGAACTGAAACAAGATGAAAACTAACCCTCACTGAAAGTCACTTTTTCCCAGCTCATTTCCCCAAATCACACCATTGTAGAGACAAGGTCAGAACTGTGATGGCAAAAGACGGAGGAGAAGACATAGCTGGGAACAGAGCAGCCCTATCTTGGATCGGTTCAATCTACTGCCAAATTACAGCTCTAACATGAAATTATGCAAGTCAATCTAACAGCTCAGTAACACCAAGGGTCTTGCTTTTCCTCCCTTTCTCTGCCACATGATCCTGTGTTCCCATCTTGAACTCTTTGGACCTGGTGCTGAACTGATTTAATTCTCTCAAGCACCTGGGCTTACGCTCTGCAAGCAGTGAGCAGAACCAGAGTATGCAGGAGTCTGCTGAGCACCAGAGGAAAAAACAGGGGAAGTTCAAGGATAGGAGATGTAGGAAGGGATCTGTAGAAGAAACAGAACATCTCCCTTCTGGCAACAGTACCAACGTTAGCTCACCACATTTAACAGTATTTCACCCTTAGCATGGAGGTGAACAACCACTTCAACTCAAAAAAGCTGTAACTGGAAGGCAAGAGCCAGCACAGAGAGAAGGCAATTGATTCAACAACAAGTCAAAAGCTTTATCAACAAAACACTATATGGAAAAGTAGAACTAAGAAGCAAATTAAATGGAAGATCAATAAACCACGGTAACAAGTCAAATTGGGGACAAAATGGGGAAAAAAAAAATATTTTTCAGAAAAAGGAAGCTAAGACATGGTTTGGAAAGCATTACTACCCCAAAACCTCACACCTCCCACATGCAGAGAGGGAAGAGATCTTTCCCTAATGAAGGGATGGTTTTCAATGCACCTGTAAAAACAAATTATTCACAAATAGATGCTGAAGAGATTTACTAGAAGTGTAAACAGCTGAGCTTCACACAAGAGTTAACAAATATGCAGGACAAATTAAATACTGGAAGCAGTGTCAGACAAACCCATTATGGCTAGGTACAGTGAAAACATATCCAGTTAGGAAGGCTGGGTGGATACCACTGTACCACAGCTGTGTCTGATAATGCTCATGTTGCTACAGGTTATGAACACATTTAACAACAAATTCCACATACTCCTTAAAGAAATGTCTAGATATCTTAGAAAGCAGTGCAAGATAACACCTTACTGCAGGTGCTAATGCACATTCTCAAGATGAAAAAAACATACCTGTAGTATATAGTTTAAAATCTGCTAGCCCAAAGATGATATAAATTAATGAATCACTATAAAGAAAAGAGACACCAACCATGTTTAACAGGCTTACTGTGATCCTCTGAGCAGCATTACCTTTGAATCCCAAAACCATGTACAACAGTGAGTAACCCAGGATCCCTGGGTTCAGAAGCAAAGCAGGTAGCAGCCAGCACACTCACTTCAGAGGCAGGCCAACACTTAAGCTCACAGCTGCTTCTGTGTTTTACACTAAACAACCACTGCCTAAAATATGCAAGATCCATTTGTGGTTCTGGAGTATCCTCAATGACTAGCTGTGCATTCAGCACTTTGTCTGCAGGCTGGTTGCTGCTCCTCCTATGAAGTCCTGCTTGTCTCCGTCAACTTCACACACAGCCCACGTACCTAACACACAGTTCTGAGTTTCAGTCAGGCCAAGGACTGAAGTTCACTGCTGCAAAGACAACTCCTTTTTTGGATCTGCTCTCAGATGAGAACGAAAAGGATACAGAAGAAGGGCCTCTACAGGGCAGAATGCTATACATTTTCCCACCACAAGTTAATTCTTATTTTAGAGTTAACTTTAAGTTTATCTGCAATATTTTTGCCTTCAGCTTTCTAGGAATCAGTGATTTTGTCAACACTACACACTGACAACAGAAAATTCAAATGAACTGAAAATGACTGGCTCACCAACATTTCACAGCACTCAACTCAAATCTCCCCAAAGACTTCAGTAAGAATCTAATCTAAAGCTCTACATGTACTTTTACGACATTGTGAAGTAATTAGTCTGGTCCAACACAAATCCAGCTACTAAATAAGACAGCAATAACTTTGTTAAAAATCATTCCAAGCATCTTAAAGCAAAGAGGCTTGAATGCAGACTCCCAAATGCCCCATGATGCAAGCAGTTTATTTAATCTGTCACCTGTAATCCAAAGCAAGAAAATTATTAATATCACAAGATTAACTAGATGCAATCAGATTTTAACATGATTATTCATAGTATTTTCTTAACAACTCCTCTTTTTAATGTCTTGTTTAAAATTTTATAACAAATTCCCTTACATAAGTATGTGTTGTATTTGCCCAACAGGGAATAATGGCACTTGAAATACACCGTGTATTTTCTAGCTACAAAAAATCACAACTGAATCACAGTTATGTTTCATGTGCTAGAGACAAATGCACAGGATGTTCTTCACCAGAGAAGCAACTCATTTTAATAGCACTGCTTCTCTGAAACTTTTTTAACTAACCTGACAGGAAGAATTACTTTAATACTTACTAAAGTAGGAAACACATAGCAAGATGATGTACTTCAGTCGAGGGCTCAGTTCCTTCCCATGTGGCCAAGGAGGTCAAATGGTGATAAACACAACAAATCAGTGCTCTAAAGGCTGCCCTTATCACCACTTTGGTATTTTGGTCAGTTATTTTCATCTCTGTCGCAAAGCAGATGGAACGCAGCTAAACTGAACAAATTCTCTGGAAATTAGTCAGTTAACTCCTATGACTATCCAGGAGCACTAACCCGCATAAAATAATCCCCACCACCCCCTAAGTACTACTCTTCAGGAATTAGGAAGGATTTTTGGATAATCAAAGAATTCCCTTGGAGGTAGAGAAGTTACTGCAGCTTGACTTTTCCCAGGGTACTTTCCAAGGTAACGTGAACTCAACCACTCAGCACAGATGTTTGGAACAACATCAAATTTCAGAAGGCAACACGGCATGGATGGCAATAGAACTGAATGTAGAGCTGGTATAAATGCAGAGAACTGGACTTAGAGTTTATTAAATATGGGTGGGTTTTGCACACAGGAACAAACTGCCTTTCCAAACTGTCTCTGCGGACAAATACACAGGACTGGCTATATTTTGTACAACTGAGCTCAACTCTTACACAGAAAAAAAAAAAAAGAAAGGCATGGATATGCTATCTATCCAACAATTCAGAAGACAGCACACGTCACAGTAAAATTAGCAACTAACTTCCTGCACTCTGTTTTTCATTTGAGTTTCGCATTTGCTTACGGGCCTTCAAATTAACTCTAATATGTTACATTTTTTTCTTCTTTTGAAACAAGCTTTTAATTCTTGTAGACCCTGGAAGACACTGTGATAAGTCAACCAAAAAAAAAAAAATAACTGGATAAAATTCCTTGATTTGTTCTTAAATTACTGCAATGACTAAGTGGTGTGTTGAATAAAAGACATCTAGGACAAAGGAAGTATTTCCCCCCTCACAGTGAAAAATCCCTAAGTGTGCTTTGAGAAGTCATCTATCCAAACATCAAATATTTATAAATACAGCATCTTCACGTTTTGAAACTGAAGAACAAGTACTCTTAAATATTATTCTTTCTTCCAGTATCAGAAAAGAAAAAAAGAAAATCAAACAAACAAACTTGCAGGGCTTCAAGTTTTTATTTTAGAGCTGTCGGACATGGCTTGTAAGTTTCCTTCTTTTCACAACACAACAGTTTTCCTTCCTCTGCCTAAGTTTTCCACAGCCTGTGAATTAATGGCTCTTTTCTGTTGCATTTCTGTCTCTATTGCTTTCTCTCTCAAGAAAGTGCGAAGTTTCAAATCCAGACATTTCTACAGCACCGCAACACTTGAATTGTCTCCTAAAGAGCCTGGAAAATAAAATACTTTTAAGTTTCATTTGTCTTGATTTAGCAAATCTACTCATCCAATCTAATCATCTAATAATCCAAAGTGTATATTTCATGGGTTAACATATTAACCGTAATTTCTGCATCTCAAGCTTGTAATACAACTTTATATAGGAAATATATCCACTGCAGTTAGTGAAACTACTGTACATGTGTGACCTTTCCCAAGAAGTGATGCTACCACTGCAACCTGAGAAAACACTGCTATCACTTCAAAGGTGACACAAAAGTTACCACTGAGCTGATGCGAGAAGAGAGAAAAATTAAGAAACATTTTCTTCTAATAATAACCACATATTTGTGTGATTACTGAACACACACACCCACCGACCATCTTTTACCAGAACTAACATGAATGTCCTAAGTTCCACCATTCAAGAAGTGATGCTCCTCACAAAACACAGACCAAAGCAAAGCACATTCCGCCGACAGAACAGCCTTCTGAACCTCAGAACCCCAAGGTCAGGCAGGTACAGCTCGCACAGACACAGAACAAAATTCAGGGGCAGTACTAAATAACCGAGGTAGGGCGCTCGTTAAGGTCAAGGAGGGAGGACACCCCCAACAGACGAAGGATGCCTCCCTTCCAGCACGCTCTCCAGGCCTCCGCTCCCCCAGCCCCGCACGGCCCCGGGGAGCCGGTCCGGCCGACACCGGGCGGGCGGGGAGCGGGACGGGGGACGCGCTGCCCGCGCCGGAGGGGCCCCGGCCGGGCACCCCCCGCGGAGTTGCCCCGCCGACGGCGCTGCTTTC
>VYXB01007791.1:655614-717596 GCA_013397135.1 Pachyramphus minor | reverse complement strand
TCCTGCCGGGCCCGTAAACATCCCGGCATCCCCGAGGATGGGGCGGGGCGGCTGGTGGCCCCGCCTCGCTGCGCTCCCCCGCCCGGCCCGGGGCCCGCGGGGTCTGTGCGTGTCCATGTCTCTGCTCGCCGGGCTGAGCCCGGCCCTGTGCTGGGGAGATCGCAGCTCAGTGGGGAATGGCCTGGGCTGTGCCTGCCTTGGGTCAGGGAGCGCTGATCTCGTGGTGTTTATAGCAGGGAGCACAGCGGGGCCTTCCCGTGCAAGAGCACTGCGGGAACAGCGGGAACAGCGGGTACGGGGAGCCCCTGGACAAACCGGGAGCGGGAGAAGCACCCGCTCCGGCCTCTGAAGCCGGGGACTGTTCATTCTGCCGTGCGGTGAGCAGCGCTGGTTTCAGGCTTTGGCCCAGCCAGATTTGCAGCAAACACAGCGTGTCAAACAACGTACTTGCTCATTTTGTACCTAAATTGAGATAATCTGCAAGACGTCTGGTATTAACCGATTGTACCGGCTGGAAGTGGCTCAAACTCCTTTTTGCTATACTTGGAGAAATAAAAGTGATGAGGAAACAAAAGGCTGGACTCTTGATGAATCCTGTTCCAGCAGCTTCTACTTTTCAATGGGGTTAAGTAGATAAAAAATAGTGAATTCGGGAATACTGCTGTTTTTCAAGTTCCTGAAAGTTTAGCCTGCTTCAGGGCAAGGAAAGGCAATTAACTTTACAAAGGAGACGCTTTAAGAACCAGCCATAGGGAAAAAGTATGAAAGCTGGCCAGAATTTCCCCAGTAAGGTTAGGAATCATTGTGATCAAATGACTTCTTCCTCAGGTGTGAAAGCCTTCTGAAATAGGCACTCCAATAATTTAAACCTGTCTTGAATCAGATGTACTTTTCAAACTTCAATTCTTATAAGGGTTTGGAGGTTTTGTTGGGGTTTTTTTCCTTGTAACAGGTAAAGGAATACTTGATTTAAGTGCTGCAAAATAAATAGGAAATGAGACACTGTGTCTGCAAAAGGTCTATTCACCTCCCTCTGTATATTATACTGTGTGCTTTTGAGGCAAAATTTTCAGCTTTGAGACATCTCTACTGTATTCAGTGATAGAAAGTCTAAGGAAGTTTGAAAGGAAATTATTTTTATTGGCTCACATTTCCCTGATGTTAACACATTTATTAATCTTTCTGCACATTTTCTCTTTATTAACATTGGGGCATTTGATGTCTCTGGCCAAATACAAGGTGATCACTCAATCTGCGGAATCAGGCATACACTATAATCTTACCCTCTGATGTGCATTTTGTCTTTCTTTCAAGACAGTCCAAAAGAATGCATTGGAATCACGATTAAGAAAATAATTATTTTTTCTATGCATAAACTCTTGCAAATGCAGTTTCTTGAACAAGAATTCCCTGCATCGTTTTCTTGTAAAAAGTGCAGGTTTCCCCACGTATCAAAGACCAAAAACTTGATAGGTCTGCCATATAATGTTAAGGAGTTACTCAAAAGAATTACAATCAGCAATTCCGCTGTTTTCCATCTCCAAAATTCTCTTTAGTCTCAAGCAGAAATTGGGCTGTGCGAGACATTTGCAAAACCTCTGAAGGAAAAACGAGAGATTGTTATTTGTTGTGTAGCTGACCACAAAATACCGAGTCTTAATAGGTATCTTCTTTTTTAAAAGTAAAGGCAATTAGTACTCTAATACCCAGATTCTTTTCTAGACTGTCCCAGATTGAAAATGAGCAGTACAGAACCTAGACTGAGGTGGCATTTGAAGCTTTCTCTCCATTCATGCATTAAAAGAGAATAATCTGACTGGATTGGGCTTTTTTGTCTTTCATCCTATTTTTATACTCACTGATTTCACTTTCATTCTTTTTCCTTGATTTTCTCCATGCTGTTATTTCACTGTACATTTCCATAATATTTTGACTTCTCTGTTTGGTTACCTGAATCCAACAGCTACTTTAGCCCAACATTACCAATTGCTGCAGCATCTTCTCTTTCCTATATTCCACCCTTACCCTTCTTACGAGACAATAGTTTCCATTTTCTTCTTGGTGCTTGAGACTCAGAGAACCTAAAACTGAAGAGGCTGCTTTAGTTAATTAGTTCATCATCACAACCAGGCAAAAAACCTTTCATATAAACGCAGCTACACTGCCTGTTAATTTTAAATTTGCAAAGTGACAAATCTTCCACATACCACAGAATATTGTCTTCAGACCTGTGCTGTACAAATGTTTATTTATAGAAGGATGTTTGCTTTTACTTTTCAATGCACATTCACAGTTAAATAAATTCATCTAGTATTCCCTGTAATGGAGACTTTATATCAGACAGAATCAGAAAGGCAGAAGAAGCTCCAGAACATCCAGTAGCCTTAGGGATTGTTAAGGAGCAGGCTTATCTCTGGCAAACGCTTCTCTCAGAGGCTGGAGGGGACACTGCCTAACCAGCCAGCAAAGGATTAGAGAAAATGGACAAAGACATGCTGGAATTAGGGATCTGGGAGGGAGAACATGTCTTGTTCCCTAGGTCTTGCCAGCTCCTGAAGGTGTTGCCAGCAAATGCTTTACACTTGGGATCAAACAGGCCAGAGACAGAAGGAACAAGGACCTCACTATTTGTCAGTCACTGCTCCACTTCACTAGCCTTGCTATTATAAATCTATTTACATATCAACATTAATTTAAGAAAGCTCCACTGGTCTTTTTCTGATCACTGAATCTGCATAATTGAAGTCTGTGAACATACATAACCTACAAATATGGTCAGGGTTCAAGGATATCAAATATATCAAATGATGACAAAGGATATTATTTGGAATGGCAATGTTACACTTGAATTGTCATTGAAAACAATGTCCTTTCTCAGGACTAAGCTGCTAGACTTAAAAGCATCTAGGTGCTTTTATGTTGTTAGGTAACAACATAAAAGTCAACCAGGAACTCAAACATTCAGCCCTACTCCCCAGATGATTCCTAGCTTGCTTCCACTATTATCCAGGGCTCTGTACAGCTTGACTCTTGAGGTGTTCATTAACGGAATAAATTTAGGACTCAGGAAACATATAGAGTTGAAAACTTTAAAACTTTGAGGCAGAAGAGCTTGCTAGGACAGTGGAGGATGGGAATAGATGTCTTCAGGGTCACAGAGATAGGAACATAACATAACAGCTCACTGGTTAACAATTCTTCAGGTTCTCCAAATCAATAAACTACAGGAAATTAATCAAAAGGAGCAACCGCTCTGCTGTAAGTCCTTGAAGCCTGAAAATTCAGGCTTCAAGTCTCCCTCTCTCCTGGTTCTTTGTTACTAACAGTAAAAAGGCTGGGATAGCTGCCTGTGACATGGATGGGCAAATGAGAAAGGCTGTGAAGGCAGAAGTAAAGAGAGATCCATTATATCTGCACTGGATAAATATTATGATAAAGCCTTATGCAGAACTTAAGCTTTTAGACAACATAAATCATTAAATGGAGCAATCCAGCGGAGCTTGGAGAACTCCTGATTTAGACCAAGCAGGGTGCCAGACCTTCTTCAGAACTTCTGTATCAAAGAACCGTTTCAGAATTTTGGTCATAATATACTCAAGTTCAAAACCCTTGTAGAATGAGAAGGCCAAATAAATCTACTGTAGCAATGGTGAATGTTGAAAAGAGGACTACATAAAAACAAGGAACTCTGTTAAAAGTAAATTAGAAGGAAATGACCTGTATTAGAGTTTTTGAGTAAGTATCTATCATCTATCAAAGCCAGCTAGATGATCTCCAAAAGACTAACAGAGCTCTACATGAGAATAAAGGATAATATTAAAAGGAACTCCTAAAAAAAATTGTGTTCAGATGAGAAAAACAGAAAATAGCAAAACCTCTGGCGAGCTAAATGTAAAACTGTGAAGGCAAGCCAAAAGCATTTGAAGGAAAATGTTGGTAATGGTATAAAACTTTATTGTAAAACCTCTTCCAAACACATCATAAGCAGGAAGCCTGCAGGATAGAAAAATTGTTTGCTTATGTGGATATTATGAGAGGTTCCTACAGGGAACCCCTTTATACCACAGAAAGCTATGAGAGTTTTTGGAAAGGTATGTGGAAACAGTGAGCTTGGATGATATGAGATTCCTGTATTTCAGTAAAACATCTTGAAAAATCTTAAAATTAAGCTGCATTGCAATAAAAGGAAAGGATTAGTACTGAGCTCATAACTGATGTCAGGTAGGAAAAAAGGTACAAATAAATAATCAAAGGAGGAGGTCTCTACTAGAATCTTACAGGGATGTGTGCTGGGCCCATTGCTGTTTACATACTCTTTTTAAATAATAAAGAAAGGAGATAATAAGACAAGTTTTCCAGTGGTACAAAATTATGGAGGTCAATAATTTTAAAAGAAACAAAAACTAGAAGACAGGAGGAGTGAAAAGGAAAATTTAAGATAACCAAAAACTTCTATAAGAGGAAAGATCAGCCTAAACATAAATGATTAAATGAGTTGACTGAAGGGAGACAGAAAATGGGTATGTCAACTTCTGAAAGGCATAAAGAAGATAATTGTTATTGTTATTGTTTTATTGTTTAATATTGATAAAAGTATAGTTATTCCTTATCTCCTGTAGCGAAAGAATGAGGTGCCATAAAATTCAATTAACAGGTAGACCAGGCCTGGCAGGAAGCCTGAAAGGTGCTGTTTGGACAGAAATTACTATAGTAAATAATTATGACTTAGAACTTTTGCGATCCATGGATCTGCATTCAGGATTTGGCGCAAGGGGAATGGAAGTAGCACCTCAGAGTATTCGGTGGTTTCTGTTACGAATACACAGGGAGGTGAGAGCTCCACCACAGGGAACAAGGTTTGTATTCCCGCACACTGCCCTTCCCAGAGGCAATTGCTGGTCTTGGAGGTCTCTTGCTGTGAGCCTGGGTGCTTCCCAAGGAGCCAAGGCCAGTTTTGCTTTATGGATTAGCTGGCACTGTTGCTGCAGCAGCAGCATGGGCAGTACACGCTCCTGCCACAGCGCACATCATGTAACTTGTGTGACGTGATTAAGCAGCCTGACACCACATACTTGTTTCTAACCCTTAATGCTTTGGTTGGCAAGGCAATGCTTAATACTACAACTAGCCTCTTAATTTTGTTCTTAAAAATTGCGATTCAAAAAAAACCCCTCTGTGCAATACCTTTTCCTAAAATTTGGTGCTATATACAGAATCACAGCAAAATGTGGTTCTTTTTTCCAAAGTTTTTCTTTGCTTTAGCACACTGCTATTTCCATGTGTTATCATAATATATGTATTATTGTTTAACTGAAGGAAGAAAACATTTGTGTGTTTCCTATAGTTATCACAGTAAGCCCAACGTAGCTGGCTACTGGTAATAAAGAAAACTACCTTTTGGTACAGGTTAATTGACCGCCTGCTGATCTCAGTGTAGGGCAAGCTGTTCTGTCCGCCCAGACTCGTGCTCCACTGCAAATAGATGAGCAGGCTTCAGGTTTTTTATGCCCCAGTCCATCCACATCTTCCTTCAGCATGTCCTGGCATTCCCCATGTTCCTTGAGGGCATTCCCTCATTTTCACAACTGCAGTAATAGACCACCCAGCCAGCAGGTTTGAATGCAGTTAAATGATAGTTCTGCCACTCACACATGGTGGCAAGGACTGTTCAAGAACCAAAAACAGACATACCTGTTTGTGTTATATCTTACCTCACATGTTCCTATTTAACAAATATTTATCATAAACCCAAAGCTGTTCAAGATTTTAGTTTTTTTTTTACTAGGACATCCTTTCTATCTATCTAAAGGTCCAACCCACTTTGAACATTCCAAATGTAATGGTCTCAGTAACTATGTGACAATGATCTTCTAATTAGTCATTGGAAAGTATATCTTTTATATATTTTGTAATTTTCTACCTTGTAAGTTAATTGATTACCCTGCTCTGAATGCCAGAATCTGACTACTAATACATTTCTCTAATGGTAGAAACCATCTAACTTCTGTCTGATAGTTGTCGTTCATGCATGAGGTTCTCACAAAGAGGAACAGAAACTTATACATATAAAAGAAACTCTTACAGAAGTGGGCAAGCCCTTCAGCTTCCAAATAATTGTTCTGTCTGTTTGTCCAAGGCGGTAGTGTTTACGATATGACACAGGATTAGAAACTGCCTTCAAGTCTATAAACATGTACTCGCCAATAAAACCTACAAACTGTATATCTGTATCACTGAAGTCCAGATTCTTACCCAGTGCAAGTTGCTGTAGCTGCTCTGACTTCAGTGGAGTCATGCTGATTTACACAGCTGAAGACTCGGGCCTTAGCTATTGGATCTGGGAATTTTAACAAAGGAAAAAAAAAAAATGAAAAAGAGAAACTTTGGTCAAGTTCATCATTTCCTTCAATAAGTCATAGCTGCCAGAAATTGTATTGTGCTTCACTCTTTATTACTGTAAAACCACAAAACAAAACTGCAGTAAATTATTAACAAAAATTCAAGGCTGTTACATTTTAAGTCAAATAAAATAAATAAGTTTATGGATCCGTGTGCAGAATCCCATTGGCTTCAGTGGTGCCCAGGAAATGAGGAAGTGGTGTTTAAAAAAATTGCTGAAACCTTAACCATAACTTTAATTTTCCTCTTCCACCTGACTTAATCCTTAGGTAGATCAGACATCCACGCCATTGTACTGGCAAGTGTTGAATCCCTGGGGAATCTGTAGAAGCAACTGATTTTTACATAGTAGCACAGGTAATATTTGGAAGTTTGTAAAGTAGACTGGGATTTCTCAATGGAAAGTGATAGGTAAGAGAAATGCATGTGTTATCTGTTTAGCACACAAGTCAATGAAGCCACAGACCTCATAGAGGTGTATATTCGAATGTGTTATGGTACCCACTGTATCATTCCAGATGATATAGCTGGGCAGCTATTCTAAATGCACAATAAACTCAATAAAATGTACACTTTTGTAGAAGGGCAGCCCAAGGTTCATGATTAATTAAACACCATTTAGTGTTTCCATTTAGTCCTCGCACAAGACAAAAAGTTATATACATTGCATGTAGGCACTTTGCCCAGAGAGCAATATGTCTTTGACTAATGTGTTCTCAATGTCAGTGTTAGTTGATAAATTTAATTTAAATAGCTTTATTCAATCATATAAGCTTGACTGAATTTCTTAATCTCTTGTTCCAGCCTTTCAGATAGAAACAAAATCGAGATAAACCAGCGTTTGTTCTGCTGGCATCCTTTCTCTTAACCTGTGTCACAACTGGTTAGAGTGTAATTCTTCTAAACAAGGATTGTCTCTCACCGTGTCTTTGCACTTTGCCTGGTAGAATGGAGCCTATGCCTCTACTGCAATGCAAATGAATAATAACTTATGATGATGTTGGAAGGGTGTTGGCAGAAAAGGAGCTAACAGCATTAGCAGGGAATAACTGAATTTAAACTAAAAATAACTACTGTCAGTCAAAAAAACCCCAAGCTTAATTTCCAGTGTTTAATCTTTATTAGCTGAAATTCCCAGTAGAAAGAACACGATTTTTAGTTGCAATTTTGCTAGGATAAGGACTACAGAATTTTTCTACTGACTTCAGCAGACTTCAGAGCCAGCTTGAGAGAAGAAAAAAATCCACAGAACAAGTGAAATAAATATTGTTGGCATTTTACAATAAAATGGGGGTGCATTTTATAGGTGGCTAGCAGCTTGTAATTACCCTTCGTAAAACTAATCCTTTCCCTGTGCTTATTAAAATGTTTCATGTATCAGCAAGCCGTGAAAAGGACTCACTACCAATCTCTCAACTTGTACTAAACCCGAGAAATGTCCACTTGAGTCATAGCTCCCAGTGCCAGTCCTGTTTCTCTGCCTGCTATAGGAATTCAAAGCCTCTGAGGGAATTAAAACTAACACATTAATTCCTAATTAAATCCAAGAGGGATGTTAAATGCAACCAAATAACTTTATAGTATTTCTTGGGAATATGATCTCGGGAGGATAAGGAAGGAGCAGTGGCTTTCAATTAATGATTTTCCCTCTTCTAACACACAGAAAATATCTGTAATGTTCTTTTGACCCCTTTTAATTTCTTCAAGGGGAGAATTTGTCTCTTCAAGCTTCCTCCTGCAAATATATTTTTTAAGTTGCTGCAGGTTTGTAGTAATTTAATAGGATAAAGAAGTACAGTCATTACTATTGCAGTCCTTTTTTCTTCAATTAGTATTTCTAATCACATTAGACATGTTTTCAGTATCCAGAGAGGATGCCTGATCCCTACAGCTATCGTGAACCATTAACTTTAATTAAAATTTACAAGTCTAATGTTGTTACATCTGCTAAAAGCATTAACTGCCATGTTAATTACCAAAATGTTAATGTTGCGTTAAAATATGAATGTTCCCTTTTGACAGTTCATCTGTGGTTTAATTATTTATTTTTGGTAGAATATCTCCTCAAAAAAGAAAAAGGCATAAAAGCATAAATGCTGACTGAAATAATGACACATAATGAGAAAACTTTATCTAAGAAGAAAACTTAATACTTTAGAATAGCAGTTGTTAGCAGTAATTTGTTTGTATTCTTTGCTGCCTCTAAAATAAATCCATGGCACTTGGGTCACGTCTAAGATGTTATTTATAATTGTAGCACATTACTTTGCTGTTACTTTGTAGGAATATCTACTGTGCAGGACAAGTTCTTAAATCCCCATAGTCGAGCATTGTCCTTGTTTTGGCACTACAATAGAAACTTCCCCAAAAAAAGATTTCAGGACTTTGCAACAAAAACTTTGTTGAATTTCTGAAGGTTTCCCCCATATAAGTAATTTCAAAATAGATTTACAAAAGGAGATGTCTAGAACTCAGTCCTGAAGTTACTGTACTCCCTATCCCAAGAGTATAAGATCAAAGTGTAAGACTTTTTAAATCACTGGAATTAATAACAAGCATAGCATAGAATTTGCAAGTAGCTCATGGAAAGTAAACAGAAATCTCTGGTTAAAGTAAAGCTGTCAGTTGCTATATTTCATGGTAAGATACTCCTCTATGATATTATTCCTAAAGACATTGTCACTGAAATTAATAAATGAGAAAGTTCTGACAAACCAATGTTAAATATAATTGTTACATGTTTCTCTCACTTTGAATAATTATTTTAATGGCTGAAGTTAACAGTCTGCCAAGTAATTTTTTGATGTGATTGTAAATAGGTGCTGTTAGATTTTATGCTATACTTTATTTTTTAATTTTACAGTAAGAAACCCTCACTTTGCCCATAGATCTTCTATGCTACATGTCAGATGCACATTCCTCATGCTGTACTCTGTTGAATGCTGCAAGTAGGCAGATGTTTAGTGGCAAGTGAATAAGTGGGGGGAAAATGTATTTTTAGAGATCAGATGTCAAGTTCTCAGATTTAGAGGGTTTGTTAGGATAATAAAATTTTTTAAATGTACAAGCCAGACCACTGCAAGTTGTCAGTGGACTGTCAGCCAGCAGGAAAGCATGCTTAACACCTCTTGCTTCACCACAGCCTGCCCTTTTCTAATGTCCAGATTTTGTCTCTGCTGTACAGTGGAATAAGGTAGTTCAACTCATAAAACAGGAGTTTTCATAACGTATTTAGAACTGCTCTGCTTAGAGGTAGATATTGTACCACATTTAGGGGATTCTCCTAGAAGAAAAGTTGCATTCTGTTGTCTTTTCAAGTTAACACTGTAGGAGAATGCTGCAATAAAGCACTATTTGTGTTCCACAGAGTTTGGAGAGCTCATCTCCATATCTATTTGCAGGGCCTTTAATAAAAAAGGACCATCAAACGAACTGGTGTGAAGCAGAGAAAAGCTCTGCAGTCTCCCAGACCTTCAGAGCCAAGATTGGTCAGAGTTTATGGAATCTATCCACACCCTATCCTGCCCCCCTTCCAAAAAAACACAAACAAACAAAAAAAACCAAAAACCCAACCCATACTTTCCAGCTCAGTCAGTGTAAAACCCAGGCTACAGCTGGTTATGTTCTGTGAGCCATATTCCAGTCACATTCAGTAGAACTAGTGCTAAGATTTACTCTGTGTGCTCTGATCCCAAGGCTTTTTAAAATCCTACTTCAAAAAGAAAATATTTCCATTTAAAAATAATAGTTGTTATTATTTTGAAGTATGTAGCAAGTTGCTAAAGAAATGTTTTCTAATAGTCTGCCAGAAGGCAACCTCTCTCCTGGGCTTTGTTTGCTTGTATAGATTTCATTGCCTGCAGCAATACTTCCTAAAGTCAAGTTTACAGAAACTTTTGTCTCTCTTGAGGAGATGAATATATTTCAAAGCTCATTATTTATTTGGGAATATTCAAACACTCTAGAGAAGGCAAGGAAATAACTCAAATGATTCATTTGCAATTAGTCTTATGTTAACTTTCGTGTTGCAGTGCTCTAACTTGTGTAACTTCCTGAAAAGGTCTGCCTTGGTGCATGGAATTCAATCCTCTCTTTTGCAGTCTTCCAGGTCTTACAGCATGGGGAAACCACTTAACTCCTCCTTTCCTAAGGAAAAATAGAAACACATTTTTCATCTGCTGGCTTGTGGCTGCTTGCTTCACTGCCATTATAAAGCAGAAAGAGAGGGCTGTACCAGCCACTGAGGCACAGACAAGTCAGAAGTTTCCCTGTCCGTTTCTGCAATTATCAGAACTCTTTTTATTTTGTGAAATATAAATAAATAAATTAACCCCGCTGCACCATGCCCATGGAGTAGCTCCAGCAAAAACGCTGCCTTTTCTCAGTCATCCTGATTAAGGAAATGCCAGATCTTGTTCAAAGATGTAGCATTAAGGAAATGGAGTGCCTGTATTCAACAGGTTCTGATTAGCTACAGAATGCCCATTTAAAAAAAATAAAAATAATTTGTGTTTAAGAGCAATGCCTGCCTTAAAATTTGCGTGTCTTCCTTCTCTGCCTACTTTTTAATATTTTCTTTTTCCACAGTGCACATACTTAAATGGGAACATTAAAGTATTTCTCCTCTTCACCAAGCTTTTGGGTGGAGGATGCTTTTCTGAGTATACTGTAATAGCTGGCAATTAGCCTAGGACACCATCCACTGAGAAACTGATTGAACTCTAAAACACTGCACTCTTAATATTAACAGTTAATTAAAAGGCCAATGTAATGGTATTATTTTACTTTTTCTTTCAAGATGTGTTCCCTACAGTTTTTATCAGACAAAGCATCAGAAGGCAAGCTGTGCAGTTTTGTTGTGCATAACTTTTTGATAAGAGTGACAGAGTCAGCTTCAGCAGTAAACCTTTTTTTGACCTTTCCTGCAATCACACGAACATTCTTGAGTGAACATAGAGAAAAGCACTGCATTCTTAAAATTACAGTGGAGTTCTGGATCTCTGCTGCAGAATCGCTGTTGTTACAAATCCAGATTTACTTTGAAGAGAGCAATATTGACCTCAACTACCTGATTTTGTGCACAGACACCTCCCATGTGTAGGCACATATGACCATACCTAGTGTCAAAACCTGATTTATATGGGACTGCACTATTCACATGTTTAATCTGGGCACATGATTTATGTACCTTCCAGAACAATGCAGGTTTCTGGTTCATTATTTGTATGTGTCTGTGTATATATATATGTATATTTGTGCATGTCATATACAGGTGTATGTCTGTATATATATTTGTATAAAATATTATAGGTATAATTGAAATTAACACATCAGAAATAAATAATGCTCCTACATCTGCAGTGTAGGATGTATGTGTCTGTGTACAGAAGTTGAATACTTATTTTACAGCATGCATACAAAAATATGAAGATATATACTTATTAAATATGTTAATTAAATGTCTAGAAATGTACAACTTTTTATTCTACAAACTTCACCCTGTCAGTGGACAAACACACTCAAGACTCGTTCCTAGTGCCTTATATTTCTTTTTTCTAACAAATCTCCCCCATGTCTCTGATTTGGTTTTTTAATCCTACCTTATTCAATGAAAAATGGAAATTTCTGGTGGTGTTTTCTTTATAAGTGAAAAATGGAATATATAGGTTTTTTCCAAATACTCTACAAACTACTGCTTCATCTACTGCATGACATTACAGCTGAAATTGAATTTGGAGGCTTCCTGGACTGCTTTCCCTAAAAGCTACAAGCAAATATGTATGAATAGAAACTTTGTTCTAGAATATCCAATTCACTTTAAATCAAAGCAAACCAATAATGATTTTCCTACTCCTGTTGTTGCTCACTTTCCACTTCTTTTCTTAATAAGAGAGGCATTTCAATTACACACAAGCTGCTGAATAAAATCTATACAGGTACACTGACTATCCCCTACTGTTCACTAATGTTCAAAGCATGTTGCTGTTCTTTATTTCTTTAATCCATCTGATTTCCTAAAGGTTGACAATATCCAAAATATTTAGATCACTAGATGTAATTATTGTAGCCTTTTAAATTATTAAATGTGACTTTAAATCTATGGACCCATCCTTAATTAAACAAACATAAAAGAACAGAATTCCAAAGAAATCAAACAGGGTACATTAATTTACTCAGGAAAAGACTTTCCTATCGTCAATATTTCACACAATTGAGAACAAGATGCTATAAATTCAGAAAAAAAAAATTACTCAAAAGACATGCAGTTTCCTGGTAGTACATTTTGCATTAAGCTATGTAGGTAATGGGATGGCAACATTAAAAGGGTGGAGGAGCCATCCTTATGTTCAGCTTTTAGGTATTCTTCAAGAATATCATGAAAGAAACACATGATTTTGGACTGAAAAGCTGATCATCTTAAGTAGGTCCTGATTGCCAGTGTAAAGGACTGTGTACAGGGCCTTTAATAACAGAGTTTTATAAAAGTGTGGGATACAGAAAATGCTGTGTTTTCCCTCTAATGATCTGATTTCTTTTCATACAGACTTCTGTTGCTGCTTATACTCCTCAAAAGAACATGTGTTATAACTTGTTATTCTGTTGAAATTTTATACATGCTTAATAAAACAGGGAGAAACCTCAGCAGTGTTTAATGGAAGGTGATAAACCTCAGGAATAACAAAGTCTTTTGGTATGAGCTGGAACTCTGTTCTTGGAAAAACCTGAGGAGAAGGACATCCATCTGCTTTTTGACTACAGAATGACAGTGACCCAAGAAAATGTGATGTAATGCAAAGATATTTATGACAAGGAGAAGATACATTGGGAGCTGTATATTCAGGGATTGCATTAGCTTTGTAAAATGTACTGTTACAATCTCAGGTGGAGATTGTATATTTGAAGCAATATCTTCTCATTCCTTCTTAAGAAAGGTTCATTTGTGTTGAACAAGATTAAGAGACAAGTTACTGATACTATTAGATGAGTATTATTTATTCAGAGTACCATTTTTATCTTAAGTTAAATAATAAAAAAAACCCAAACCACATCAGGGAAAATGGGGAAAAACTTTCCCAGTAACAGGCCAGCAACACAACTGGAATTAAAATTGTCTATTTGCACGCTATACCTTAGAGTCAATGAAAACAGCTCTTCATGTTGTTGTAGGCTTTCCTTGGAACACAGGGTGTAATTCATAGAATTCACAAAAAATGCACTGAATTGAGAGGATGATATGAAAGACAAAAAAATATTGAGAGTGTCTATAGTCAGAAGTAGTTATTAAATCAACTACCTTAACCTATGTGACAAAGCAAAACAGAACAAGTATCTTCCTTTTGGAATGCTGCTTCCAAAATCCCACTCCAAACCTCTGGAACCCTTGCCACTGCTGTAATAAATTCCAGAGACCACTGGAAGCAAGATTTGGAAACACTTCAGCAGACAAATCACTTTCTGAGAACCAAAACCTTTGTTTCAAAACACATTCAATACAAGCTGACTCACATGAGACCTGAAGTTAGAGCCTCCTTCTCTCTTTTCTGGACTCAGTCCAAGGAGAGAAGACTTGGAGAGGGAAGAAGGTTGGTTTAGTGATCAGGATAGAAATAAACAAAACATATATGCAACATTGGTATGCATCTGCACAGATGCAAGAACAAAAAATTAGCATTCATTCAGAGCTGCTTCTGCTTTCTGACAGGTAATAATGATTGTTAATGGGACTGACATTTCCACTGTACAATCAAAACATATTCTTCAAAACCTATTGCATAATTAACATTACTTACACACAATTCACATCAAATAACATCAAATTAGAAAGACTTATGGGGCTAGTGAATAACATCCTGAAAAACATCTTGTCCAGGTGTTGAGTGAGCCCTGATAACATACGCAAGGCTGGGCTCAGTTGCTTCTCTCAGCCACACAAGTCCTCATTTTTTTCTGCCATTGCTAATAGTGAGAGGTTGCCCACATGAATACAGGACTTGCAGGGATGCATTTCCTTTCTGCACATTTTACCAACAAGAACAGTAATTAATTAACCATACAGAAGACATGTTGCTGCACCTTGTAATACATATGAAATAGCAGAAGAGGCAGGAGCAAGGTTCATGTCTTTACCTACCTTATTAATGGGATGAGTTCCCCAAGTAACCTAGGATTAGGCACGACAATAAAGGAGTTCAAATTCTTAATTTCCTTATACCCTTATTAAATCAGATACTTGATGCAAATTATATTCTCCCTCTAAATAAACTTCTCACTCATTTTCTAGAGCAGAGACTAATCTATGCACAGATGTTTTCAGAAGCACTGCACCTACCACATATTAACATTTCAGCTGTGTCCTCATTGTAAGCCAGACGAAAGACTAATGTGGAGTTAATCACGTGGCCCCTTTGCCAAACTAGAGACATGATGGTTTGCAGTGACCTCCCAGTGAAACAGTAACACAAAAAGGCCTAATTACTTTTAATGTGGTGCTCAATCATTGCATGAACATCATTAGATGCTGTAGGGCCTGAACGATGACCTGGGAGCTGCCTTCCAAATCTGAAGTTTGTATGGGTGGGAGGAACCTTGAAGACAGCAACCCAACCCTTTACTGTTCTTTGCAAACTTTTAGAAGGAACTTGACATCTTTTTGGGTTTGCAGTTGGAGAAGGAGGGGGAAGGGAGGTTGCTATCAAGTAACTGTTAAAAACATGCTAAATAAAAGGTCTAGATTAAAAAAAAAAAAAAGAGAAAGAACTTTCTTCTGCAGACTTTGATGTTTCCAAACATTGATTCTGAATTGAACAAGGAAAAAAAAAATAAAGCAAGCTGAAAATGTGCTGTCAGAATTTTTATAGCACCAAGCTTTTTTATGATTTTTTAATGCTCTGATGACAGATATATGAAAATGAGTGCAAAATGAGTGCAAAATGCACAGAAGAAAGAAAATAAAACCTCACTGTAGAATTTGCATAGACAAAGAAAAAAGTATAATTTCCTAGCACTGACGACAGCATAAGCACAGAGTAACTTTCAGGAGAATTATTTTTGCAAAACACCAGTATGTTTCACATGCTTCAGTTTCTAATATGTCATTGTTAAATCAAAGACTATTTCTATTTTTTTTTGCCAGGCATGTAGAAGACTCAAGAAATATGAAACAAATTGTAACACTACCAGTAAGGCTTTTACAAAAATAAGGCAACTTGTTTATATTATTCATCTAGATCAAGCCAACAGATCAAATAGCCTAGAGATTTCCAGGACAGCACATGAGCATGCACAAAATAAGGTAATTAAATCTTGCACAAAAGTTTATATAAAAGTGTAATTATATCTGACATTTCAGTTTATCACTTTTTGAGGATTTGTGCAGGAGATAGGTGGTACACACGTCATATGTTCCTACTGAATCCAAGCAGGACTACGTTTCACTCCATTTAGTCTTTGTTTCCTCTTCTCATTCCATATATCAGACTTTAAATAGCTCAAGCTAAATTTTAGGAAAACTGCATATTTATGCTTTCATAGAGTTTGGATGTTATTCCAATATACCTATACTGTAATAATCCATGTGCAGATCACTCAAGTATAACGACACATTGTTCTGTGTTAGGAAATTATTTAGGATTTTGCTTATTTAAAACACAGCATTCTTATCACATAGAAATGGATCTGTTTTGGACTTCAACAATTCACCTTCCCAAGAAAAAAATATCCCATCCATCTGACCTTAAGTTGTCACTGGCAAAAACTTGCAAGTAGGTCATAAGCATCTTGCTAAACTCCATCTCCTGGATAGCAGGAATGAGAAGAAGGAATGGACAGACTACATCGTGAGTATATTGCTCAAACATTACTAAAATTAGAAGTTATTATATAATCTGCATTATAGGAAAAAAATTCACAACAAGACAGAAAGTGAGGGCAATTGAAAGAGCTTCATGTTACCATGAAAAGGAATAAATGAAACCAACTTTCTTAATAGTGGTTCTTGAGTTTTAAACTGTCAAACAAAAAAAAAACAACCTGAAACCTGTGGTCCAAGCTTACCATCCTCAAAACCATCATTTAGGATGTTATACCTAAGAGACCTTTCAAAACTTTAAGTAATTTTGATTTTTACTGCCTGTAAAATCCACTCTTACATATCTGTCAGCACTCCAGTCTATCTGAAAAACCTTGTTGTAACAGCCCAACCATTACAGTCACTTCATATCAGGAGTGGGTATTTCGAAAGTGATTGAAGAGGCTAAAATGTAGTCTAAGCCCAGACTGAAGCTAGCACAATGACACCTCAGTTTCTCCCACTTTCATTTGTGTTCTCTTATATTTATTTGCATTTTTAAAATGAAAATAACTCCAAGGAGAAAATCCTTTGTAATACAGTTGTTGGTTTCCAAGACTGTAATTCTGAGAATTCTGTGATGAAAAGGTAAAAAGGATATAAATTCCAGAAGCAGTTTCTTATGGCAACTTTCATAGGTTTCAGTGTGGTAAAAAAAAAAAAAAAGATTGGTAGCACTTCAGATCCATCCTTTGATTATGTGCTCTATTGTTCTCTTCCATGGCGTTTCTCCTGCTTTGGGATACCAGGATGGATGGTCCAGCAGAAGTCTGTAATGGATCTCTCAGCCCATGAGAGTCCCCTCACAGTAAAGGCTGTGGAAGGAAAAACCTGTCCCCCCAGATCCCTGCAAGTCTTTGTGATCAACATCACTGTCCACACCCTTCACCACAAGTTTGTTCAACAGTCATCCTTTGCTTGTCCTATTCCATTCCTTGGGAAGGGAACTTTATACCACCCTGGGTGCAGATCAAGCTTTCCTCCCAGAAATCATTTTTCAAAGCAGAGGCAACTCCCTACAGATTCCCAGAAGAAAGAATACAGGCAGGCTGGAATATAGTGCAGAGATATTCAAGCAAGGTTTAAGCAAGCTGGATCAGCACTGGCATCAGCAAAATGTTTCATGCAGGCTCATTTACCCGGTTTCTCGAAGGGTGCTGGAAAGATTTAGTAGTTAATTATGTGTTGAGGCAGCACGCCCAGGGCACTGCGCGGTGACAGGAGACAGAAGGACCCATTCTCTGCTCTGTAGCTGATCTGCTTCATAACCACAAACCACTTTGCCTGTCTCTCCTCCCCTTGTGAATCCGTCCTGCTCGTTAGGAGCATAAGGTTTTTTGTGTGGCAAGGAATGTTTTTCGTCACAGGTGAAATCCCTGATGTGTGGCAGTCAACAGTGAAACTCCAAGCTCTAGGCATTCCAAGTTTTAATTCTATGCATTCATAGACTGTTTAGCACAGTAAGGGCCCTACTTCAGTTTCTAGATGAAATAATGGAAACAAATTATAGCTATAAAGCATCTCCTAAATTATGGTTTTAAAGCAAAGCAATGGAATCTTTCACAGCCAGGAGGGTGTGTTTATTTATCCATATATTTGATTAAATCCCAAGCCTTCCACGGAGAGGCAAGTAATTTTTTAACCATTAAAAAAAACCCCATGAAAAATAGGTATCACTTTTACCCTTATCCCCTGACTAGGCACACTTCAGATAGATCAACAGCATATATTGGGACCCAGACAGTGTGAGGTGTTTGGAAGAGGGAGGAGAGAGGTTAGGAAAAAGGAAGAAAGAAATGCAGATCACGAGTTCAGACAACATTTGAATAGGTTGGAATTTCTTTGAATACACCACTCTGAGCTGTTGAGCTATGACAAATTTAGCCTTTGTTTTAAACTAGCATAGTCTGCTGTTACTGAGAATGCTTTTAATATTTCAACTTAAAGATATCCTTTAGGGTGACATATTGCAAACATGTTTTCTGTTTTGTTTTCAATTTTTCTTTGTTGTTGGAGTTGCAATGTAAATATGCACTGTATTTTCCTTTGCATACTCCTCATTATATTCATTTTAAAGTCTTCTCTATGAAGTACCTTCCTCCCAGCACCAGAGCATACAAGAATATATTTCCTCTATTCTGAGTCTGACAATGAAAATATTCTCAGTAGTTTATCTACACAAGGGCAGAAATTGTGATGGTAGGCAACAGCATATGAAATTCATTAGCAAACATTTCAGACAACTCTCTGAGCAGGCCAAGGAAAAGTGTGGAATGAGCAAAAGATCTGGGGGGGTGGGGCAGAGGGGAAGAATTCCCATGCATGAAAAAGGCTAAAAAAAAATTGCCATTTGTCAATACAAATCCTTTCTTCACCCTGATTCTGGTTCTTTCCACGCAAGTCTCTCCTTTCCCCCCTTTACTTAACATGAGAATTAAGAAACTCAGGACTCCTTTAACAACATATTGCTCCTTTTCACTCAGCTGTGGATTTCACCGGGTTCAGTACCATGGCATGTGCTTCCAGGAAAGTCTTGCCTTCCTTATTTTTCATTAATTTGCTCTTAATTCACACAGTCAGCACCAACCTGTGCCGTCCTATTTAGAACCCAAGCATGAGTTCAGGATTACCACATGGTGGCTACCAGAAGGTAAAACCAGAAGAGTGCTCCCTAAGAAAGGAAACCTACATTATGTTGTTATGCCCTGTTTTCTAAATCATACTTTTTAAACTACAATATTCTTTGATATCTATTATGTCACCATAGCAACTACATAGCCCACTGTGCCAGGGTCTGTGCAGAACAGAAATGGTCCTCGCTGTAAATTCAGAAGAGTTCTAAGAGAGGCACACAGATGTTTGGAAGAGAAAGTACATATTTTCGATGCACAAGGTGGTTTGTAATATCATTGTGTCAGCAGTCTCAGAACTGGCAGATTTGCTGTAGATACCACGGTAAAGGAGAGGTTTGGGAAGGATGGAGCCTACAGGCACAAGAATGATTGTTCAAATGTTCTAGCTGCTATCTGAACATGCATGTCAGCTTCTCGGAGGGCAGCAGTTGCCACTCCTAGTAGTAAATAGGATTGATAGGATTTAACACTTTCTAAAATTGCTGGGTAATACTGAAAAATTTTGTGTTATTCCTGTTAAAATTTATCAACAGTTGAGGGATTTTTTTTAGTTTTACAAAACTTTGTATCACTATGACCAAAAAGAATATCAAAGAATTATTCTACTATACACCCTATAATTTGTACATTAGACATTACATTGACTTTAGGTGTTGAAATTAGGTGTGTTATTTTTGTACTACAGCACTTGTCGTTGCTTTCCTGAATTTAAATATGACTGTAAAAAATCTGTCATTAAATTTTTAAACATGCTTAGATTATTAAATTTCAAAACAAAACAAGAACTGAATTAAGTGCTAAGAAAAAACCCCCAAGCATTAACTCAATCTGTCAGTTCAGAATTGTCAAATGCATCACTCTAAGCAGCAGTGGTTTTGCCATTTTCCTGTTTGCCTTTAATACCTTCTTTGAATAATGTTCAACTACATTTTTTGCTTTGTTTTTCTAAGAGAGCCAAACTCATCTTTTATCTTGAATTTATAGGCACAAATCTAACAAATCTCGTTGCTCATGCATGGTATAGGTAGAGAAGGGTTCTCAGCATCGCACTGCTAAATTCAGCAGATGGCAATACATCACTTTTCTCATGCTCACTTTTCTCATATATTTGTTTCTGTATTTTCTGGTCCAAGTCTACTGCAATGTAGAGAGTAACCACAGTCTTAGTTTGCTGAAGGTTGTATTCAAATGACCACTGTAACATTTTGTGAAGGCTGTTTTTGGTATCTGAGTTCTTGAAGGTAAATGAGGTTGCACTGTAGATCAGATTTGTTTTCACATAAGATTCTTGAGATGCTCTTGTGTCTGATGAAGCTGATTGTTTTAATTTTTTATTTTGAGAAGGTTAGGGCAGCTAATCACCCCCTTGTAGCAGGTAATTAATTTTTATTTATAAAGCCATTGGTTTCATGCAGAATGTGGTGGGATTTTATGTTGGTGGCGGATTGGGTGTTGTGGATTTTTTCCAAATATGCACATTTCAAACATTGAAAGCATTAAGTTTTATCTAGATTTTAACTGTTGTCATACTCGAGCAGTTAGGGTTTTGGAGGAAAACTGGCCACATTCTCCTGCAATTGTTATGTATTAGTCATACTGACTCCAGCTAGAAGAATCATCAGGTTGAAACCACTCTTTTTGTAGCTGTGACCGTCCTTTGTAGCAGTGTCATTTGCATCAGAATGTCTGGTATTGTTTTCAGATGTGAATATTAATAGTTCAAAAGGAACAAGAAAGGCAAAGCAGTCTTTTGTTGAAAGTTAGCCCGTTCATGAGTGCAGTGAGGAACACACAGACTCAGTCACAAAGTAGATCAGATGGGATTTTTATCCTTCAACAGCTGCCACATACCTTCCACCAAGTCATTGTGAATAGATACAGTTCTCACAAACTTGGCTTACATTCTTTCAAATCACTAGCTAGCAAAAAGGCATAAATAGACATCTGTGATGAGGAATTGCAGTCCAGGACAATTTCTATAGTCACCAATTCTTTTTTAAAGTAGCAAATACTGCTAAAAGTCTTTCCAATACTGGTCCTTTCAAATACTCATCCTCCCAATCGATGTATATAGAAAACAGACAATTCTATAAGCTATTCATTCTTCCAGCACTTAAGGAGGGGTGGCTTTTTTCCTAATAAGAAAAAGGATGAATTTTTAAAAATTGAATAGATAACTTGACACAGGAATAAGATAAAAATTCTCTCAAACCAGAGGACACAATAAATCATTTAAGAACTCTGCAGCAAAATTTGCTTCTTGGCAAACTGCTTAAGCATATTTCTATGACAGTGATTTGTCTTTTTTCTTTCCGCTGGCACTCCAAGACATGGATGGTAGATTTATAGCATTTTTTAGTGTCTGGTTGTTGTGCTCCTTTATCATCACAGTATACACACACTAAGAAGTGTGAAATACTTGCTTGTACTATTTTCCTTCCATTTCTTAAATTCAAACATCTTTCTGCTGCAAGATATTCTAATAATCTCACACCGATTTTTTGATTATCTCATCTACTCTACATATTATCCTACCCATCCTGTTTGAAGTCCTACAGGATAGCAAAACACACAGGGTTTCCAAACACATGACTCTGAATAAAAATCTACCAAAACCAGAAGTATTTATGTTTATTTATATGCAACATTAGGCTGTAATTGAGAGGCTGGTTATTCATAGAAATTGATTTCAAAAATTGACCAGTGATGGAACATGAAAATTATGGAAGTAGGCTGCGCATGGTGTAAGGCAAAAAAAGAATTTAGATGAATTTAAAGAATTGAGTCGTGTGAACAATGGAATGAAAGTCATTTAACAGCACATTGAGGAGACATGAACAGGGAGAACTGAAAGGGATATTGACACAATTGAGTACTTAGTTATACATTTTAGTTGTGTGAATGAATAGAAAAAGAGAAATATCAATTCGTTATGAAAAATTACGCAAGATTTGACTATCACCTAAATGTGCAGATCACAAAGAAATTATGATTTCTTTGCATAAGTGACAGATAAAGTTTAATTTTGTTCACCATTGTAAAATGGAGAAAAGGAACAACAGGATGAAAACACTAAAGGTTTTAGCCATCTCACATATGAACTGGAATCCAAAGAACCATAAGATCATGTCAGAATAGCTAAAGCTGTAGTTTGCATGGAGGAAAACAGGTGTGAAGATGAAAGAGTGAGAAGATGGTTCTGCATATCATCTGCACAGAAACAATTCTCGACAGACGGATTCTCTGGCTTATGAAAAGGGCTTGGAAAGCACAAAATCAAGGAAGCCTAACAGAACAAGATTTAAAGGAAGGACATCTGCCACTTTTGGAAGGGTAACACCACCAGTCCTGAGATTTTGGTTGGATGAAGTAAAGGCTTTGGCAAAGGTTTTCTCAATTATGGTTAAGTCATAAAACACACTGGAGAAGAACCAGGGTGAAATAGATGAGTTATCATCACCTTTTCTAAAAAGAACAAACAAACACTTCTTGACATTCTTGTTCACGAAGAAGTAATCATTCTCGCTGTATATCTCTCTGGTTCCCTAATTATATTGGAAGCATTATATTGGAAGTTTGAGAACCCAAGACTGATCTATGTTCAATCATATGATTTTGGAGTGCATTTATAATGAACATTAAAGTCTGACTCTGAACTTGGCATTATTTTCAATGGGATCTCAAGGATCTGACTGTGTACCTATGTGACAAACTGAGCCCTAAACTTTTACTGCAGATTTTAATTTCTAATACCATTTATGTGCTCATTTGCAGGTCTAGACCTATAATGCTTTGTTAGCTTGAACAGCTGTGTTTTTACGGCTGGAATAGATTTGAATGAAAGTTTAAAAGCTTGTGTGTACTTATTGTATATGTCTAATTAATCTTCACTCTGCAAAAATGAGGTTTTTCCCTTCTTTTTGCTACATCACAGTTCCTGTGCTTGCTTTGGACTGCAAACCTGGCTCACACTTCAAGTTAACAAGGCTTGGTACTACCCTAATAATCCCTAACATGTTTAAACAGATGTTTATAGCTGCTGGTGTACCTAAGCTCTTGTTTTAATTCGTGAGGTTACTTGTTAAACCTGAGTATGACACAGGGTTTCTGGTGCTAAAGTGTTATTTTTGCTATATTTGATTGATGGTATATGAAGGCCAACACCCGAAGCATCTCAAACTGCTCAAAATAAATGACTGGTACAGATATATGGGGTTTAAATATCATAGCAACACAGCAGAATAATTTTATCTCAAATTGTAACATCTAAAAGGAATATAATCTGACCAAGATTCACTACATAACTATTTTGTGAAAAATTTTGAAGGAGACATATTTCAAAATCCAGCTTTCGATTTATAAAATCCATATGAACTGGCTTATGCAAAAATGGCCAACAGAAGAATTTTGTAACTCCTCATTTAATTCATCAGATTGCTCTGCAGATGGCGATAAAATTTATTTTCTTTTTAAAGAGCGTCTCGCCTCATCATAATCAAGGAAATATGCTTTCCAACTTAACCAAAAACTTGGCAAGGAGAAAATGCTGCACTGGCACCAAGTAATCCCATACAAAAAGCCCGTCTCCCATCTTACTTGTTTGCTGTGCCAGAAATATTTTTAAAAGACCACAAAGTAGGCCTTTCATATTTTACTGTGAAATATTCACACTCATTTTTAAACACACGTGCCCTCAAGACTCCAGCAATCGGCTCAGCCTGGCCTGCACCACATGAAATAGATGTTTCCCTTCCCCACAAACAGGCCTGTGGGAAGTCAGAGCATCTCCAGGCTTCCAAGACTGGGGCAGAGAAGCAGAGCTGGTTAATTACTTGCTCACACCTTGGGTGAGAAATGTCCTGAGAGGAAACCAAGGGCTTCCAGAGCAAACCCTCAGAACTTTCCAATACAGCTGTTGAGTCACTTTTCCACGAAGGAGGGAAAGGGAAGAGCTTTCCCAGGAGACTGGGAAAATCAGAGCTATCAGGTTAGGTATCAGAGAATCCAAGGCAAAGAATGGGAAGATAAAAGGGAAGGAAGACTGCATTTAGCTCCAAGATGAGCACAGAGCCACTAGGACAAAATACCCTGTTTCCAAAAGCAAGTGACAGTGGACAGGAAGTCTGAGACATTTCCCTGGAGCAGGCTGCAGACAGGATAAAAGTCTGCATAAATTACATTATCAGAAAGGTAAGTTCTGTATCTTACTGCACTTCCACATTAAAACTTGACTGCCTTTTCCTAGAAGCAGCCTTGGAGAAGAAAACAGCCACAAGGAATATGCAGATGGCACTCAGGCTTTGAGAGTTTTTCTTCTTAACTGTGTTATCAGTGCTGAGTGGTTTGCAAAGGTGTTCTTTTCCTTACTTGCACTTACAAGCTATTCCTGTTACAGTGAATCCAGGACATTTACCGTTCAAATATTTAAGTAAGCCTGCAACTCTACCCAAAACATGGAGCCAAAGAGAACTACTATTACTCTTTGTGCAGCTCTCACTTTACAAAAGTGATTTATATACAAACATTTTCACAGTAAAAGTTAATGACAACTACACGTGCCTTTGTGAGATTGAGAGTTTGCTAGTAAGCTAAGAATCAAAACCTTGGAAGACTCTGCAGCATTTCTGGTGACTGTCCAAAGGAATATTTAACTGTGTTAATTCATCTGCTCAGCAGTTCAGCTATATATTTTCCTAATCAAGTGGGTTTGGGTTTTAAATGGATAAAAACTCCTTCATTAAATGATAGAAAATATGTCAGAAATAATTTATCAAGTCATTCAAAAATACAACTCAGGTATGATAAATATCTCCTCACCGCCAAAAGTGGTTTAAAGATATATTTACAACTGTAATACATGCAGCAGAAAATTCTTTATAGTATAAAGATTTCCAGCTCCAAACCTGCTGCTTGGAGTGAAACTTGAAACAGAATCGAGGCAGATCTCTGGGGATCTAATGGCAGGAGCATATATTGAACTGCTGGGAGCATGAATATGCATAGCTCAGTAAGGGCAAATAACAATCAATTCTGGTATGCAGCCAAAATGTGTGTATATGTTTGTTCTTTCTTCAAGGTGCAAAACAAGTTAACAAATAAATAGTTACAGCCCTTTATTAAAGTAGGTTTCATGTCGAATCTTCATATTTAATGTATTTAGATTTGAGGAATCTTGTCAGGTTTCATTGCTGCACTGTGGTAGCGTCACCTATACTAATGGCAGTGGGACTAATAGTTACAAAGAGAACATAAATGTATATTTTAAATGACATTTACTAAGTTTTATTATGCAAGAGAAAGGAAGGAACCTGAGGTTACCACCATAGATCATATGCTACTTTGAAATCTAGTTGCTAAATAATTTTATAATGCACAAAATCTTTACTTAACTTGAACACCAAGTAATTGTTTACCAGTACCTGGCATTTATTGGCAGGACTTCTCTTATTCAGTTGCTAAACAAAATGCAAAATGATAACCCTTAAGACAAAAACAGGATTACAGATGAAACTACTCTTTTGTCAAAAGTCTGTGTAATTTTAATTCTACTTGGTTTAAAACATCTTGAGAGATACAGATGCTTATGCCTGAGGCAGCAAAGAATAACAAACCTAAACACAAGTCCTTCCTGTAAGGGTACTGCTGCAATACACCAGCCAGGCTTCAGTGGGATTGTTTATCATCAAATATACATGAAAGACCAAGACCCCTGCTTGACTAGACATGACAATTTAACTTTGCCTCTTCCATTGCAGTGACATGATCATAAACATATTATCAAGTCCTACAGTGTGATCAACAACAGATGTAAAATTAGGATTTAGCAGGTAGCTGAGCCTTACATATCATCTGAAAATTTAGTTTTAATTTCCAAAAATCTTCCAGGCAACTCTCTTTTAAAGACTTCAGAAAGAACTCTTATTTTTCTTTTCTATTCCTGCTGTTTGTACCAGTGTTCTGAACAATTATAACTCAGGCATTGCTTCTTTCAGGACAATCTGCCTTTCCTTTTTTTTTGTTGTTTGCCTTTATTATCTTTTTCAGAAAATAAATCTGGGAAATAGGTTGGTTACATTTTCATGCACAATCCGAATGAAAACACACCGTGTGCTGCTGCAGCAAGGAAAGCCAATGGGATATGCTGGGTTGCATCAACAAGGGCATTGCCAGCAGAGATAAAGAAGGCATTATCCCATTCCACACTGTGCTTGTTAGGCCACAGCTGGAATACTTTTTTCAGTTTTGGTCCCCACTATAAAAGAGGATGGGAACAGGCTGGAGAGTCCTGGGAAGGGCCACAGAGATGATCCAAGGACTGGGAAGCCTGCCATATGAGAAAAGGCTGAGACAATTGAGCTTGTTCAGCCTTGAGAAGAGAAGGTTTAGGGGAGATCTTGTCACCATGTTCAAGTGCTTAAAGGGTGGCTACAAGAAGGTGGAGACACCCTTTTTGCAAGGATTCACATGGAAAAGAGGAGGAGCAATGGGTACAAGTTACTCCTGGGTCAGTTCTGATTGGACATAAGAGAAAAATTTTTCATAATGGGAACAGTCAGCCGTTGGAATAATCTCCCACAGGACGTGGTGAATTCCCAAACACTGAGCACTTTTAGGATTCAGATAGTGTGTTGGGTCATCTTGTCTAGACCAAGCTTTGGCCAAAGAAGTTTGGATCAGACAACCCTTCAGGTCCCTTCCACTAGGTCTTGTGCGTTTCTATGATAAGAATTTAACAATAAGCCATGGCAAGTAATGCATTTATTATTTGAGAGTTAACTCCCATGCCTTTATAAAGTATCAGTGGATACTTTATAAAGTGGATGTTTCTATTCCCTTCTGTGTAATCATATTTCAAAAACCAGTTCCTGGAGTTGCTGGTGTAGATTCTCTTTGGACAAATGTTTCTCTGTCTTCCATGAATTACACTGATATTTTCCTTGAACTGTATACTATGATTGGCAAGTGTTGGTGTGAGGATTTAGCTGTGCTATGTCAAGTTCAAAGTTCAGTGCTCAAGTTAATAAGGTTTAACTGTGACAGTATTATATTGAAACATTAACACCAATCCTCTAAAGCAAATTTTAGCCAAATCAGAAAAGTCATCTGCAGCATGGTGAAAATAAAAGGGCAAGGAGAAAAGAGAAGGCTTACTCACAAACGTTGGGAGAATTTAACCTAAAATATTATTAAGGCCTTAAACAGAACAGAAAAGTGAAACATGAACAACTATATGCCTGGACCATTTAAGTTAAAATGGATATTTACCTTTACAAATAAAATATCTACTGTGGTTTAATGAAGTCACATTACCTCTCAATTATACCTGTCTCCTACATCATGGTATGGCCAAGGTGCAAGTAACAGAGCCATGTGGACCCACAACACAATATGACTATTTCTTTTAAGTATTTCAGGCTTGCTCCTGTTGCTCTACTATCTTTATAGAGTCTTTATTTTATCTTACCATTCTAAATTGAAAAATTGTTTAGTGGGGTTTTTTTAGCTGCAATTCTTCATCTAAATGTTCCCTGCCTTTGAAATTTATATTTGCAACCTTCCTTGAGTCACTCCTCCTGTACAAACTTTTATACATGCAATTTTTAAACATGAAAATACCTTGTGTTTAACTGAGGTTAGCTGTGTATTTGTAAGATGGGCCATAAAGAGAGTTTATTGAATGTTTATGCTGTTTAAATTCAAAATTTTCAAGAGATTGAAAACAAAACACAATTTCTTTATAAGGAAAAATAATTATGGTTGTGCTATAAAGCACAGGCAGTGAAGTATTAAAGCAGATCAAAAGGTTATAAAAACAAACCTTATAAAAAGGTAGTGATAACTGTAGGCAACTAGGAGAGAATATTGGAATGAAAAGGTGATAATCCAGTTTTAAAAGCTCAGAACAAAACCTGAGAATTGAAATTAATGAATAAAACAGAATTGAGAGGAAGGGGGAAGGGTTGGCCATAAAAATCACATAAAATGGGTTTGTCATTTCCTCTAGTGAGTGATAGAGACTCAGACAAAAAATGTTAGGTTTGATCTGTTTTGCTATACTTTTCCTTCTGAAAAACAAAAACAGAAATCCTGCTGACAGATTCAGGGTACACTTCGCAGCAGTTAAAAGTGGTGATTGCTCTACTACTATTCCTTCCCATTTTGTTCTATTCAGTTATGACTTCTGTGACCTCTGTCTACACCTTCCAAAAAAGGATTCCAGGACACCTAACACAGAGAAACAGTCCCAACCAAACTCACTATATGCAATTATTAGTTAATAGAGCCATTAAACTACCTCAACATTTTTTTTTCTTGTTTTTCATACATTGTTATGCTGTATCAATTTGCTCCTTCTTACTTCTTTTCCTTAAATTAACAATTCCTAACTGCTGCTTGTTTGTTATATGCTTCATTCACTTCTAACATCTGGCATGGTACCTCAACATTCACTTTGGCATCAATACTCCACAGCAGAAAGCTGCCAGTGATATTCTACTACTCTGAGCTGTTTCACTTCTTATATTCTAAATTAAATCTTTTGTGCTGCTTCATTAATTTGGAAGACTTGATACAAGGGAAGGCCCCCAACATCTCCATAATACTTTTCTTTCTCTAACCAAAGCCCTGTAATTCAATCCCCCCCTCCCAAAATGAAAAAACAAACAAACAAACAAACAAAAACACCGAAAAAACAAAATCTAATCTTCATTATTATTAAACTATTTTGCTCTAAAGAAGAAATTTTTTTCCACCTTTATTTGCCAGATGTTGACTGTGTCAAAACATTCAGAGTTACTTGAATGACAAATTTTTCTGAGTTCACATTTCCTCCAAAACAGAGAACTCAGATATGTCCGTATTTGGTAGAAGAGTGTCACCAAATTGAATGAATCATAGATGCAAATGAAGTCAACTAATTGAGTTACTATTTTATCCTTAATATGTTTACATTTGCCCAATTGTTGTAGTTATGGAAAAGAATATACTGATCCCAGATCTCATGATCTGCCAACAGTTTTTATTTATAATTCCCAATCTCTATGAAGCATAAAGAAAGAGTACATTTTGTAGCTCGTCTGCACATCAGTAGTTCTGTGCACTGAATCAGTGTTTGTGCAGGTATCATCTTTCAAGAAGCTTGAATGCATCTAACTGAAAGTTTTTCTAAATTCTAGAAAGGCATTTGTATGATACTTTTACATAGGTGAAGCTTTTGCCGAAATTTGCACAGAACAACACTTCAAAATCTTTTGGAAAAATCTTTCCTTCGTGATACAGTGCAATAGACACCTCATTTGAATGGTTAATGTGGTTACACAATAAGGCATCAAAAAATCCCATTCTCTGTGGAGCTTTCTGGCATTACCCTGGTCACAAAACATCACTTGCTTCTCCAGTGACAGACTTAGCTACCCTGCACAGGTTTTGCTCCGTTCCGTGTTTGCCAAGCCACAGACAGCAATGTTCTTCAACCCTCCATTCCCTTTCCTTCCCTCTCTCCCACTCCTTATCACAGCCCTTGCTGCCTTCCTTGCATGAAACACATAAAGGTCATTGCATTTCATGGAAAAATAGATCATGCTATCATCCTATAAATGCAAGAGTTACCCTTAGCTGTTTGGAAACTTCAAGGCTAAATAGAATAAAATACTAGTACCATCTCTTGCTGTTACATCATCTGCCTGCCCCGTCCTAGTAACTTTTGCATTCATTACCCAGTAGAGTAGAGTCTTTAATCTTGTTAATGCTGTATAAACATAGTAAAAATAGTTTGATGAGTCGTTGCTCCTTTGGTAGGAAAGGCAGCCACAGCACAACAGCTGTGATTAGAAAGCTGCGCAATCCACCCAGGAAAAAACACTCCAGTTTATACTTCATTGCACATTGCAGGACAAATTCACAGGAAACCCAATTCACTAGTTCTGCTCCTTATTAAAATAATTTCAAATTCAAGCTACCTGCTAATATGCCTTTAGAGAGATTAGAGTTTGGAAGTGCTGCACTACTTTTAGCCATTAGCACCTTTTTTTGTAAGCAATACAGTAAAAATCACACAGTGCAAGTAATATTAACATTTTATATTTCTTTAGGATTATACCATAATCAATATTAAAACACCTGTAGTTAGATGCATAGAAGAAATAAGCACTGAATGTCTAAATGGGAAGTCAGCTCCCAGTAACTGGCCCCAGTGAGCACCTGTGGGTTGGTTGTTACTTTACCTGCCCCTAACACTGCTACTGGATGCTGGATTTATGTTTCTCCCATTTATTAGTAACTGAACTTCAGGTGAAGATGGAGGTATTCAGAAGTAAATAGCCAATATTAATAGTTGGCAATAGAATTCAACATTTTCTTTGCAATATCTGAGCCTGATTTCATTTACAGATGGTGCATACATAGAAAGTTTCACAGAATCATCACAATACATGCACACAAAATGTTTTTGCTAATCAACAACCTGTAGATGGGAGATCATTCTAATATCTGTGCACCCCCAGCATTTCTGCTATGTCTGGGTGTCTGGTATGTACAGGCTGTTTATCCATATTCCTAAATGTTTTCTGTCTTACGTTCGTTCATATACAAGAGTATAAGACTTGTCCAAATGCACCAGCAATGTGTCCTTAGCAAACAACATTTCAACCATAGTGCCCAAAGAAGGTGTAATCTGTTTCCAGCAACTACTCAGAAACATTCAGATAGTGTGGTTGTACTTTATAAAATCCATTCAATTCCAAATAACATAATAGGGCATACAGTATTTGATGTATAATTTCAGTTAGTTGTACCAACATTGCCATGTTGCATGTGATGATGAACTTCAGTAACCTTGGGGCAAATATCTTAGCGTTCCATATATTCTGTAATAATGAGCCTCATACACTAACATACATCACATGTCTAAGCTAGTATGACTTTGTATTGTATAAATACTCTTCTTACACTGCAACGTCCTACAACATAAGAAAGAATTTTAAGTTTGGGTTTTTTCCCCACCCAAAATGAGCAAAAATAGGGAAATAAAACTTGACAGTCTGCCATGGTAACATTTTTCAAATTTGAGTTCAGCTTGCACACTAGATGGTTCTCCAAAGTATAAAACCAGCTCATTCCATGTATATGAGTATTTAAAAAAAAAATTACTGAAACATTGATGTGTCTTAGTCTAAACTATAAAGGGGGTGCATTTTGAGCATTAAGTGTATTTTTTCTAGAGATTTCAGTCAATAGTTTGATGATTTTTTTTTTTAATTTAAAAACAATACCTTTCCCACAAAAGTAGATAGATGTGCCAGATTCATAGCAGGAAGGTTTCCTTCCAAGCAGCTTTCCTTCTACTAAACTATCTTATTTAAAACTTCCTTCTGCCTGAAGCTGGATCTGGATGGGAAAACAAAGAGAGAATAGAACAAGAAGAAAAAAAAAATCCTGTGTTGGGCTTTAGGGTCATATCACAAAAAAACAAATGAGTAAAAACATATTTTAAACTTCCAGTTCATCATGTACAGCCATAGTCAGAATTTGATCCATTGTCCTACCGTCTATTTCCTTCCGGCACTCCCACAGGACCAAGCCTGACTAAAGTTTTCAGACTAAGTTTATATGACAGGCATGATCTTTGTGATGTTACAACTTGATCCAAAAATACAAAGTGAAAACTAAGGTTCTGGAGTTCCTTCCCATCTTATCTGTTTCTACTGTTTGCATTCTGTTGTCCCAGTCATTATCTTTTGCTTACTGAGATTTCTCTATCTCCTCTGATTCCTTAGACATTTCATAGCTGCTGGTTAGATGCTATTACCATGTGACATGTTCAACCTTTAAAACAAATAATTTACTGTGAAAGTCGAAAACTGTTAGAATGATGAATTTGAGTGTTTATCACTGAGTTCTTCAGGCCTGAAAATACTGTCAAACTCTAAAACAAACAAGTATAATAAAATTACCCTTCTTTTCAAGGTCTCATAAGGTGGATGCTAGGGGTTTTTTCTGGCTTTTTGCTTAGTGCTGTGCAGCCTGTCTAGAGGTGCCATTTGCAAAATAGCATTTTCAGCTTTTATCTGACAACCACATTTGAAATTAGCAGCAGATAAGCACTGTGCTGCTACCTGCCATTCCCACTCATGTTTCTGCAGGAAAGAATGTCAGATTAGCTAAAGCTGGAGGCCAAGCCATATCAAGAGAAGACAAGGAGCTCAGACAGGGTAAACAAAGTTCCCCCAATCCGAGAGCTGTGAAGTGGCACCAAAGCAACAAGCACTTCTGTTGCAAGAGAGCCTGAGGAACTGCTCTGCACAGTGGAGGACATGGAACAAAAGGAAAAATGCTGCTTAAATGGTTGTTTTCTGCCTTAGCTAGCCAGCAAAAGTGCTACGAGACAGATACACACAGCTTTAATTTAGTTACTAGTCTGTGGAAAGCTGCACAAAATGAAGAAGCTTATGGTTTCCACCAGCCATAGCAGAGTGAAAAGGTGAGTGTTCACAGTCAGGCCTGGGCTTGGGGAGACCTCCCATGGCCTCAAAGCCCCTCAAAGCCTGAGATGAGTAGAGTCCTGTTACAGCAACACAGCAGGGCTGTTGGGTATGAGCAGGGACATGTGGGACAGGTAACACAAACACCCAGATTGGATCGTGGGAAGAGAACAAATCACGCCTAAATTCTCTCTTGCATGGGTGCTCCTGCTAACATGGACATTTCTAGTAGTTTCACTACTGTTCATCTGTTTATCACGTTAAACAGAACCAACACTCCCCTAACACCATTTTCAGGTGTCATACAGATATGGGATTTTCAGCCTCTGGCATTTTGCTTCAAGGGAAAGACAGCAGCAATACATCAGAAACCAAAACAAGGACCAGGCTTTTTACCTCAAGCTTATTGCTTAAAATCAAACCCTGGCTCAGCTGAAAGAGCCTTTCTGCTAAGTAGTTTGAGACTGATAGCAAGTGTGATTGAATTTAATGGGAAGTTTAGTCATGTAATTTGGCACTGGGTCTGGCTCAAAGCCTTAGAAACTAGTAGGCAACTAACATCTACTGGTGTTTCTGTAAAGAAAGGAGATAAAAGCTGGACAGATTTCCAGTTTTCTCAACTATAACAGCTACATTCTACTGTCCAGAAAAAAGTTGTTTGTAATGAATTCTTGCAAAGTGTTTGAATAGCTGAAATCCTACGGAAATCATCAAGCAGAAAGATGCTAAAGATGATGGAGAACAAGGAACTGTGCTAAACATGTTAGTCTTGTAATAAAAATTTTTACTGTGCTTTCAGCACTTCATATTTTCCATGTGATATTCAGAATAGCAAAACAATATTCTAACTGATTGTTCTGTGCATTTTCCTTTGTGCCTCCCAGTAAAGCTTTTGGACAGGCTTGAGGGTTATAATTATTTGATAGAGTCCAAAATATCTTCTTCTGAAGTGAAGAAAACAACCATTGCCTCCAACTGTAAACGCTCTATTACTTCTATGGTATTTAGGACACTAAAAGAAAAGAGCCCATAGAAAGGGGCCAGGGATTTTTAATGTCAGCACAAGGGAATGTCATCATTTGTTTCCTTTCAGTTAAAATCATCCAAAAAAAAANGGGGGGGGTTAAAAAAGGGAAAATAATTCTACAGCTTATCTGAAGTTATGTGAATATTATACAAGAACCAAAAGTAAACCAACACAAACATTAAAGTTAATGTTAAATAGAAACTCATATGTTCTTAAACCCTATTTATTCCAACAAGGTCCAGTAAGGATTTGTTCCATGCTTTTAGTATGCAGACAACAAAATCTGGGCATGCAGCTAAGACTCGGAATGAAAAATTTTCAGGCCAGAAAATGTAAAATCGTACGTGTAACTTCAAACATGTTGATAAACACAAAAAGCTGTCAACAAAATTGTGACCATTCTGTGGCAGAAAACTGTAGTTTCCTAAACAAAGATTAATTCTGTCCTTTTCTAACTAGACTAGAATCTCAAAATTTCACTTTAATTCTTGCTGCAATTGTCTTTCACATAAGTTACTGAAATCTCTCGAGCAACTGGGAGTTTAGAACTGTTTATGATACTTGATATTTTCTTCTCTTTTGCCTCTTCTTCTACTACCACTTAGTGACAAATAGTTTTTTTTCTTCTGACCCTATACATGCCCTTTTTTTATACATGCCCTATTTTTACAAACTCAATATCAAAGTCTTTCTTCAGGAAAAAAGGAAAGTTGAATTTGGACCTTCAGATTGCGAAAGCAAGAACAGAGTAACAAGGCAGCAGGCATTGTCAAAACATATTTAATGACAGAAATCTTCAGAGAGCTTTGCAAGATCAAAAAAGAAAGAAATTACTTGATGTTATAGTACCCCGTGGGACTTGATTTTTGTTTTAAATTGGGAAATATTGTTCTTGAAGAAGCAGCATATTGATTTGTTATATCTCTGATTTAAGAGTAGCTTTTAAAAATTGAAATGTAAATGGTATATTTTCTTTGTGAGTTACAGAAGCCTTCAGAGAAAATGATCTTCTAAGAGACTCCACAAGCATCAAAACATGACTTATTTGTAAAACATTTAGTTAAGAAGCATTGAACGTGTTAGTAGGAACTAGTGCTTTCTGCCAGGACTAGGTGCAGAGCCATTCTAAACTACACAAAACTATTAATTTGCAGTTTTGAAAGATACACCAGGGCAACTGCATCAGGCTCTCTGGTAGTAAAAAGAAAGGCATACTAGAAAAGTCAAAAATCTGCAAGAAAGCAAATAAAATCTTCAGTACAGATATTACAGATCAAAAGCAAGCAGGAAGCTAGGCCACTTTTCATATGTTTTACTAAAAGGAAGGCATTTTAAGCCAGAAGTAGTTATTTCTTGAACAAGAACAGTTTGATTCAGTACTTGTATAAAGACCAGAACTTATTTTTGGAACTATGTCTCCCCAAGGCCCAAAAATCTATTGTCTAGATAGTGAGCTTTCTTCCACTGTTGTTAATTATCACAGGCTGTTGCCATATTTCTTTGCAGCTCTGGCTTTAAGCATATGAGTATGTGCTATGCCCATTATATGCATCTTTCTCTCCTAAATATGAATAACCAAGGTCCTGTCTGCATGTTAACTTGCATTTGCACCTTTATGGGAAAGACTAAGACTTAAATGTTTGGTTTGTAGTTGTCTCACCCTCTAGTGGCAGAGAGGCCTTAGTTCTCAGGGATGAAGGAATGGGAGACAGAGTTTTTTCTTCCACTCAATTGTGCTGAGTTGCCTATTTACAGCAAGTTGGTAAAGGACTGGAATTGTTTTATTTGTTTATAAGGCCACAGATCATTGTCTACAATGTGTGTCCATCACTTCTAATGGAGCCATGCAAAATATGCTGACCTACAGGCACTGAAATAATAAAAAGGTGCTAATGAAGGGTAGTTGTATGCTCAGACGTACTCCTTCAGTTATGTGAAATTATTGCTATTAAAGCTTTCCTGTGCCACCACAACTACTAGTAGTGTGCTACTGCCTGAAGACTGAGATAGAAGCTTTATTTTCCCCTAAATTCAAATTCCCTAATAAATTGTCAAATGAAAGCAGAAGACAGACAACAGATTATTTTTGTCCCCAAGAAAGACTTAAAATCATCATGCAAAGTTTTTATAAAATAGAATGTTAACCAGATATTAGATGACAATTAAACATTTTCTGTCCCACTTTTGGAGCAGGGAGAGGAAGAAAATGGCTCTGAATAGCTTTGGCTGTCCCTTACTTTACAGGATTAGACCTTTGGCAATAGAACGTGGATCATTTAAGTTTTGTCATTGTTATTTGGTACGTACAGTTGAACAAAAACAGAATAGGGAAGGCTTTGCTTTTGCAAAGAAAATATGTGGCATTGCCATTACTTACTCACAGGTAGCAATTAACTGAAAGGAGAACTCTGGAGATATTAATCAGCTATTAAGAAAGGCCTTCGGCCATATTTCAGAGGAGGATGTATAAAGTACAAAACCACAGGGAGCAGTAGCTTAC
Organism: Pachyramphus minor; assembly: GCA_013397135.1. Lineage (NCBI taxonomy): Eukaryota > Metazoa > Chordata > Aves > Passeriformes > Tyrannidae > Pachyramphus > Pachyramphus minor. The sequence goes on along the minus strand of VYXB01007791.1, from coordinate 681,712 downwards.
TTGCCAGTGCACCACCATGTGAGTTAAAACAATTTTACCATTCTTAAAAAGTTCTTAAAAGCATAATTCCTACTTGTACATATGCTGTTGCCGACAATCAGGTAAAAGTTCTAACATGGCACATGAAGCTGCGATTTCTCAATTAAGAATATATTATGGTGCATCATTCTAATTGCCTACATTGTCTGCTTACACTCCGTGAAATATTTTTTACACTCTGGCCTCTTGCAACTTGGCCAGACTTTGGGCAATTGGACCTTTTTTTCATATGCCAATACAAGATAAATATTCCTCAAAATTAGGGTACAGAAAGCTACAATATTTTTGCTACATACAAAAATCCTACTGGCATTGTAAGTGAGAAATTCTCCTAATACAGCACAGAAAATTTGCATTTAACCATATTTGTAAGACTGTGAAGTATACATAAGAAGCACAAAGTGCCTTTGTAGTCGCTCCAAACACCAGTGTCACCAAGCAACTATGTAAGAACAGGAGCAACATTAAAATTCGCTATATCCAGAAAGCCCAAATTGTAGAATTAGGATTAAAAATGGGTTTAACAGTCCAAGCACCATACCATGCCATCACTACTATTTTAATACCAAGCATGCAGTTGCATTTTTGCAAAGATATGGCATGCATTTGCAGACATTTTGTAGATTTAGTGATCAACAGTATCCTCAAAAAGACTTCAGGAGAAAGCAAACATTCAGAGAGAATAGCTGACAGTAACTGGGTGCAAGGTTTAGGCTCCAGAGCAAATCTGTCTCCTTTGGTTGCAAAGTCAAAGTTCAGCCTATTACCACACAGTTGATTGCAGTCATTGTGGGATAAATCTAAAATTGTGCATCCTCACTCTCACACTGTAGGACACAGGGTGCAAATGCTGCCTTGGATACAGCTAGCTCACTTAACCTACTGTCCTACATGTTTGATACCTTCTTCATTTTCTTATGTACTTTAAAAGTATCTAATAAAAATGTTTTATTTAATGTTTCTTTATATATAGATCTCAAAGCATAGATAATGGGAAACAGATGATGTGAGCATATACAAGTAAGCTCTTTATACATATATATATAATATATATAGAAGAAGTAGCTTTCAGAAAAGGGATTAAATTCTTTTGAGTGGGATTGGTTTAATTACACCGTAGACTTCAATCCTGTTCACAATTCTAGTGTGAATTTGGGCAAAACTTCACTGAAATTATACAATTAGAGATGAAAAGTGTTTCAAGACCCAGAGCTGCAGCAGAACATCTCTGAACAAAGAAGATGCTATCAGGCAGGTGGTCAGAGTACGTAGGTCACTTAATGCAAAGTCCACATAGTGACTATTCTGGTTGTGCAAAAAAGTCCATTAGAAAACAATAGTGCAATACCAGTACACAGGGAACAAACTATATAACAGTGTAATTATAGTTTTATGCATGTGTTAGATTTTTCATCATAGTAAGCATTTTTAAGAAAGTTTGGATTCCTATTCCCGGTACAGTGCACTGGATTTCACTTTCACTAGTGCTACATTAATGCTAATAGTTGTACTGCAGCAGTGGCACAGAAATACCCACATCCCCCAACCACCACTTAAGGACAACACAAAAACACCTGGTTAATGCCTGCTGCACTCCCTTGGACAGGCTGTTGAACTTGAGGATTACTGCAAACTAGGTTGATTAATTCTAATCATGTGCTTGATGTGTGTAATGGCAAATACTCACCTATGATCCTATTTCCCTTTCAAATAAGGTGCAGTGCAAAATCAGGATACACGAATAAGGATCGCAGGGACTGCAGTTTGGAGTAGCACCTCCTTCTGGGGAAGACATAGATACACTTACCTGTTCAGTCTACTACTGCTATTCTCCATGATGACCTTAAATAATAGGGGATCAAAGTTCACCTTAGAATAACGACAGAGTAAGTCTGCAGAGGACTCAAACCACACATTCTGAATTTCATCTGTACACACCACAGTGCAAGCAAAACATTACAAAAGGATTGTATACACCCGTGCCCATATTCTTTCTGACATTAGTAGCTAGTCAGTTCTCCAAACAGTGTTGCTCAGGAGGGAGAATAACAGCTTTCCAGAGGATGTGAAGAGACACCTCTCTGAACAGGGCTGCCATTAGCACTACAGGTGAAGATCCACCCTAGGACACACTCCCTATTAGCCAGAGAGGGACTGGCAGCCTCCGTTCTGACACATGTCAGCATGAGCAGGGAGCAGGAGAGCAGCCATGCGGATACCGGCATGTGTTCCCACCGCCGCCTTCGCCCTCACCGCGTTTTACAGCCCGAGTCACTGACAGCCACCACACAATGGCATTTACGCTCTGAGCAAACTATTATCCTACTGAGGTGACCATGTGGAACTGTGTGCAGAGGATCATACTGGGTTTTAAACAGTTAGCATGGTCATGAAGGCATTGGTAGGCTCTGCCTCCTTTTCCTCTTCAGGCTTTGGGTCACCTGAATGTTTTTAACCTAAAAGGGAGGGAGCAAGAAACTACCTTCACCTGTGAGCAAGGAAATCAGGATCAAAAAACCCCTAGAAATATTGGCTTGAGTTTAAAACAGCTCTTTTTCTACAGCTTTCTGAAAGCTGCCCAGCCTGGTTCTTGCTTATCCTTTTCATGGTTCAGACAGAAAGTAAAACCCCCAGTGCTTCATATTTCTGCATTGGCAGTAAAACCCAAAATCTGGGCATGCTTTACTGCTATCTCTGTCTCTCATATAGCTACTTTAAAGTTGTGCTGAATATTAAGTATTATAATTTGGAAGCATAGAAGAAATAACATCTGTTGTAACCTGAAATACCAAAAGTAGGCCTTTTCATTCCATGCCAGTGAGGAAACTAATAACATATGTGCAGAGTGCATTTATATATGGCAGTGACATATTTGCAAAATATTCGCGTTATAGTTTCATCCTTTGTCCATTTGTACTCTTGACAATTTTTCCAATTGCTTCCATCCATACTAATGTTAATTCATAAGTAAATGTAAGCAACTGACAACAAACACGGCAAAATTCAGAAGCTATATGGATATTTCACTAGTATTCTATTAACATACCTGAAAACCTTTAAAATCTGTTAGAAGGAAACAGAGATGGTATAAATTATACACTAAACTCTGGTTTTATTAGTTGATGGCTCCAGTTAAGTCCAGTACTGCAAATAACCCCATTTAAATACATCTCAGTGGTATCACGCGGGATAAGGATGTTAAAGACATGCATACGTGTTTCCTCTACCAGGATCATAGCATATGGATGCAAGTGGAAGTAGAAAGAGGAGCTTAAATTAGTTTTTCCTGCCAGGGTTCTGCAGCCCATTAGCCTTACAGTGAATTGCATGGGATGATTGCATGAAGGCCAGATTGGACAGGGCTTTGAGCAACCTGGTCCAGTGCAAGGTGTCCCTGCCCACAGCAGGGCTGTTGGAAGGAACCTTAAAGTTCATCCCCTTCCAACCCAAACCATTCCATGATTCAAAAGCCAGTGTGGGAGGGCTGGGCGTACCCATGAGGGAATGAGCCTAGGGGAGCTGCCACCCCTCGCATAGGGGGCCAGGAGCTGGTGACAGCTTTTATTTCCTAAGCAGCTTTAACAGATGCTGTCCTGGGAGTGGAGGAGCCCTAGCTGCAAAATGGAGCCCTGAAGGAAAACAAAAGTCACCAAATCATAAAGTATTCCTTTCTTACAAAAAGACAGCATCCCTGAAGATCCATGGGCAGTCTGGGGTAGAGTCAGGCCATGCAGCATTCCCACTCGAAGCAGGATGGGAGGTAGATGAGGCACAGCACAGCTGAAATAGGTGGTGAGGGCTCAGGTGGAGCTGGTCAGCAGGTGAGAGTGCCCTCAGCCCAGCAGGGCTGCTGCCACATAGACCATGTAAGGCCAGGATTAATAAAAGGAATAAAAGTTGCTTGTAAAGAGTGGTCAGGAGTGCTCAGTGCTTTTTGGATTGCACTCCAGTGCAGAGTTTCATACCCAGTGCAAGCAGTGCTGATAAGGCTGCTGGAGCAATGCTGCTTGGACTGGGCAAAAATGGGACAAAGGAAACACAGGTGTTCGAAAACACAGGAGTGGGGAGCAGTGGGGAAATAAAAGAATTTGGAGGATTGCACTTCCTCAAAGTAAGAGGTTTTCATAATGAAGTGTTACTTTATTTAATGGCAAATTTCTTCAGAAGCTCAAGAGAGAGGCCTTTGAAAACTAGTTATTGGACAGCCTGGTTCCAAAAAAATAGGTTTCCCTGTGTACTTTTCTAAGGGAAAAAGAAAAAAAGCCCACACACTTTAAAACACTTCTGAACTGAGTCAGTTCTGTAAAATAGTTTTTTCACTGATGCTATACATTACTTCATTTTTTAGTTTTTCTAAAGACCGGAAAGTCTAGTAAGGCATTATAAGATTAAGTTTCTGTTTCAGTAAATCTAAGTAAGGAAATCAAGGATATTTAATCAAAAAGCTCCAGATTGCACCAGAACTCAGCAGTCCATTCTGGAAATGCAATCAATTTAGACAGTTTGAATAGGTGCAGAACACAAACATCCTTTTGAGCTCTCCGGTTTAATTTGTTTGTGTTGTAATATAAGGGGTTAAAAAAGTCTCAGAATCTGGATGTTATTTATAAAAGGTCTGAGCACTACAAGTCATATAGTCTTTCAACAATACTGTTTTAGTGGTGAATTGTGATTTAGAGAGCTTCTTGATTTTGATTCATCCACGACAACAAAAGTGGTTAAAATCAGTGGTTTAAACCACAGATTACTATGTAGTTGCTGTCATGTCAGTGCTCTGTTACAGGTTAAATAGAGAAGAAATTGATTTGTTCCAGTCAATTCTAACACTACTATATGTGTAGAAAAGTTCTGGACAGATGAACTATTTCTAATAGGTCACAATGAACAGCAAAAGCTCTAACTTCTTAATTTACTCCAGACAGATTCACAAAAAACATATCTATCCAAGGCTTAGATTCTTAAGAAATGTTTTGACAAAATGAGGTAGGAAATTACTTCAGCTGATGTAGTTACAGCTTTTCTATGTAATCTCATACATAAGAAGCAGGGCATATTCAAATAATAAAGCAGAAAGAAATCTGTAATATCAGCCTGCAAGACTGATATTCAGAGCCTCAATGCAGCAGCATTTTATATCAAATGTGCTCACAGGCACATAAAAGGCACACAATCCCATTCATGTACTTCTCAATGTCAATTTAATTTTCTTTTCCATAGCACTCTCTTTCTTATAAAGTAAAAAATATTCTTCTGGACAGCAAGAAAGGAAGATTCTGTGGCTGCAACCTGAACAGTAATCGTGCAATTATGTTTGCAGGTAAAAAATACTCATCTCCAAGTTGCCAAGTTTGTTACTTTCTAAACTGATTTTAACTCTCCCTACTGACGCTAAATGCATGGCTCCCTATTGTGATGGGATGTGTATTTGTTTGGGAAAGTTAATTATTCTCTATGAATTAAACAGAAATCATGAACCTGCATATCTAAGATGTCTAAGATATAATAGCAATCAGTGCTTTCAGCTTTCCTGATGTTGCATTTTGTTTTACTGATTTTAGGATATTGGGCAACATATTACAGCAAAATATTTTATTTTGCTAGATAATTACTCCTGAAAAGTTCTTGTTACAGATTGGACTCTATTACACCTCAGTTCTGTGATCAAAGTGGCTGTAGCAAAGCAATCTACTTGATCATTTACTCTCCCTAAGTCCAAATTCCTCAAAGGAAATTCATAGGATGTTAAATAAAAAACTACCACATCTCTCCCAGTGACTGCTTATATTTGCAACCTGATAACCACTTCTTAGCTGGTTCTTTCCATTATTAATTATTTGCTATAAGCAGCAGTCTCACAGATTCAAAATGCTGTGTATCTGTTCAGTCTCAAAAAGCTATACTGTAACTGAAGTGCAAAAGGGAAGCATATATAACTTTTATTATCTTGCAGTAAAATAATTATTGACAGTATATTTTATCCTCTGTTAAAGCCCAATTTAAAATGAGAGCAACCTGGGAAATGACACTGATTTTTGTCATGCAAGATCTGACCTTAAGTCTATCCCTCTTCTCCTAGCAGTAGCAACTACCAGAAATTTCAAAGGATGCTTGTTTGCAATCCCATTTCCTAAAACAGAAGCATACTTGAGCCAGAAATCAGTGCAGCTAAAAAAAGCTATAATTTCTAATATCAATCATATTGGCTAAAAATAGAATTGTCTGTATTGGATATAATTTGCTATGACAAAATCAATTGCAGAGGAGAACATCTTACAGTAACATGCAAGCCAGGAATTAAGTAATTGCAGTAAGTTTGTTTTTCTAGATATTACAGGCAAAAATGGCTAAATCATCTGTACACTTACGTGTTTTAAGCACTACATTTTTTTTTTGGTCCAGAGCTATGAAAAAAAAACAACAAAAACCCAACATACAAAAGTACAAACTTACAAAACCTACTCCAGAAAAATGCAAAGGAGTATCAGAACAAAAATTATGACAACTGCCTTTGCTAGAACGCGTAAGCACGGAGAGTTGCTTCCTGTAGGTTTGAATGACTTAAATAAATATGAAAGTACTGGTTATCTGAAGGCAAGACAAGGATATGTATATAGGTATATGTCGAGATAAGTCTGTGTCAAGTGAGAAGCGCAAAAGAATTGTTCAACATTGCAGAATAACTGAATAAACTCTCTGACACTGCAGTAGCTTCTGGAAATTCCAGTAGTATAATTTGTGTCCTGTATTTGGCTGAAGGAGGAAGAAATATTTTGAAGTCAATTTAATGCATGTGCCAGGTGCTTGGATTAGCAGCTCTGAAGAATGAAGTCCAAAGCACAGAGCAGCATTTCTGTCCTATACATTCTGTCTCATTCTGAAGGTTATGCTTTCTTTAGAGACAAGAATGTAATTTCATCTCCATGTTCATTCAGCTCCTGGCTCAAAGCCCACAGAATCGGAGAGATGGGGCTGCAGTGTCAGCCTTCTGCCATTTGACCTGGTCCTGCAAGCCATTTCTCTGGCAAATAATTCTGAGTAAGATGTTCTAGGACTGGGCAATTTGCCTTCTTTTTCAAGACTAGGGGAGCAAAGAAATGCTGCGTCTGGACATGGATATGTAACCACTAGAAAGACCCCCAACACATTTCTCACTCATGACAACACTGAGAACCTACATTTGTCTTGCATTCTCTCAAGTTTTGTTTGAAATTACTCCTTTCTTTCTTTCTCAGATAATGCTGTCCTTTCAACGTGTTCGCTTTCTTAATGCAGGAGACAGTTCTGTATCTATGAAAAAATTTGGATTGTCTAATGCCCCTAATCAGGTCAACCAGAGCACTTTGTGAGAGACTGTCTACAAACCGCATAGTGTCGTTAAGAAAAATTAACTTTTATGCCTCTAATCAGACATGGAGAAATAAAGTTATCCTGGTTTTATTTTAATCAGTGATGATTTTGCCAGTATTTCACCAGGATTATTTAATTCCTTTATTTTTCTGATTTAAATCAGGTGAAAAACGCAACACACAGACAAGTATCTAGACCAGAAATATCTCTGTTAAGTACTAAATCAGGAAGAGAGGAAATTCAACTTACTGAAGAATGGAGTGACTTATAAGAGAAAAATTATAGCATATAGGTTTTTTTCTTGCTCCTCTTCACCACCGAGTTCTTTACTGATTGAAACAATTAATATCTGTAATATTTTCCTGTGGACAACAGGGGGAAACCACATTGTGGCTGACATGAATAATTGCTTTCTTACATTTACTTACTTTCTGCAGTAATAAATACGCGTAAGGCTCAGTTTAAGAATTTCACAATATACTCAAATTTCTGATCAAGCTGACTTGAATTAAGTTCACTATGCTAACCTTTTCAGTAGAACTTTACAACATACTATAAAACTGTTGTTTAAACAATGCTTCCCATAATTACCACCAATAAATGATACCTTTTTATTGCCATTAGAACGCTCTTAGTTACCGGTTTCCAGAGATCGCTGCGGTAATCTTTACATAACTTTGTCTTACGTTGTTAATATTTGTATGCCTTTCTTTTTAGAATTCTGAAACTGGAAAAGCTTAAGAAAACATGCAAAATGCTGAGGATACACGTAAGTGAAATATTTAATGTCCATCATTCATAAAAGTTACATTGTTTACATAGGGTTCATTAGTATATAATAAAAATGTCATCTTAATGAAAGATTTTCTGGCAAATCTTTTATATGTTAATTTGTTTAACATATGCTTTGGCTATACAGCTAAATAGGAATATATTTTAAAAAATCTTTCTGCAAATAGTTGCTTAACAGTTACAAAACCTCATTACTAAGACGTGGTTATTGTTACACTTGCTTGTTGGCTTGTAAAAATCATCTGTGATTTGGACTGGGAATCTTAGGACCAGCTTTCTGTAGCATACTTGCTCATTGCATAGTGACCATGTAAACAGCTCAGGGATCCACAAATTATATCCTTCTACTCTAAAAGTCACTGAGGATTTTACATACTGTACTGCTCATGTTTTCTAGTATTGATGAAGAATTTGGGGATTGTTTTACTGTTGGTGCTGATGGGAATTTATTTTTAAAACGTGTCAGTTTTATACAGGAAGTTAAAAAATTAAAAAGTTAACACCAAAGGAAATAATTTTACACTGTGCAACAGTATTGCTACCTCATTCTTTTTGATTTTAGATATATATAGCGTATTAGAACTGCACTGTACTGCATCTTTTCAAAAGAAAAGTTTAAATTAGTTGGAACAATTAACTATGTGTTTACATAAAGTTAACTATGTTTGCGTCAAATAAAATGTTTATTAATGAAAGCTATCATACAAGAAACATCAAAGAGAAATTCATTATACAGAAATGTACACTATATGTGACAGATGGAAAAGTGCATGCAGATTGGTCTCATTTTAAAAAAATTAATTCGGAAACAATAGTACTAAAGTTACTGGGTTTTGATTCCTATGATCTTGAATGAGTGAAAAGTTCTCTTTGAATTTACAAAAATCCATTTAACAGATATGACTAGTACACATTAGCAAGCAAGTGGAATGAATGCACTCAGATTTTATTTTACAAGTACTTGTGCTTGACAAATGTGATTTTTTTTTTTTTTTTAAGAAAAGGTTTCGTCGAATATGGGCTGGGTAGATTTCTGCCAGGTTGCTCTGGTTTTATACATAGTTTCTCTAAATTTGTTTTTGATACAACACAATTTGTTGAAGCCTTCAGTTCTGTTAATTAGACACCATAAAATAACATATGTTTTGTTAACATTCAGGAAATGACATCGAGTCTTTTATTTTTATTTTTTGGCTCAATAGATTTTTAAATGTATGATTATCATAACCTAATATTGTCTTTGTCTTCACTGCAGTGGATTTCCGATCAAACTTTTCCCCTTCTTTTAATACTTTAGGGAATTTTCAAACGTCGGGATGTTTGGCTGTAATGCCCCATGATTTGTTCTCCCTGAAAGAAATCATAGTGACAATTTATTAAACTACAGAGCAACCTGGCTTTTCGGGGTCTGCAATTCTATTTTGTGTTCAATATACCTAGCATTAAATCTTGATTCATTTCATCATACTATTTAGGTTATATTTGTCATGCAATTACTTTAGCTGCTAGTTTTCTGGCTCTTTTAGAGGTCTAAGACAGGGTTTCAATATCAAATCAGTGGGGCATTACTTTGCATGTTCAAAAAAGGAGCTTAAAAGGCTAAAATCTAAATTGCACCAGCAGTAGCACATACATCGAATATGAAGAAATTGAAAACCTAAGAAGGAACCATATTTAAAAAATTTCAAAATGCTGTGTTTCTGTGTTTAATACCAATTGTTCAGAGGTACCGCAAAAGCAAAGAGACGCACTGGTACACGTTGATTTTAAATTTAAAAAAAAAATAAATAAAAAAAGAAAGGAAAAAAAAAGCCAACAACAAAAAACTGATGGGAAATAAAACTCCTTAGATTCAAAGTGGTTTATTCACACAAATTTAATAGGATATATCACAATTGTTTGGTCCATAAATATTTAGGGGAAATAGTTTCTATACAATGCATTTATCAATAAACAAAGAAACATGGACAATTTTGCTAGACCACTTACTGTACTATAAACACGAAGCTCAATATATAAGATTATTGGATTTATCAACTATATCTGAAAGAGTGCACAACTGCTTTCTATGACATGTTTGTCCCCTCTAACAGGATACACCATAAAAAGAGTTTCAGAAATAAGAGGTAAAACAGTACAAAACTAGTGAGGTGTCAAAAGGGCTTAAAACAGTTAATTTAACAAACAACACATATATCCTGATTTTTCACAAACTTACTCCCAAGGTATATCATAAGGCACATAGTAGAACTGAGTTTTAATTAGTCTACTTAATAAAGTAGATCTCTAGTACCATATATTGTTCTGTCAAAGAACAAAATTTATAAGTATCAATATTTTTACCTGTAAAAGTGTATTAATAAAGATCTCAGCCTTACCAAGGTCGTTTGGTCTGGTTAGTGGTAAATGCCCATAAGGTAATAGAAATAGGAAAAGTCAAGATTCAATATCCGTAGAAGATGATAACCATACTTGCTAAATATATAATGGCAAACACACCTTTCTTCTATTACAGTGTTAACATCTCTTCCGTCATCTTTTTTTAAAAATAAGCTACTTTTCTGTGCTAATTTTCTAAAAACCCTGAGCAAAAATTACAATAATGCACTTTAATGTGGGCAGTGAACTGTCAATATGTAACCACACATTTATACAGCCAAAAAGGACACCTTTAAAATATATTAAATAGCCACTTTGACCACCAAAAAGAGATTTGATGGTGTTTAAAAAGTGGGGTATATGTGCAAAGTTATTCTTAACAATCCACTAAAAGCAAGACATAGATCTTGACTGGTTTTTGTTTGTTTTTTGTTTCTGAGACTCTCCACAATCTAATTGGTGTTCAACTACAATAAAAGGATACAAATGAACATTCACCACTGCCCAGACCATTCAGACTTTTAGCTTAAATAAAACTAAAAAAGAAAGATCACTACTGTAAACTAAGAAATGTATTCAGATCAGCATCCACAAGGCTTCTGAGTTTATTGGCTTTGAAGTTATTCACTGCCAATTCCTGGTTTTGTACAAGTTTTGCTAACAGTTTTTTCTTCTCTAAAAAGTTTAAAAAGTTGAAGTATATGTTAGAGATATTAATGAACTAAAGATTTTTAAGTTCCTGTGTTAAACGAAGTGTCTGATACAATCTCAGAAAACATCTAAAGTAAATTCAAAATAGTTACGAGTAAATTGTACTGAAATAATTTTCCTTAAACATCTTAATAAATTATATTTTGCTTATTTCCATTTTCCCTGAAAAAAAAAAAAAGTAGGATTTACCAAAAATTCATTTTAATAATACATGTGCATACACCTTCCTGGAAATTATTTCTGTGCTCACTAAAGTAGCTGGACAACCTCCTGTGTGCTTTGATGATATGGCATCAAAGCCATGTAGCAAGCTGCAATTTTTATTTTTTTTTAATTCCAAATCAGAGCTGCTTGACAGACAAAAATTAAAACCGCTCCCTATGCGATATTTCAGATCAGTAGGACTCCTCACCTGCATTGTTATTCTGTTATTATTAATTTAATAATATTCTCATGGGAGTGAGCTGATTCTGGAGGATTTTCCCCAGATCTTGTCTTCTTAATGTACAGGCCACAAATCTGGAGACCAGCAGCCTGATCCTGCCATCCTCACCCACATGCACTCCCATCACTGGATCTCTCTCTCTCCAAGCCCTCCATCCAGGCATGGCTTTCAGTGGTGGCCAAGGACGTCCCAGCTGGGTGAAGAACTGGCAGAGGAGTGTTTATCTATCCCAGTGAGATCCCCAGTGCTCAGGGAGGATCAGGCTTGTGACTTATGCATTAGAAAAGAGCACTGGCACTTCCAGTCTGACTGTTGCAATGGTTAGTTTCATTAATTTTGTATTTATTATTCAACACTCTAAAAATAAATCATACAAAACTTTTAGATGCATTATAAAAATGAAATTAAATTTAGGGTTCTTAAATGCTGTAAGTAAACATACAATCCTGAAGCAGCATTCTTTTGGTGCTGGTTTGTATCTGGTTATGGAGGAGGGAAAGATACTTTTTTTTGTTTGTTTTTGTGGTAACAATCAACTTTTTTCAAGGTTCTGGAAATAAGTAACATACAATTTTAAGAGGCACTTATGAGAATGATTCATAACCTTCTCTTCAGTCATTTGATGAATTTTAAAAATTTGAGTACAATTTAACAACAATAAATGTTCATTTATTATAGCAACATATTACTTCAAACTCATTTGCCAAGTGGCTGCAGATGCTACACATCAAGCTGTTTATTTTCCCAAATATTTTGTGGGTTTGTTTGTTGGGTTGTTGTTTTCTTTTTTTTTTTTAAAAAAAAGGCTTGAAAATAATAATAATAATTATAATAATTATAATAATAATAATAATGAAGAGTAAGACTTAAAAAAAAAAAAAAAAACAAACTGAAATGTTAGAAAAGGTTCGTTAAGGTAGTTTGTGAGGGGCTCCCGGATTCGTGGCTGTCCAAGTTAGAGGTCACTGATGTCACTACAGTGATAGTGGGATTGGTCAGGTCTGTTAAAGTGGTCGCAGTGCCGGGTGGAGTGAGTGCGCCGCTGTCTGCTGAGGGCGGTGCCGGTAGTGAGGTGCCGTCAGCTTTATCGACACCCCCATTCTCCTGCCGCAAAAGGTTCCTTCTGAATTTGGCTCTTGCGTTTTGAAACCAAACCTGCAAACCAATCCCAATTGATTTCTTTACCGATGCTTGTTTTGTTTTGCTCATTTTTGTCTTTGTTCTTGCTTTTTAAGCCATTTTTTGATGTTTGTTTTTGTGTGTGGCACATCACCTAAGTCATTCTACAGCCATCCTTGCTACTGGTGGTACTGCCTCTCTCACAGGCCCAGTGCTACGGGTGCTCACTGGAAGGTCACAGCCCGATGTGCAGCCCTTTCAGAGCAGCCCTAAGAAAAATCTACTCATTCAATCCCCAAATGAAAGCAACTTTCTTGATGGCCACATAGGGTTCCTTGGATTGGGTAGCTTTGGGGTCAAGACACATCATAAAGGTTGAGGCAAACAGTGAATGAGCAGATTTTTGCCAAGGCTGAAAGTCTGCCTTGATTATTTGAAAAGGCTGAACAGGAAGGAGGCATAATTACACCATCTCTATCATACAGATTGTTGATATGGGTCACCTAGTCTTTCTGTTCTGTAGGGTTCACTGAAAATGTTTTAGGTGACATGTAACACGGACAAGGAATTGCTGCTAATAGATGCTCCTGCCTCAATCTCTGCCCTTCTTTGGCACTCTGCATATAATACACACCTCGCTTTAACTTCACTGAGCTACCACACACCATATAAGGGTTTTTTAACATAATTTGCTAGGCTGTCCTTCATAGGGAAGTGACTTTTGACTATGTAGGCCCTTAATGATAACAGATGCCTAACAAGCATTGAGAGAGGGAGCCAGCTGGTCATGTTGGTCAAAGCTTGCTTCAAACATAGTGGGGGATCTCTTAGTGAGGGGCCACATTGTCTACTTCTGGGGAGCCCAAAGGCTTCACCCGGCGTGCATAAAATCAGTCTATTTGCTACCTCTACCATTAGTGAGGTCACCACAGAGAGACTACTGATCCCAGGATATCTGCTGGGTTGGTAGACTCTGAAGACAATTTCCTCATGTTGAGGTTGCCACTAGTTATAAATCACACTTTCATACTCGGCTGCCTTGGGGCTGTAAGGCAGACATTCGGCACTCCTGCCACATAATACCACACCCCTCTCCACACCCACTAGGGACACACCTAGCAAAAGTATTTCTATGTATATTGCTGTTATTACACATAAGGGAAACGCTATTGACTAGCAGGGGTAGGGGGAAATGCTGTCAAGCCTGTGATGTGGCTTCTTACCTGCAGAACTCTCTTGGTCAGGCCTGTTTTCTGGGCAAGCTGCTTGAGGTCCTTGGCATCTGGGTTGTGGTTGATAGCAAAGTAGGACTTCATGGTACGAAGCTGGTGGTGTTTGAAGGAGGTGCGCATGCGCTTTGTCTTCTGGGATGGGGGATAAGGCTGCTGGTCTCTGTCCAGGTGATCTGCCTCATTCTCATTACAACCTGTTCAATAAACAAAGTGGAACAAGGAGTTAGTGGCCACGCATCACGTAGGATAAGCGAACCAAGGCAAAAAAATCTTAAGCCACATACAGTTTAGAAGGAAGCAAACAAGCAAGAAAGGAAGAAAGGAAGAGCTAAGATGGTACAAGGGTAAGTACAAATGTTATAATTAAATTAGACCCAAAAATATCCAGAATATTGTAATTTCCTATTCTTAAAACATGCCATGTCCCCCAGGCCTGTACCTACTAAGGGCAGATTTAGAAAGTTTTCTCTCCTTTAGCATTTAGTCTTTTCCCTGTGGTGATGGTTTTGCTTTGGGCATTCAAAGAGTCATTTGAAATCTCATTCAGATTTTGAAACCTCACTCATTGAAACACTCTTAGCTTGAGAGAGGAATAAAGGTCAAACCAGTGTTTTGTATGTTCCTGAGCTTCTCCCCAAATCACAAGAACCTATAAAAGGAGATGTACAGCAGGAAAGTTTCTTATGACAGTTCATCAAGAAAGCGTAAAATCTGGAGTGTTTTTGCTGATAAAATAAATGCCTTTGGACTCTGCCTAGGAGTTTATATGAGCTGCTCAAAGACCTTAATCTGTAAAACATGTCTAGAAAGCAGTTGCATCAAGGCTTGATTCAGTCCCTCAATCCCAATCCCAACCAGCAGTAGCATTTAGTTGATACTGATTTAGAACATTTCTACAAACACCCAGTTAGGGGCTCAAAACTTGAAGAGAGCTTCCCTGATTTCCCTGATTCCCCTGATTCAGGATTTTCAAAGTGTCTATGAAACATAAGTTTGTTTCAGATTACACCTTTATGGGTGTGAATTGTGTACAAGAGTTGCAGCTCTTTGAGAACAGTGGCGTCATTACTTCATATTGGGGAAAGATATTACAGTATTGGCAAAAAAAAAAGTAAGAAATATATCTATATTTTTCTTTTTAGCTTAAACAGAAGGGTTAGCAATTTTTAGGCTCTCATTTTATAAAGGCAGCTCAGTCTCACTGGAGAAAATTAATGGTGTCATCATAGCAGGGAATATTAATTAAAGAAGATCTAATTAAAAATGTTTCAGAATGTCTGTAAATTAAAACGAGTTTCATTAGTTGTTCATTTAGACTGCTTTCCAATAGTTACTGGGTTATTTACAAGGCCTAGCTGATCCCCACTCCTAATTTAAAGAGAGAGAGAGAGAGAAAGAGACAAAGCACACAGTACAGAGAGACTGATGTCGGCAGTGCTGAAAACAGAGACAGGGCAACTTGAAACCAGGAGAAAATAAAAAGTTTCTTGAAGGTGTTTTCTCTTTTGAATTAGAAGGCAAGTCAACATGAACAGATGCTGGTAAGACAACACTTTGACAGAAAATCAGGTGAATATTTAATTATAGCTAGCTTTGCTTCTAGTCTTGGTAAGAAGTATATCTGCACTTTCAAACAAAGTAAGCTGACACTTCTGAAAATATCAGGAGTTGAAAGTTGCCTTAAAAACAATATCAGGCCAGATTTGGATTGTATTTACTACTTGTTTTCACAAGCAATCACACTGCCTTCAGTCAAACTGCGTGGGCCGTAACTTATGAGCTGACATAAATCAGAGTACCAGAACTCAGTCCTTGGATTTTAATTCAGAGTTCCAGGCTGCTTGTTTGTGTTGTTTTCTCTAGGTTTACAGTAGCAACACAAACTTCCTCAGGCTCTCCTGTCCTGCTTGCTGCCTTTGCTTCTGTAGCCCCTTTTTTTTTTTTTTTTGATCTGTGATCAACTTTATATCAGCTTTTGTTTTCAAGAGAAAATGGGAAGAGAGCTCCAAGCATCCTTAGGCAGTCCTGCACAATGATTACAGCTCACTCTCTATTTTACATGGGTGAAATAGCGTTATGTGGTTTGGCCACATCACAGAGCAGAGTTTTACACTATCTCCTGGAAAACTAAGGGAAAGAAAAAAAATCAGGCAAGACATTATTGCTCATTTCTTTGCAGTGGGATTGGAGGGCTGTTTCATTTTGCTTTCAAAAGAGCTAGAACAGTTTGCTCCTTATTGCCAAGAATTCTTCAAGTGAACTCTTCATAGTTTTTCACACACACACACACACATACATATAATGAAATAAAGTAAACAGCTCTTTGAGCAACAGCTGTGTAAAATATTTTCCTAGGGAAATCTTCCTCACCATCTCATTTCTATATCCTGTGAGCTGTAAGTCAACACAGTTTCCCACAAAATACATATTAATTCTATGATATAAGACGTAATATAGAGAAGGCTTTGAATGTTTTAAGTACTTTTGAATAGTTTCTTCCATTTTTCACATTAATTCCAGACAGCTCGCAGGTATGAATGACTTTTACCTCATAACATTTTGAGTTATTTATTGTTGTGTCTCCACTTTACAACCGAGGGGCTGGGAAACAGAAATTAAACTACCAAACAAAATACAAAATAGAAAAATTGGTGTAGATCCGGCAGCAGGGTCGGATTTTCCATTCTGGCACTGGGCTCAGCTCCCCTGAAACACAATGTGGACACAAATTTGAGCCAGGGCCTGCGGGATGGCCTGTGAATACACACACGCTTATGCTCAGCTGGGTGAAGCTGTTACAGCTTCGCCGGAGTTTCGTTTTTAAAGGTCGGGTTCGTTTCCCATAATGGCTTGGCACACGGGTACGGACACCCGCGGGGGTGCCTGTTTCGGCAGGGCACCGCCTTGCCTTGCCGGGGAAGGTAAACCCACCAAACTCGGAGTGCCGAGAGGAAGCTCTGGCTGCCGGCGAGGAGCTGCCGGCCCCGAGCGCGGTGTCCCGGCCCCGGGTGCGCTTCAGCGCGGAGCCGCGCCCGGGGCCCCTCGGCCCCTCCCGTCCCTCGGGAACAGGGGCAGCCACGGCCGGGACACCCGCCTGGGCTGCAGGATGGGCTGCGGGGTCCCGCTCCTCCCTTGGAAGCGCTAATCCTGCATCCGACGTTTAGTTCTCTGTGCACCGCTTGCCCTTTGTAAATAATTACGTGCAAGAGCAGTTACTGAGTCACAGGTCAGGGAACGAAAAGTGTGTGTAGGGAAGTGGCTGCCAATTAGTTAGAGATTTTTTTTTTTTCTCTCTCTCAAGAAGAGATTTCATCGACTGCAACTCATTTCGTAACTCTTAGATTCGGTTTCCTCCCCCTGTATATGGAGCGCAGTGGGTCAATGGGCCGGAGTCGTTTGCACCGGATACATGGTTTGGCTGCAAACTGTACTTTCTCGAGTCCATGTGTCAAGCCTGGACATTCCTAGATAATATTTACATTAAAAAAAAATAAAATCACTGCCCTAACAGAACAGATTTCTCAGCCATCTAGCCTGAGTCCAAAGCATCAGATTCGAGCGTTTGTTGATTTGTTGTTGGGGTTTTTTATTCTCTCTCTCCGTTGCCTGGAGGATTCTGTGAGATCTCAATGCAGTGAGATGTATTTTCATAACGGGCAGTGCTTTTCAATCTCATTTGGAGTCAGTGGTACTTCTTATACGACCCATTGTTGCAAAGAAGGGGAGTTTTAAGACTAGCACACAAAAACTATGTCAGCCTTCACAAATAATGTCTCTCTCGAGTCCTGAACTGAAGTTTAAGGGGTTTATCCTGCCCACAACTCTTCATCCTTCCCTAGTTTTTGGTCCTAATTCTAACACTAAATTGTCCCTAGTAATATTTCCCTTTAGGAGTCTGCGGATTCGGGTGATAGTGTGTGGACCGGGGATAGCAGAGCGGAGCGCGGGCGCACGGAAAATCCACCATTGGAAGCCGGGGTTGAATGAATCCTGGCTGCGCTACAGGTTCCCTTTTCTTTAGCAGCTTTCAGGATTGATTGGAAGCTGTTCCGTAGCCAGGGATTCCAATGTCATCTTCAATTAACAAGGAACAATTAGCGCAGTGATTACCCTGGCTCCAAGGTCTACGCATCAGAGGAGATGAAATCGCCTTGCACAGCTCCCTGGTTCCCAGCTAAAGCCCGTTTCACGAGCGGCCCCAGAGGAGGTGCCGGGGGAGGGATGGGGAGGGCAGGGGGGCGGTGGAGGATTCCTTATGGATCTCAATGGCAGCGGGTTGAACTTGGTGGAGGGGAGAGACCTCCGGGCCGACAGCGGTGCACTGCTATCGACCGCGATTGTCGGAAGGGGAGGCCCTGACCCCTGTCCAGGTTCCCGGTGGGGCCAGCGGTTCGCAGACCTGAGGCCGGAGCCCCCGGCTCCCTGCCCCGGCCGGGACGGCTGCCCGCTTCGTGGTGAAGCACTTTGCACCACTCCTGCTTCCCACAGCTTTCTCTCCTCGTTAACGTCCATCGGGAGCTTAAGTTTCGCTAAAATAACTCCGGAGTTAGGAGTTTGCTAGTTCGTGTTTACCCTTACTGCTGAAGGTACTGATGAAACTCTGCCTCGACTGCTTGACCTGAAACTCCTTTGCCTCTGGCCACTTGCACTGTCTGTTTATACACGGTTTGAGTATTTAAGTGGGAGTTAAGAAAGATATTTAATACAGGGTAACACTTTTTTCTTTTCTACTGCCGAGAGAATAGAAACCGCCCTCCTTAATTACATTTGTTAGGGTTTAGTTACATGGAACAACACGTATTCGTTGACCTCTTGTACAGTTTGATTATTTATGTGCCAGTAAAACAGAATTATTCAGCCCGAAGAATTAATCACTATAAACTGAACGTCTAAATCGAGTTATGTGCATACTACATTGGCATTGTAGGAGCTATGTACTATAACTTTTATTCTATTTTTCTGATTCATTTGGTTACTTCTATTTTGAGGTTTAAATGGTGAAATGCTTTTAGCTAATCAAATACAAATAATGAGAACACTATCTCTAAGATTCATATAGAGAAAGAGCTATGCGATTTTGGGGTTGGAGGTTTTTTCCCCTTTTTTTTTTTTTTTTTTTTTTTTTTTTTTTTTTTTTTTTGTCTTTACCCTGGGAAGTGGCTAAGTTTGGGTGTTTGACATTAATAGGCAAAGACAGCCTTTGAGGAGGGCTGCTGTTAGCTTTCCTGCAAACGCTCCAACCCTCAGAGGGCTGTTTGTTTGATTTTCCAATGGTTAAGCAAGATTTGGCCTGGCTGAGTTACTCACGCACTGCCTAGCTGAGGGGAAGCCCGGGAACGCTCTGTTCGGGGGAGCGGGAGGCAGGCTCGGCGTGTATTTCCCACCTGAGTTGTAGCTGACGATGTCCACTCCCAAGGCAGGGCTCTTTCTTTTCCTGGGCCTCCCCTTCTGGACCGTGCCAGTGCCGTTAAAGTAAGGCAGGGCCAGCCCTCCGCTCTTGGCAGCCAGCTCGGTGTAGCTCAGCTGAGGGGGATATTCTCCTTGCAAAAGGGACTCGAAGTGGGCCCTGCAGTAAACCAGGTTGTCCTTCATGCCAAAGTGATCGCCCGTGGTCAGAGTCTTGTTGCAGGTGGTGCAGGTGAAGCAGCTCAGGTGATAAACCGACTCCCTGGCTCTCATGACCATTTCAGAGGCTGAGATCCCAAGGTGGCAGCGGGCACATCTCTGCACGGAGAACCTTCTGAAGGAAACGGAAAAGTGGGCATCAACCAGAACGGCAAAGACAGAGCTTGCCCCGGTGCCGCTCGCCTTCTCTCCCGGCCACAGGAGGGAGCCTGGCCCCGACCCTGGTGCCAGGACGGCCCGTGTCACCGGCTGCGGCCCCTGGCCCTCCTGGTGTAGGGACACCCTCTGGGAGCCGGTGCTGGGGTCCCGGGGTCAGCGACTCGCCCCTGCCGCCGAGCCGACCTACTCTGAGGGCTTGGCGAAAGCCCTCCCGCTGCCCGGGCGCATGGACGCGGGCAGGACAGGGCGGGGGAGATCGGTCCCCGCTCTCCTGGCATTCCTGACAAGACCAGAAGTGTCGCGGGGAGCTGAACCCCGGGACAGCTGTAAGGCACGGATCAGGATCAGCAGTGCCCGCTCCCGGGCACCCTGCGTGGGGCTGAGCGGGGGCGGCGGGTCCCCGGACCGCGGGAGAACCGGCAAGCTGCGGGCAGAGGGAAATTTTTGTTGGGTCTTACGCTGGTATTTACGGAGGGAAACCGCCGGGCAGCGGGAGAGCCTTCGCCTGTTTGTGTACCGCCACACATGCTCAGTCAGCGCGTCCCCTGACGGTCCGTCCAGTTTTTAAACGTGCGAGACTTTTCGGAGGGGACGCGTTTACAGGATTAAGTAATCGCTGACTGCAAAAAGC
Source organism: Pachyramphus minor (assembly GCA_013397135.1). Lineage (NCBI taxonomy): Eukaryota > Metazoa > Chordata > Aves > Passeriformes > Tyrannidae > Pachyramphus > Pachyramphus minor. Next base: position 661,233 of record VYXB01007791.1, on the reverse strand, counting down.
TACCTTTGAAAGCCCATGTGGAGAAAAGAGCGTTTTTCGGTTCATAATCTCTTTTGAGGGGACTTTTGAACCCATAGGGACTTATTGCTGTACCTGTAGTAATCCTCCTTGCAGTAAATACTGCCGTCCTTGGCAAAGCAGGTGAGTTCTGACTCCAAAGCCAGTTTACATTCACAGCACTTAAGACACCTGAGGTGCCATTGTTTGTCAACAGCCAGCAGGTAATATCTGTCTGAGATCTTCCCTCCACAACCAGCACACAAAGCAGGCTTCTCGGGGCTCATGGGGGGCATGTTCTGCAAAACAACCACACCACAAGGGATGAGACAGGGAGAGAAAGACAGGCAGGCAGGCTGGGCTGGGGACGGGTCCTGCGCAGGGCCCGGGGCTTGTACAAAGACACTGCTCTCTGGGATCAAACTCTGCTCCCGGCGGGAAGTTTAAGGGGGAGCCGGGACCATCCCCGCTAGTAAAGTGTTTACTGCGATTCAGCTTTCGTGTTTATACCAGTAAACCTCTCCTAAAGATCTAACGTCATGCCAATACGTGAAGGCAATAGATTAGGCCGCAGTAAGAAAAGCAGAGCTCATTCTTTTCTGGTGTACTGAAGTTAAACTCTGAGGCTTCTCCGTTACTTTAGCGCTTTAATCTTCGAGCACTTCATAGGAACAGCATTTTAAAGTAGGAAAATACTGTTTTCCTGTTCCGAAAGTTTATGGCACTCATTCTACGGCAAATCTTTACCCGCATTTAAACGAGCCGAAACCGCATCTCTAGAGAAAGTCAGGCCACTTAAAACAGGAGTAAGAAAAAGAAGACAGGTGGAAGGTATAAAGAGCAGTGACCGTGAACGCTCACCAGCACGGCCAGGGACATGGGCAGAAAGGTGGCACAGGCTGGTTTCAGCTCAAACTAGCATATTTTTGTCAGTAAACTTTTGCAAGTTCCCATTGATCTGTTCCCCACGAGGAGTGTCGCCCGGGACAAAGGGAGATGGAGGGACGGCGGAGACAAAAGCTCTGCCGTGAAACTTAGGGCAGCATTGGCTGATAAAGTAACAGGAGAAAAAAACCAAACCAACAAACATCTTGTTCTGAAGTTGCAACTGTTTAAAGTGGCAACTCCACATTAATTTTTCCAATCCGAAGTTGTGTTCCTCGCCCCCCCTTTTCTTTTTGCAGTAATTGAAGGGGCGAGTTAAATTTACATTGCAAATCCTCATGTAACAAAGCGTGAGTTTATTTANNNGGGGGGGGGGGGGAAGGACCCTATGGCCCAAAGCCTTAAAGCAGTTTTTCAGGCCGTTACTTTGTGTGCAGAGCCTTGTGCGTGATCGGCGGAAGCCCTACAAGTTGGAGAAAGGGAGATCTCGCTTTGCACAAAGCCCAGCGTGACACTCGATTTCTCCGCCATCCCTTAGTACATATCTGAAGACTTTGGTCCTTTCGACTAAGGAAGGAGAAGATGTTGCTTCTAAGCAAAGTAGTCGGCCGGCATAACATTCAGAGAGAGAGCGGTGTCTCTTTGTATCAATCACACATTTCAGACCAAAAACAGTTACAAAAAGTAAGCCGTAGAGGTCTCAGTTTTAATTTAGGAGGTGCCAGGAGTGCACAAAAAAAGCAAAGCACACCTCGGGAGCTCCAGCTGCAGCCCTGCTCGGAGGGGCAGAACGGCCGCGACTAAGGAAGGGGTGCTCCAGCAAAAGGGTGCTCCAGCGCAAGGGCTGAAAACCCGTCCCTGGTACGATTTAAAAGAATTTCCCCGTTGCTCCAGAGAGCACACGCAACAACATTGACTAGTCAAAGGCATAGCCGAGCCCGGCCAGCACAGCACAGCACCCAACGTTACGGGTGGGTTACAGGGAGCCTCGGAAGGGTTTCGACAAGCAAGGGATGGCAGGGAAGGGGCAGGGGGAAGCGGCGCCTTTCTCTTCCCCAGAGCCAAGGTCTGTCCCGGTGCCGGTCCATGCTTGCAGGGATTCCCTTGCAAAGAGTGACAGCTCATTTCTTACCGTTTCTCGGCCGTTCATCTGTCCGCCTTTGGCCAGGCGGGACTCCGTCTTGGATCGCCTCTCCATCTCCTCCATGATTCCTTGGATGTGGCCTCCGGAGATCCCGTGGAAAAGCATGGCTGGGGGACGGAAAGGACAAGTATTTTCTTCTGCTCTGCACCCCACTATTTCCATATACAGACCCCAGAGTCTTTAGATCATCCAAAATGTTTACACCGAGGTGCACAGCCGTGTGCAGGGAAGGAGGTTGCAATAGGAGCTTCTCTTTGCACAAGCAACGAGGGCTTCCTGAAGATGTGCAGAAAACAAACAAGGGGGAGAAAATGTAATAATAATTAGTTCTAAAAATAAAATAATAAAAGCGAGCTAAAGGATCTGTTACTGTTCTGGAGAGCTGGGGCTCCTGACTGGAGAGACTTGGACCTGGGGCAGTAGAATCGGTCGGGAAGGGATATAGTTTTGAATACAAAGAAAGCAAAAAGAAGTGCTATTTTCAGCAGTCCCTGGTTGCTTTAAAGTTCCCAGTGCCTGTAGGTTGGATTTGGGACTGCTGCTTTCCGGAGCTCTGTCCAATTTGTTAAGAGACTAAAGCCAGCCCATTTTTGATAATTTAGTAGGAGGAGTTCTCTCCCTTGAGCTGCCGCTGATTTTTATTCAGACAACAAAGACCTGTCATACTCCTCTCAACCCCTAGTGATGGGCAAGCAGTGACAAACATTACGGTCGGGGCTGTGGGTGGGGTGGGGTTTATTACCTCCCCCAAACACGGAGTCCCGGGAGTTGGCGGCGACGGCGCCTGGCGAGGGGCAGGGTGGCCCGGGGGCCCCGCTCCCCTCCCGGGGGCCCCGCTCCCCCCCGAGACCGCTCCGCGGGAACCTCCGCTCCGCGGGAACCTCCGCTCCGCGGCCGCCTGGGCCGGCACCGCCGCTCCCGCCGCCGGCGCGGGAAGGAAGGGGAGAAGGAAGAGAAGCGCCGTGGCGGGGCAGCCGAGGCGGGATGGAGCGGCCAGACCGCTCCCCGGACCCGGGGGGCCGCGGAGGAGAGCTGGGGCAGGAGCTTCGGAAGCAGGAGAGTCCCGGGTAGATGGAGCGCTGCCCCGCGGAGCGGGGTGCGGGCAGCCTGCGCGGGCAGCCCCGGCCGGCCAGGGGATGCCCTGACGGGACCCTCTCCCCTCTCCCGCTCCCCGACCGCGCACTGCGAGGGATCACTGTGTCTAGGGGACTGGGCGATGCATTCCTTCCTGTCTAATCTCTCTGTCTGTTCCCTTTCGCCTCCTTTTCCCGTTTTCCTACTTACTTTTCGCACCACTCTTCCTCGACTTTCCCTGAAACAGCTGCCGGCTGTTTCCTGACACCTCGATCCCTACTGAAGGATCTTCCTGGCGGCAGTCCTTCTCTCCCTGTTCCCCGAGGGACACTCTACACCAAACCCGAGTGCGACTAGTGAAAGAAGTACCCCAGCCCCCACTTCCTTTCCAAAGCATCCCAGAGACATCCTCAGGGGCTCCTCGAGTCACCTCTTCCATGTAACCCAAGATTCAGGCAGCCAGTTTCCTCCCTTCTCTTTCCCCCTAAGTAGCTAAAATTAATGTTATTTGCAGATTGAATGTTGCTACATTCCTCCGAGTGCCAGAATACAGCTCATAAAACACAATTTCACACAAAGATGAAGTCAATCAAGTGAAATAAGCCGGGATTTTTTTTCTCTGTTGGCACACTAGACCCTGGACAGCAGGGCTGCTATTTACTGTAAGTAATGTAATTAGCCCTTTTGGATGGAAATCAGTATGTTGTATATATGTGTGTGTTTTAATAAGAGAGTAATAGCTATAAAACCAACGAGACTCAAAGGGCTAAGGGAATCTCCCTTAAAAAGGGCAGATCCCTCCGCAAGACGTAGTCTCCTGCAGAGCACTCCCGGTCTGGAAAAAAAAAAAATGTGTGTGGGTAATAAGGAGGGAAAGATAGGCTTTCCTTGGAGAAAACAAGTCAATTAGCACAATAAGACATCAGGAAAAAATAAACAAGGTGATTCGATCCGGGATATGGGAGCTGTTCGCTCGGGATCCCCAAACCCATCCCCACCCCCTCTTTTCCGTCGCCCCTCCGCGACGCCCCGGCTGCTCTAGGAGGCGGGCAAAGGTGCTTCCCTCTCGCCCCCAGCCCCGCCGGGGAGCGGCTGTGGGGCCCGCGGCCTTCGTGGAACAGCCCGGAGAGGGGGGAGAGAAGGGGCTGCCGCGCTCGGGCAGGGGGACGGACCCCTGTGCATCCAGCAGGTACCGCCTGGCCTGGGGGATTGCAGCGATTGCTGTCGACAGAGGTCAAAAACTCTCACTTAGAGACGAGTATATTTCTAGTCGTTGCAATATAGTCTTTCCCCTCTACAGGCACGTTCAGGGTTTGTTTCGGCCTTTTTCCCCTTCGAACTAGATTTTCCTGTATTCCTCTCCAGCTATGTTGTCGGGGTAACTCACCCTGCCTCCGTTTCGTGTTGCGTCTGCTCTCCTGGAAATGGTCTGCCTTTCCCGTGGCGCCCGGGTTGCCAAAGACACCCCGGCGTGTGCCGGGCTGAGACCCCCGCCCTCCCGGGCCGCCCCCGCAGACCCTCCCGGAGGCGCCGCCGTCCCGCTGTGACCGTGTCCCCGCCGCGCTGAGCACCGCCAAACTCATCGCGTCCGCCGGGAGCGCGGAAAGGAGGGGGCTGCGGGAAGTCCTCGGGAAACCGCCGAGCCCAGTTCGCCCCGAGGGCTAAAGTGGGGACACTGAGCCCCCCAAGCGGGCTGTGCCCCTGCCTCTGGTGCTCCGGGTGTGGGCACCGGTCCCCTCTCCTCTCGCTTGTGTCGCATTTGCTCTCTCGGGTTCACCGAAATGTTCTGCAGGTGCGGTGTCAAAGTGTTGGTCCAAGGCAGAGACACCGAAAATATTGTTTGTTAAATTGTCTCTACCTTAGCTCGACGGCGCCGTTAGGAGTAATTGGGCAGACTCATAACAAAACTCAGAAATGACTGAGCCTCCTCCGGTTGGGCACACTTAATTAATTAGAGGGTCCTTTCTTTCTGCTCCATCAGGTACGGTTAAGGATACGCTACTAGCTACTGCTGCTACAGTAAAGGAGGCCAGGGGTTTCCAAGGCGTTTTCTGATTAACATCCTAATGCTGCCAGACCACTTCTTACCTAAAGGGACACTAAAAGTTTGTTGCTAGCATCAAACTTGACTTCTCCGTTTCCAAAAGGCCTGTAGGACATCAAGGTAAATCTATTTCAATGTTCCTGAGATCTCATTCCTCGCTGCGAACTGATGCTCCGCTGCTCTGAGGCAGGCTGGTAGCGGGAGATTGCCATTATAGCACGAGGGGCTCCGTACAGTTTTGCTGGTTTGCTTGGGGAGGGGAGAAAAAAGCTCATAAAGAACACGACAGGGAATCTAAAATCCAAATCTACGAGTCTGTCCCTCATGAATCCGTCGGCATTAGCAGTTCCTCATTGCGGGGCTCTTTTATCTCCTTTCTCTGCAGCATTTGGGGAAGGATATCTGACGTGCAATATTCAGAATATTTTAGTAACATGACAGGCGGTCTCATTTTTTCTCTTTTTGTACGGCTCTA
>VYXB01007791.1:608017-655171 GCA_013397135.1 Pachyramphus minor | reverse complement strand
ACAATAATTAGGAGAAAGGGGAGGGGGTTCAGGCGCGGGTTGGGGGTGGGGAGGAGGGGGGGTTCTTTAAGCAGAAATGGTTTGGATTTCGCCTGCCCTATTTGAGGCCGTGGCATGTCCCGGCTGCAGGCGTAGGGCACTGCCCGGGCCAGCCGCCTCCCGCCCCGTAGGGCACCAGGGCTTCACACCCTCTTCGTCAGCACCTGAACTTTTCAAGACACTTCCAGTTTAATCATTTCCAGAAATTTAAAGCGCGTAGTAAAAACAGCAACAGGATTACGATCCTGTTGCCTGCGAGTCGGGTGGTTAAAGCCAGATCTATTTTTAAATCCTAACGCTATTTTCTGCTCTACGAGCTTATGGTGGAGTACAGTGCTACTAATGAACAACCTCATCTCTTTGTGAAGTCCGCGGGTACTACAAGCAATCTAGACACAAAGAAGGAAAATCTGAATAGAGTTACATCTCTCGGCGGTGGAATCAAACGTAGCTAATGTCGTTTTCAGCATTCAAATAGGTTGCTTTTCGGGGGAAGGGGGGTGTTGGTCTTCTTGTGGGGGAGTTTTTGATTTTTTTTTTTTTTTTTAAGCCCGACATTATTTAAAAATCCACTTCGGAGTCAGACACAACATATTTTACCACCACCATCTTTCTCCTCCCTCGAGTCCTCTCGAGTGTACCGTGGACCAACTCTCGAATCACTGTGATAGAGACATGTTAAAAGCCGGTGCATCGCAGCCAGGTTTAGGCACCAGCCCCTCTCCTCCAGGCTGTGCGGGGGCTGGCGGTGAGAGGGACACAAGGGCAGGGTATCTTTAACCATAAAGGCATCGGATTAAAAACCCCCAAAGCTCCAATGTGCTTGTACCTCTCGGTAATCTAAAACCATGTCAATTAAGCCACGTTTTCATTTGCTTAAGGAGATGATATTTAAATAATAAACAATTAGGTGCTTTGCATGGTAATCCCAAACACATATCTCCATGATCAAGCGCTGTGACTGACCACAAACAAGTGATCACACGGCCAGAAGAAAACAGGAGAGGCAAATTATTGTCTAACATGAAACTGTTCACCGCCCAGGACCTCAACACTGTCAGCTTCTTAGTTGTCTGATATTAACCGTAATTGTATTTGTACTCCGGTTGTAATTAAGCCGTTGGAAACCATCATATTTTGCTGCTTTTGAAAAGGTCCTCACAGACTAGATTCACAGACAGGTGAAAGGAGCCATTACATTAAAAAAAAAAAAAAGGAAAAGAAAAGAAAGGCAAAGAACACGGGCTTTTTTTTTTTCTTCCCTTTTTAATTGAGCTGAATGGCTCAGCCTTCCCAGGCTGCTATTTTTCTAGATTAAAACATAGATGCATGAAATGTTATTTGCGAATACACCTGGGAAAACTACCATTCTGTGTTGTTAAAAAAACTCAAACAAACAAACAACACCACGCCAAAGAAACACCCCGCAAATTACATCCGTCAGGTCCAAATAGCTGCATTGCTACCGAAGACTCATGCAGAAGCTTACCTTGAGACCTTAGAGGCTTCTTCCAAAATTGTACCCTCCTTAATGAGTGATGAGGGATGGGTTTTGGATGGAGAAGAGACGCAATGATCTAACCAGTAGATGGAGGTTGTTCCTTGTTCCTAGCAGAAGATCCCTATGTTAATTAAAATAAACAAGCTGCTCGGTGGAAAGATTTTTTTTCTCCCCTCTCTCCCTCTCTCTTCCCCCCCACCCCCCCATAGCCTCTGATATAGAATTGACGTGCATTTCTAACCTCTGACCTTCCTCCAGCATACACTGATACCTGCCTTTTATTTTCTGTTTGTTTCGAAATATTTTCCAAAACAAAATAAATAAATATATATGAAGAATGAATGAAAGCAAAAAAATAAATCCCACCTCTCGATTTTGGCTGGTTTGCTGGATTTTCTTGATTAGCTGTCTCAGCTCCTCAGTAATCAGGTGAGGTGTTAATGGGGAGCTGGTTGTAAATAAAACTAATAAAGCAAAGAACATATTAGGAAATTAAAAAAAGGCGAGGACTGAGAGGCTGTTAAAAATATTGTAGCGAGCTGAGCGTTTCCCCATCACGTCGTTTTTTTCGTTCTGTGCTTATTCACAGCTGAGCAGCAAACCCCGGGTTGTTGCCATCTCTCCACATTTTTTTTTTTTCAAATCGCACTGAACCAGCCATGGACTGCATCAACCCTTCCCACTTTCATAAAAAGCCTCTCAAATGGAGTCGCTAAACAGCAAACTTCAGCCTGATCTGATGTGATATGATATACGGATTCATGGAGCAACCTCGCTTTGCCAAACCCGATGAAACTGTGAGTTGTCATGCAATACTACGCAGTCAAACCTGGGGTAATTGTAAAAGTGAACCCAATTTAACCCATTAGAATAAAATCAGATGCCAAGATGAATCGGAATCATTGCTTCTTAGGTGACAGTACTGATGACAATTGATCCACCGGCTCAAAACAATAGAAAAATATAGGGTGGAGAGTCATTTCTCGTACTCTCCCTGCTCGGGGGAAGCGGGGAGCCGGCGGGGAGGCAGGAGCCGGCTCCGGGCCGGGCTGCGGAGGGGCTGCGGCCGCGCCTCCGGGCGGCCCTGGCGGAGCGGCTCTCGCAGGAAGGGCTTCACTGCGAGGACCCTGTGGCCGGGGAGCTGTTTCTGCAGCAGCCACACGAGATGACTTCTCGCTTCGGCTTTGTTTGCCCGTTTCTCTTAACTCCTGCGACAGTTTCAGTCCTTCTCCCCAGAGCCATGTGACCCTCAGGTCTACGTGGCCAGCTTGGTAATCTATTAAAAAAAAAAAAAAAAAAGGGAAGCAAGGGATGCTAATGATCTTCCTTGGAGTTTGTCAGCGGAGCCCCGGCGGCGTGCGGAGGAGGGAGGGCGGGCTCAGCTTCCCGCCGGGGTGCGCACCGGTGGGGGGGTGTCCCCGTCCCCGTGTGCCTCGGCTCTGCCGGCGGGGCGGCAGCTTCGGCAGCGGCCGGGTACCAGCGCGGTGGCACGGGCAGCCTCTCTCCCCGCCCCGGGCTCCCTCCCGGCCGCCGGGGGGAGGCCCCTTGCCCGCCCTCCCTTGGGCAGGGCTGGGTGGGGAGCCCGGGGCGCTCGGCGGGAGCGGCGGCATCGTGCCCGCGGTCCCTATGGACGCGGGCGGGCAGCAAAGGGCACATCCCACCCATCAGCAGCAGCTCACCTGGAGAAACCGGCCAGGGAGGTGTCGGGCGGGTCTGTGTGTGTGTGTCTGTGTGCGTGCGTGTGTTTGTGCGGGTACTTCTGGCGGAGAACCTAAAAGCTGAGTATGTCTCTGCAGGAGTAGTGGACTTGGGGCAGGGACATGAGATCTCATTACGCAGGGTTTGCTGCGCCGGCTCCGGGGACATGCAAACCCGTCTTGCTCCCATGGTCTGGATGGCGAGAGCTTTTAAAGTAAGGTTTTCCTTAAATCTGCTGGTCACCAGGAAGTTTAAAGCCATCCCGGGCAAAAGTGGGAGCAACCCCGGTGCAGGGGTAGCTGAACCCGTCGGTTTGTGCGTGCCGGGAAGCGGCTGAGCACGCAGGGAGAGAGGGGCCTTCATGGGACGTGCTGTTTCCTTAACCTCCCTGAGAGAGCAGCGGCCATCTGCGCCAAGGTACAACAATAAGAATTATTAGTATCATAATCACCACGGTGCTGCTGATGCGACTTTGAGGGAGAAGCCCGGCCCCGCTCCAGCTCTGGCTCCGCTGGACGCCGCAGCCTCGGGCTCTTCCCCGTTCCTCCGCTTACTCTCTGAGTCGCCTAAAATATTTTTTCCCCAATTACCGGCGCTCTAATGGGAGCAGGAGGCAGAGGAATATGCAAGGCTTATAATAAGCCACCTGCTGCGTCACGCCTAACTAATGTTATGCTTTATTTCATTACTGCTGCCGCGGCAGCAGCACCGGCCCGTGCATTACAACCCCCCCGCCCCCAGCACGAGAGCCGGGAATGGATCCCGGCGGGGGCCGGGGGCCGGTCAGCGACAGTGACCGATGCTCGGTTCTTGCACACGGAACCAGGACCCACGGGACTGGGTCCCGGCCGCTGCTTTGGGGCGCACAATTCCCTGGGTCCGTTTAGAGCTGTCTCTACCCGCAATGACCCCTCTCTCCACCTATTTGCATGAACGAGTGAAGCTATATAAACAGCAGTAATAGCCTCATACATTAAATCAGTATTTGCTAGCAGAGCTATTCCGAGTCATTTCAGATATTTGGAATCAGTCTGTTCAGTGTAGCTTCAACCTATTGACTTGCCAGACGAGATGTTCATGTGGACCCACTTGCTAAAACCATGAAAACAGACTTTAGCTCTAAACTGTGCTACTCTCCCATCTGACGGATGTTAACACACAAATGAAATCCATTTGGATGTTTTTTGTTACCAGAAGGCTGCGCTGACGTTCAAATGATCTAAATCTTAGCATCTGGAAGCCTGTACGAGCATCTTTTTGGAATAGGTTTCAAGACATCTCGCTCAACCCAAGCTGAGGAAGGATCAAAATGGGACACCAGGAAACTGACAATAGTTTCCCGTCTAAATGAAACTGGTTTTTCATTTGAAAGCATTGAAATGAAGAAAGAAAGAAAGAAAGAAAGAAAAACCCCAAAACAAAGGCATTTTCCGTTTACTACAGCCACTCCGAGAAACCCCAAACCCTCCCAGCCAGGGTCCATGACGGAGCTCCTGCGAGGCATCGGGATGTCCCGAAGGTCACTACCCCCTGAGAGTCTTCCCGCTGGCAGAGCGCTCCACGGCGAGACTAGACCGGCTTCATCTCAGGAACACTGACTGGGCTCAGGGTTCGTTTAGGATTTTCTGGGCTCAGCAATTCATCGACACTATGACAGGACATGTTATGTGAGTGCCATTTAGTCTTAATGAAGATCTGTGGGAGAAGTCGTGAAAGACAATAAATACAGCTGTCCGGATGTCGGCGACTTTAGCAGGAAATAAAGGAGGGCTCGGTGTTAATGAAACAAAGATGCGGTAGCTCTTGGCAAGGGCCTCGAATGTACAGGAGTGCTCAGTACCTCCTGGGTGCTCATGAATATCTGTGGTGTGCGTTACACTTCATATTATGTTTGCAAACAGAATTCTTTTGTCTTTCAAAGGCTTTTATAAACTTGGATACCAAACAGACCGATGTTCAATCAAATACAAAGAATTTAAATTATTCAGGAACCCAAGCCATTCTGTGGAGCCTTTCTTTCTACCATCCCCCATCTCAGTGCCAGGGGTTTAATCCGGTAGCAAGTGTGTCAGGGAGCCGCCTCATCCCTGCCCCAGGGCGGCAAGATCATCTCCCGGGGCTGAGGGGGCCGGAGACCCGGCGGCAGCTTCCCCGGCGAACCCTCGGGAGGGCTCCGGGGCCGGGCGCCGAGCTGGTGCTCAAGCATGGCCAAACTGGCCGTGCAGAGACGTCGGAGCATCCCCCGGAGCAGTCGAAGGGGATGGGCTTATCCCAAAGGGCGGATTCTCCCGGTACGCGGCGGGAGCGCCCCACCGCCCCGGGCATCCGCCTCCGCCGGTGAGGAGCGACAGCCGGGCTCGGCTGTGCTCACACACAGCACAGCACACAGCACACAGCACACAGCACACAGCACACAGCACACAGCACAGCACACAGCACACAGCACAGCACACAACGCCGTCCCGCCCTGCCCCTCCCGCCCTCCCAGCAGCCGAAACTCATGGGCATCGACGACTCTTGGTCACCACGTTGCTTTACAAAAGTAACGTTAGATACACCCGTGGGATTTACTGATCGTATATTTTTCTTAGTTTCTTTTAAATTGAAAATAATGGTATTGCGGGGTTGTAACCCATTACTTGTAGCGCAAAAGAAAGGGAAAGGGGGATCAGTGATGAGCCGTCTAAAACATACGTTCACATATGGTTCAGTTTGTGTTTTATGACAATTAAAATGCATTCACTGTGAGCCAGGATCAGGTACAGCGAATGCCAGTATTCCAGCAGTGGCAGCCACAAAGAGATGATGGGCTTCGGTTTCGCAGCCGCTCTCGCAAAACGTTAAGACGTTAATACACGCTAAAAAAAAAAAAAAAAAAAAAAAAAAAAAAAAGCTGAAGCGCTTCTTTTTGGACTGGTCTTTCACATTAACTTGCTCATATGGACACTGCAGAAGAAATAAAGCAAGTCCTTATTGCATTGCTCGGTAATCAGTATGGAAAAGCCCAATCCTGCTTATGGTTAACAAGAATTGTTAATGATATATAAATCATTTGATCTATTGTGCCCTCCAGTCTTAAAGGAAAATAATGGCAACCCCAAGCAAATGGTCCTAATTAGTGTCCAAGAAACCACTTCCTAAAGTATCCTTCCAACTCATTCCAGTTTAACTGTCCAGAACAATCTTTTGTTCTTAAACCCTGTATTTTTTGTGTAACTACAAAAATGCTCTGCATACCGCCGCTTCGAAATTAGCCGATTTCAGGGTACAGCCCAACACCGAGAGCAGGAGAAAGGACGAGGTGATCTCAGTCTCTCGCTGTTGCGTGTAAATTGGTCCCGATTATTTGAAACTATATTTATTTAAAGCCTTGCCTTCTGACAAGCCTCCTTAGAGAAGTATCAAAGGGGATTTCATCAAAAAATCGAGTCTCTGCCGCCACTCGGGCTCCAACACAAACTTTGAAAAGAAAAAACTGAAACCGGACCCAGAACCAAACAGTGCATATTCGAGCTGTCTGCTACACGCTTTCACTCACTCTTCCCACCATTTTCAAGTGGGATCTGTAGGTTAAATGCACCATGGGTACACCCATATATACCACACTTGATGTGGTACCCAGGTGAAGATTCGGGCACACACTGGAGGAATAACAGACCTTGGCCGGTGGGTTATTGTGGCCTTGATCTTATCTCCACTGCAAGCAACCCAACTTATCTCCACTGCAAGCAACTCCCACCGTTTGCTCCCACGAGAGGCCTCTTTCTTTGCTGTACATCATATAAACTGCTAATTCGTATTAGCTGGGGTACCAAATCCCGTTGCTTCATGAAAATCGTCCGCTCGTCCACTGAGTCCCGCATCTTCTGTCACTTCTCTCCACCACTACAAAACATAATTCCTAAAGTTTTAGACACAGCGCCGAAAAGCTGAACTACGTTGGACACAAAACCCATCTTGGTCCCTTGGTCCTATAATCTTGCTTGTTGCTTTGGTGTGGTGGTTTTGTGTGTGTGTGTTTTTTCCCCCCTTCTTTTTAATGAAAGCTGGCTGGAAACAGACTTTCTGGCATGGGTTCTCTTCCTAAACGCGACGGACTTGCCAAAGGAAATAGAACTTCTATAAAACGACAGTCAATTAAATAGCTGCTGTGTAGTGCTCTTCATGCTATTTCCAAAAGATAACGCTCATGGGAAATGCTGCAATCTTTTGACTAGGAAAATCCGTCAGCGACCTTCCCTGGACTTAAAACGTCCTTGACTCATTTAAAGTCACGGTAAAACACATAAGATGGGTTGCCAACTCTTACTACTCCAGCATAAATGGTTTTACTAAGTCACGGAGACAACATATAAGCTGATGCCAAAAGGCCAGGTTTCTTACTCACGTGTGTGAGCGCAGAGAGAGCCACAGCAGTCACCCCCTCTGCCAGCGGGCAACTTCGGAGAGCACTACAGCCCCAGGAACTGGATCCACTGCGGTCTGCTGGCCAGCCTGAAAGCAAAAGCAACCAACATCGGTCCTCTGGAGCCTTCAGCTCTTTCAGGTTTCATATTGCAAGCGAGTGTGATATTGTCCTCTTGTAACTGCTTAAAATGAAACACGCTTGCTTGGTGATTCATGATTAAATGCGTTTATAAAGAAATTAGAGTCCGCTGTTCACAGAGACTTGGCAAATCAAGGGATGGGACAGGTTACAGAAGCGATTGTTGCGGCTCTACAGCTAACATTTCAGTGCAGCCGCAGCCTCACCATTCCCCGTCCGTTCCCTCGGGACAGCGTTGGCAGTGTCCCAGTCAGCCCGGGCCGGCGGTGCGGCGGGACCGGGACGGACCGTGAGCCCGGGGGCCGCCCCGCACCTCCCGGGGGGAGCGGGGCGGGCGGGCTGGGGATGCGGGGTGCAGGGCTGAGGGGCTGCGGGGCTGGTCACGGAGACCACGGAACATTCACGTTGCTTTCACTTTAGACGTCGCCCCCTGTTTGACACTATTTCCTCTTCCCTTTCCAAATTTCATCTCCTCAACTTGTAAAACATTTCATGCAGCTATTAGAAAGAATTCCTTGTATTTTACTGCTTTTCAGAGCTCCTTGATCAAAAGCAACGTTTATCCCCCCAAGCCTCGGCGCTCCAACGTGCCCCGCAGTTGCCATCCCGGGGCCACCGCGCCACTGCTCCCGCGGGGGAGCAGCGAGGGCGCCGGGGAGCGGGAGATGCCANTTTCATATTGCAAGCGAGTGTGATATTGTCCTCTTGTAACTGCTTAAAATGAAACACGCTTGCTTGGTGATTCATGATTAAATGCGTTTATAAAGAAATTAGAGTCCGCTGTTCACAGAGACTTGGCAAATCAAGGGATGGGACAGGTTACAGAAGCGATTGTTGCGGCTCTACAGCTAACATTTCAGTGCAGCCGCAGCCTCACCATTCCCCGTCCGTTCCCTCGGGACAGCGTTGGCAGTGTCCCAGTCAGCCCGGGCCGGCGGTGCGGCGGGACCGGGACGGACCGTGAGCCCGGGGGCCGCCCCGCACCTCCCGGGGGGAGCGGGGCGGGCGGGCTGGGGATGCGGGGTGCAGGGCTGAGGGGCTGCGGGGCTGGTCACGGAGACCACGGAACATTCACGTTGCTTTCACTTTAGACGTCGCCCCCTGTTTGACACTATTTCCTCTTCCCTTTCCAAATTTCATCTCCTCAACTTGTAAAACATTTCATGCAGCTATTAGAAAGAATTCCTTGTATTTTACTGCTTTTCAGAGCTCCTTGATCAAAAGCAACGTTTATCCCCCCAAGCCTCGGCGCTCCAACGTGCCCCGCAGTTGCCATCCCGGGGCCACCGCGCCACTGCTCCCGCGGGGGAGCAGCGAGGGCGCCGGGGAGCGGGAGATGCCACCGGGGAGCGGGGCCGGGAGCGGGACCGGAGTCACTTAGCACATCTGCGCGCCGCTGCCGGGCGATTATCAGGTCATTTCTCCCGTAATGCAAACCATGCGCTCACGTATCACATCAAGCCGCTAATTGCGAGTGATACGTTCGGTAACGGAGGTCAGCGGCTGCTGCGAGCCGGGGGCTCGGGGGAGCGCCCCGGGCAATGTTTGCGGGGCAACCCCTTACCCGAGCCGCGCCGGCGGCCTCGGGCAGCGGCCGGGAAGTCCCGGAGGGAATATCGCCGCCCGGGCACGTGCCGGGGCCGTGGCAGCCGCTGTATGTCCCGACGGCGACAACCCCACCGGCGTCATCCCGGCGGCCCGGCTGCTGCTCCGGAGGGAAGCGGAGCTCCAAACGAAAGGAACGGAGTCCCAGCACAGGCCCATCTGTGGCTTCTCTGTGAGGGGCCGGTGGCCGTGTTTAGGTATCTGGGTACATTTTAGGGATGGGGATGTCTAAGGTAGCTGTGGATGCCAAATGCCACATATCTGGAGCCATTACCAGCAAGGACTTCCTAGTCGGGATATGCCTGAAATCGGCCTCAGTGAAACCTTAATTTGTGTTTTGGTATATTTTGATACCATCTTTAAATGGTACAGTTGCACAGTTTCTCTTTCCCTATATGTACCTCCTTAACCCATTTCTTCAGTGAGTCCAGTGTTGATTTTCAGCACAATCTCAGGTTGCACAGGGTGTTTCTTAGGAGACATGGTCTTACCTTTCAAACCTCCTTCTTGAGCCTTCAGCCTCAGTCCCATTCCCAACCATAATGCCTCTGATGAAGCATTTCTATTTTCCTTGTCCTTCTTGGTCTTGACACTACGAGTTTCACGACAGCCAAGTACATCCAAAAACCCAGAGTACAAAAAAGGAGAGGCGCAGGCTCCTCACTGGAATTGAATTCTTGCTGTTGGACTGTTTGCCCCCAGACTTTTTGTTCAGCCTTTTCTAGTCACCTACATGCATTTTGACATTTTCGTGAAGTTGTGGACTCAAGGTGACCCACCTTCCTTTCTGGTTCCTCTCCTGTTGTCTCTTCCAATGTAGTGATCACCTCCTCACTCCTTTATTATTTTGCCTTCCCAAACATGACAGTTCTCAGGGAACACAGCTGCTCATCAGATGTCCCTTTATTCCTCCTCCATGCTGAGTGTCAGTTCGTTTCCTCGGTTGAAGTCTACCCTCTGTTCTCTCCCACTAAAGTTCACCCTTGCTGGTTCTGTGTGTAAATCAGAGGCTTTTCTCTCCCACAAGCTCTAAGGCCAGCAGGAAGTGCAGACAGCACCAGAGAAAAGGCTTCTTTCACCAATTCCAGACCGAGACAGTCTGGGAAGACCCGAGAAGAGCCCAGAAGAAAAACTGCAGATAAAGTTGTGCTTTACCCTGAATCTGGGCATTTCTACTGAAATGGAGTCATCAGAGAATTTAGCTACATGTATTCAGCAGGTACAGCAAGATATACGGGTACATGCAAAGCATGGTTTGTTTATGACTTGGCCAAATTAGGATACCTTTTCACTTACTTGGCAAAAGTCGCATTCCCAACAGACAGAGCTCTTAGTACACCACCTCCCTGCCAGGTTCATTGCTGCTTCAGAGCAGGGGACACAAGCATTGCTAAAAGTCTCTGGAATTACTAAGATGAACACGACAACATACTTTTTTTCATAATCTTATATAAACTTACATATATAAAAAAGCTATATCTTTTTTGGCAAAATTTTTGCAAAATAAATAAAGCATGTAAGTGTCTGGAAAATAGGACCTTAATGTATTAAAAATGATGCAGTTCTAAGGAGCTGAAAACAAGTCAGCTTTATAGATAGTGAGATACTGACTACACTTAAAATTTTATGAAAAGTATATTGTTCAGCAGCAGTGAATAACTCTAAATAATTCTCTTTATGGTTGAGTGGTTGCATCAAAATTGCTTTCAAGCATTTAATTTTATTTATAAATTCATGTAATGTTCTGTGTGGTGCCTTGCAGATCCAAAAACGTGTACAAACATTGTGCCTAATCTGGAAGTTTATTTTCTTTCCTAGGACTGTCTTTACTTTTTTGATGTATGAATCATCAGTCTACTTAATAATTCATATAAATTATGAACCTTCCACCTGAGGTCACATTCCATAAATTTATTTACTTAACAATGACCTTTAGAAAAATAATCAAGGAAATCAGCTGTTAACCCAATGATATAATCTTAATTCACCTGACATTAACATCTTGGTTTATAACCTACTGTGCACGTTCCCTTTAAGCACCCAGTGACCTCACTGGTGTAAATCCTGCATTGGAAGAAGTGACCCAACTCTCTGATGCTGCAGTCTCAGGATCCTCTGGAACCTCTGCACCTAACTTCAGTGTAGACATCTAGTTCTTAACAGCCACAGAGCTCTCAACTAACTGAAATTCTATACCTTATATACCATATTATGGAATTTATTTGAAAAAAGTGGTATGTGGGATAGGTATTGCAGCTGAGTTTCATGATGAAGAGAAGATTGAGAAGGCATCTGGTAGAGGGGGTGTTGATGGAGTGTTAAATGACAACTACTTATTTTGTCCTTACAGACCGAGTTGGTGGATTATGTTGTTTAGCACTTCTGACCATAACAACAAATAATGATTTAAGAAAATCTATATATACTAAAATGTCAAACACTGAAGATACTTTAGTTTCCCAGCTAAGTAGCCTATTTTATAGGTGTGTGAGTTATATATTTCAGCTAACTGAATGCAATAAAACCAGACTTGCTTTTGCAGATGTCAGTCTCAGTTCCATAATCTTTGCAGGATTCAACTTCAGTAGCAGTTTGACAAATTCTCTTTTTTTTCAATTAAAAAAAAAATGTTATAAAAATGAGGGCCCAGTTTAATCCATTTATTCCAAGCCACCAAACATCTACTTTTAGAGAGAGTTAAAAAGAATTAGGTGGTAAGGGCTGTACTGGTCCATTTGGCCATAAGTGTCTGGAGGTGTGAGCAAATCGTTTATTTTCAGAGAATAACTGGTAACTGTGTTCTTGAACAGGCTTCAGCTGAGTGGTGCTGGCTCTTCTCATTCCAGACAGGAGGTCCCAAACATGTGAGGGCAGAATGTTCTTTCACAGCCTTTATTTGGTCCTTTATAAAAATCAGTGCTTCAATAACAAGGATTTTAAATCAGTTTCAGTGGTGAAATTCAGAAAGGAGTGTCAGCATAAGAATTTGAACTCTTTATTTCAGTGAAAAGATGTTGTTGAAATCTATTCTCATGTGTCCATATATTCCATTAGATTTGCATGGCTGCACATGATGAGATATTGTTTAGGGCACTGAAAAGAGGTCCATATAGCTGATGTACATCTGAAGACTATAGGATGGTAAACTTTCTGTTGCAGTCTACTGAGTGCTCTGAGATGATGGGAACTTTTCAGAAGATTGTGTGGAATTAAATCTTCCTTTAAAAAAATGTTGAGCTTCACTAGATCTGTTGCAGAACATGCTACCTTTACAGCACATTTTGGGAATGAGTGTTGCCTGTCAAGAAGGGCACATTCATGGAAATACATCCTGCTTGGCCACTTGGTACCTCCATACACAACGCAGAAAACTGGTATTTGTAAGAGCAGTAAGTTGTCCTGGGAAAGGTTTAGTAAATTCTCTGAGCTGGCAGCCCGGGGATGCTGTTATTTTCAGTGCCTATGGCCTGGGTTGCTCAGGCACTCAGTGTGCAGTGCTCTGTTATGACTAGTGCCTGTTTATGGGCTTTCCATACATGTGACTTCTGAGCCAAAGCACTGAGCGTTTTTACCTTCTTTTCTCATGGTTCAGTTGTTTTCCCCTTGTTTGGCAGCCCATCCAATGCAGCACTCCCTAAACAAGGGCATGTTGACATGTTGCACATCATTCAGCCCTCTTCTCTGGATGTTGGGAGGGTTTCAACCCCGAGTAATAGGAGCTCTTCCTACGACTTTGCAATTTATTTAGTAGAGTCTGTTCCTTTCTAGTGGCTGGCACTAATTTCCTTCTGTATTTTTTCCTGTGTTCTGCAGAACATAAATCAGTATTTTTTCAAATCTCAGTTACAGACAGAAAGCCATCTGTAACAGACATTTGGAGAACATGCAACGTATCTTATTGAGCATCTTTTAATAGACTCTGCTTCTTGGTATGGACTAATCTTCCTTTGAAGAGAATTTGAAATTTTTTGTGAAATGCTTTTTAGTGAACCTTCTCACATTCTCAGCTGTCTACACTAGATCATACAGTCAGCTATGAGCTTAGCAATGATAGGTATTTCTAAATCCAGAAAGAAAAATGTCCTTTCAATTTCCATGTGCTGATATATTAAAAAGCACATTATAATACTAAATGGCACATATCTAATTTTGGTAAAGGAGCTGGGTTAGTATGTATACTACTACATCTTATGGTGCCATTGTGACATCTGAGCACAGTAACAAAAAAGTAATTAATCAGGATACAGTTGATGTATACTTTAGCTTTGTTTAAGATTGATTATCTCTGTTACTGTCTGACTCTGGTTTCTCTCTTGGTGTTCCTCTCATCACCACTGCACTCTTAGCCAGAAAAAACCCAGGCAGTTATGCAGTTATGAGAACCTGATGCCTGCTAATGCTGCCTTACTTTATCATGATGTAAGGCAATCTTAGCAAAAATGAGAATTAGATCTTGAATATCATCTCAGGCCCTCTGACTATTTCAGTGTAAGTCCTCTGAACAGCTCTTCATGAAAGACAGACTGTCCAGTGCCCACAATGCATTTTGAGATCATCACAACTGGGAAAGGGGAGCAGTCTGAAATGCTCAGGGGTCTGAGGGATTGTTGTAGTGTCAAATTCTCTTTAGCAGTAACAACCACTGTGATATTTACAGTGAGCAAGGAGGAAAAGGAAAGAGCCTAACAGGGAGCCTGCCATTACATACATGATTACTCACTGCTGCGCCTTTTCCCTTGCCTTATTTTTTCTTGTGTTATGTAAACTTACCTCCTTTCTCATTTAAATTAATGTATATTTATGGTACTTAACTGTTAATAGGAAACCACAATTTTCAGATCAAAGAGTAGCTAGTGAATCAGAAGCACTTGTTCAACAGTTGGTGATTGCAGTAATTTGTTATTATGTATTGCACGTGCGATCACCAACATACAAAATTGGAGTATCAATATTAGCTAATTGAAATGCTGTATATGGTAGCATTTAACGTGAAAGGCCTGCTTTGCTTTAGCCTCTGCTTTCCCCTATGATTCATTGCTTCTTCTCTAACACATATGGAGGAAGTCCATTGCAAGAACTAACGTTAGCATTTCAGGGACTTGGCAATTTTGTTTGTATAAGGTATGCAGGAATGTAAAGGGCTCCACTTGGGAAGAGAGACTCTTTCTTCTGCAAGCTGGATGAAGATTATGTTCTCTCACAGAAAAAAAAATAGTCTTCTAAAATTATTTTTAATGATTATAAGTGAAAACTCAAATTAAATATTTGTGAGTGCTTGTAGAAGACTTCAAGTTATCACATAAGTAAGCTCCAGTAAGGAAAAATACAACCCTTCATACGTTTTTCTAGGTCCTTCCTAGAGCAAAAGGAGTTAAGCTAATAATGCAACGTAATAAAAAAAGTTAAGCTAAAATAACCTAATTCAGTCTACTTCAAACTAGCATAATTTTTTTTGTTTTCTTTATCCATGACCTGAAATAGCAGCCAGCATAAAACAGTATTCATGTAATACATGGGCAAATAAAACCCAACACACTTGTTTTTGTGATATAAGGGGATTCTGTCAAGACTGCTTTCTGTTCTGCTGGAAAGGCCATTTAGTGGTGCATACAGTAGACAAATAATCCATGGGATCTAGAATCTGTTGGTTGAAGCCCCCCCCCGTTGCTGCCTACAGAGACTGTAAATGTATTTGTGCAGTCCCTTTTCATCCGTGTGAGGCAGGAAGTGGGAGTATCCCATCACTCTTTTGGACTGAATGTTTTATTACATGTCTTCTACTGCGCCCTGTGGACACTAAAAATATATATTTTTATCAGTAGCACAGTTCAAGGGGTGATGGTACTGGTGGAAGCTCTAGTTAAAAAAACCAGATTTCTATCATGTTGTTTCTATCCCAAACCAATAACACAAACTGCCTCACATTACTATATGGCAGAAGCTCTCAGATATTTGGATGAAGACACTTACTCAGCAAGATGGTGAAGACTTCAGGAGAGAACGTGAGTGGATTAATTAATTTCAGTGATAGGAATGAGCTGGAGAAAATGTTAAGGGGGATTATTCCGTGTATGCATGTATGGGACATATATGCATCTTTCTTCTGAACCTTTATAAGGTAATATAAAATATGTTTGGCAGCTAAAAGAAGTAATTGCCTGGTGCCTGAGGGCATCAACAAACCCTCATGCTCTAAACAGCCTCACCTGGGCACCACCCCCCACCCAGGGGGCCCAGGGCTCTATTTAAGCTCAGCCCAGGTTATCATTCTCTGTTGTAGCTGTGTGTAGGTGTGGTGGTCTTCAAAGCCGTTCTCCTGCCTGGCTGTGGATGCTGCCAATCCAACCACTGACTGGAGGGTGTCCTGGCTTGACCTTGGATCTGGTACATCACCAAAGCCCTGCCTGGCCACCAGCTCCAGCCCACCCTGCTCCTGTGCTGTGGTGGTGGAATGGGCTATGGCTGTGTGACCCTGTGCCCAGGAGAGGTTTCCTCACTCCCCACGGGACTGCTGGTGCCTTGCAGTGCCCTACCAGGTACTGCCAAAAAGTGAGTCTGTTCTTGCTCCTGAGCTTCAAGCCAGATCATCTGTTAAATACACCTGATGGAGAATTTTTGTCAGTCGGAAAGCAATGGAATTGATACTATCTGAAAGGAACCATATTAAGATTTCTACTACTAAGGATGTTGGTGACTACTGGACTTCCTTATTACTGAATTAATTTTTTAAAAAAACTTCATTTAGAGGAGCGGAGGATGTGTATTGGTGGCTTTCTTTCAGGAGAGAAGCATTTGGGAGTGAACATTGTCAAACTGCATTTTACTTCCATAAATAATGAATTGAACTGAAAGGTGACTTTTCCTGCAACTGCCTCATAGCTGCTGGGGGACTTAAGCAACAGAAGCTGGTAAACCCAGACGAAAGTCTTTATGATTGGTACTTTAGTCTCTGCAAAAAGCTAAAACTTTTTCTCAGCTGTTGCTTCCAGCAGGTTTTGATGGAGTAATTTTTTTCTTCAGTACTGTAGGCGACTTTCTGCATTGAACATGTGGGTACCTAACCGATTGCAAGATATTAGCTCTCTTTTAATGGGGTTTAGCTTCCTCACAAGACTGCCTTCCCCTTACTGTAACTCCAAGGCTCTTAATCTCTCCTGACACTAGAAAAGGAAAAAAAAATAAGTTTGGATTGTCTTTGAACCAGGCTGATGGTTAAGTATGAGCTGCTGCTGACTGTGGCTGGTGCAGATCTGAACTGAGGTCTGAGGGATTGTGCCTCACACAGACAAGGTGTGGCATGCTGCTCCTGTCACAACATTGGGATGCAGCTGCTGGTCCCCATTTAGGGCTGCTTTTGCTCTTGAGCAATCACTCCCCTAATATCTCTGTGTTTTATGATATTAGTAATTAAAAATGGTTGCCTTGAGATAATTATCAGATATTTCTTCACAACATGGTGATGCTGACTTTGTCTGTTATTTTACATATCCCATTTTATGGGGCACATCAATTTTGAAGGCTTAAACTCTGTACTTATTTTCCTGGTTTCTTTCTCACAGTTCTCTTCACTCAGTCCAGTACTAATCACCAGTCAAATTGATGGAGTAATTTTCAGGCTGTCGAATGCAGTTTCCTTTGAGTGTTTCTTTGTTATGACTTAGCAGAGCACTGTAAACAATCATCTTCATATGATCTAAAGTGATTAGTATTAACACTAACTAATGCTTCTAGTGCTTGTACCTGAGAATTATCTCATAAAGTGAAGTAGTCTCTTTTTTTTTTTTTAAATTTACTTAAGCTGAAAGGAAAAACTTTAAGGTCCGTGTTACTCTGTTCTTCAGAGAGCTAGAGACACTGTTGGGGTGAAGAGCTTTGTTTATGTTCTACAGAGTCCTTTTACTATTTCTGTAGTGTTTCTATTAAAGATTTTCTATTTGTATGTGTATTTGTATTCCTGTATGTGCTTGTGAGGTCTAGGATCTGACATTTACCTCTTCCCTGAATTCCAGCCATGTGTGGCAAGAGCTTTAGAGAACCACTAAATAAGTAAATAAGGCTCTTAGCTTGGATAGTCAGGTGTCCCTTCTTTCTAACCTGTTTAGCCTGTGTCCTGGATCCTTGTCTCTCGAGAGCTTTTCTCCCTTTCCTCATTGCCTACAGGATGATAAGCCACCTGCCTGATTGGATCAGTGAAATTCACTTAGCTCTTGCTCAGAGGGATCAATATTTGCCAGTAGAGTATGGATTTCATGTGCATGCTGCCAGTTTGATACAGAAGCCTGTTTTTCCTTGAGGTCATGCTCCAGGGTAGTATGCATCATGAGCTCTCCTGCTGTGTACACAAAAAAAAAAAAAAAAAAAAAAGCCCAAGTTTTGTCTTCCCTGTTGCCTGTACCTGCTGGTAGCTGTTTAACAGATCTCAGACTGTAGGGTAAGGTTTGATTGGTTATTAAGAAGCACTATTGCATTTATAACTAATCTGTAGCCTTCATGTTTTTTCTTCTATTGTTGGAGAAAAGCAACAAAATCAATGAAATAAGAATAAGTTACTGTATTTCTTATGCTGCAGCAAAAAACCCCTAGAAACCTCAAACAGCTAAACACTGCCTCTCTCCCCACCCCCTACAGTTTAGGAAGATAAAAGGTGTTTGTTTTTCTAGTCAATTAAAAATAAAGATAAATAAAGCACTCCTAACCATTGTGAGTTCTGTAAAAATCCCTGTTTTAACCCTTCAAAGACATCATCTCATTGCCTTTAATGGGTTGAGTCTAGAGTTGTGTGAGGAAGGACAAGGCCAGGCACAGCACAGCAGCATGCCAAGGCACTGAGGGTTTCAGAGATTTCATATGTCAACTCTGGGTGTCTTTTCTGTCTTCTGGACTCTGCCCCTTCAGCTGTATGACATGACACAGAGTAGCTAAAGAATCAAGTTTGGAAGAGTCCTTTGACTTTTCATATCCAGTTTATTGTTTAGTTGCTAAGTACTGTTGTGAAGTTACGTTGCTCATAGTATGAGGTATGGGATGCAGATGTCTCTTATTATCATTATCATATTATGCAAATGTCTCATTTCTTTCTCTATAGAAAATGTGCTTTAAAGATAGTCCTGGAGCATTTAAAAACCAATATCCAAAATTAATTCATGTTTGATTGTAGTCCAATACACAGTGCACCAAAGGTGAGTTTGTAGTGACTCTGACTTTGCACATGGCTTAAAATATGCAAGAGTGTGAACTCAGACAAATCTTGAATATGCAAGTATTTGTGTCTTTTGTGTAGGGTCTAAATAACTCTTAAGTGGGAAGTTTGACTTGCACAGTAGTTATGGTCTTAGCTGTAACTAAAGCAGATTTGTCCACAAACCATATAACCATCTTTCTTGATATTGTGATTGGTTTGTGGAATGATGGCTTATTTTGTGCTCTCTGGGCTGTGTTTTGCTAAAGATATTTGATTTAAAAAAAAAAAATTAGTTTTCATTTACATTATGGAATGTGTTACTGTGTTACACTGCTGAGAATGATGGGAAAAATAATTCCCAGTAGAAAAAAAGCCTCACGTGTATGCAGTGCAGGAGAGTGAGGATCTGAGCTTGCTGACCCCCTGTCCCATGGGGCATCTAGCACTCTCCACAGCCAGATGTGTCAGAGATGAGACAGACTTCACATCTTAAGAGACTTTGGCAGGGAATGAAGCAAAGGCTTAATGGAATACTTCTAAAATCAGCTCCTTGAAGTCTTGAAATACGTGAGCATTTTGAGAGCTGGAAGCTCTTAACTAGTTAACTTGCTCTTGTTGAAACCACAGGTCATCTCCAGTGTGGAGTTCAGCCTTGTTATCTGGTGGGATGGGACCTGTGTGGGTGAGCAAAGAGCATCAGACTTCTGAGACAGAAAAGCAAATCTACAGCAGAGCCAGCCTGCTGGGAACTGGAGAGGGCAGGGGCTTGACAGGCTTTGGTGCAACAAGATGGGAACATAATTTTAAGAAGTCACCAATATAATACTTGGTCTGTCACAAAAGCAAAACTTTCATTTCAGATCTAAATTTCAGGCTGGTTTGGTTAAGGACTTGGTGCAATTGCTTGTGTATCTTAATTTGCCAGAGCGATGCATTCACAGAGGGATTGACTCAGGAATACACACCTCAGCCTTGGGGCAGGCCTTCCAATACTTCTCTTAATCATCCTAAACTATTGCTTTTACACATGGCAGATTGTTATATACACAAAGAGATCTTTGCATGTGCTTTTGAGCTGCAGTTGTCTCTGCAGTGAAACATGATTGTTTAAGCACCAAAACTACAACAGAATAATTAAAGTAGAACTTGGTCTCAGTTCAATATGGACTGCACGAGAAGTTGCAAGGAAAAAAACCCCATCTGACTGCTTTTCAGAAGTGCTGAACTCATGCTTTTTAGAATGGAAGAAAGGTTGGTGATCTTAAAACATGAGGTGAACAAGGGCAGGAGGAGATACACAGCAAACCAAAACCAAGGCTGCCAGTGATTCAGCTGGAAAGGGGCTAAACTTCTTAAGCAATCACTTCTCTTTCCATGCAAAGGGAACTGTCAGGTAGATGGAGGTACTTGGAACAAGGCAGTCAAAGTCTTCCATAACCACAGTTTAAGATGGAGTCAGTCATCAGGCTTTTTGACTGGATTTGAAATTCATACCAGAAAGGTATATGAAAAATGACAAACTTCAGTAATCTAAAGGATCTGAACTACTAAATGAACTTTACAAAGGTTAAAAGAAGGACCTTTCTAAATGAAAGGTAATGATTAAAAATTTCCTAGACTTTATTCAAAAACTCAGGCATATGCTTTGCTTTCACTCAGCTCCAGGAAACAAACTTGGACAAGGTTAGAGTTTCTTTCGGACTGGGATTTAGAATACTTCTGTGTAGATTAATACTGGCAATTACACATGATAGACTGAACCATAAAGCAAGTGTTATTGCTCTCTGATGAAATAATCTAAAAATCCAGTCTTGGTTTTAAAGCTTTCAGAGCCGGCAGCAAAACTGCTTCATGAGATAGAAACAGAATTGCAGCCTTTTAACTGCATTTTATCTGAGTTACAAGTACAAATAGGGTTTTTCTAGAAGACTGACATCTGGCAAAGCAAAAGATCTGGTCTTTATGGCCATTTTGAGACCTAATATGTAGTCACTGTGTTAACTAAGATGATTTTAAGTAGGACTTTGGTCAGGCAAGTGTTTATGTTTAATATACATGTTGTCCCCCTTGACTATGCTGTGTGGGGGTTCCCCATCTAGATATCCTCTATTTAGACTCTTTTCCTATTTAGACATCTCTCCTGTAGGCACCCATACCTGAGCTGGCAGTTACTCTGTAGTCAAGTTACTGTAGTCATCTGAAGTATAATAAATTTCTCCAACATCTGTCCTTCAGTGATGTTATTTATGCTTTTGAAGTGCTTATTTCTCCCCCAAGGATGGCACACTGACTTTCTCCCACTTTAGGTGTGGGTTTTCTGAGATCTGCAGTTCAGGGAGATGTGATTCCACCCATCCTGTCCTTCCTATTGTGTGCCAAGTATGCTGACAGCCTGCTAATTTTGGTGTGTTGGATGTTTCAAAATACCCTCTTCTGCTCCTGTAATTATAGCCTAACATGAAAACGAGTGCCCTTGGTCCTCTGTGTTCCTAGGGAACTGGTTTGACAGGAATGCTTCAGCTGGACACTGAGCCTTGGAATGAACATGTAATTATGTCAAAATAAGCAACAGCTCTTTAGCCAGTGATATTTTCTGCATATAAGGTTCCTTGGTTATTAGGTGTTCATTGGTCTAACTTGATAATTAGTTTTTTTATGTATCTCTGGCTTGGCAGTGGAAGTTTCTGGAACACAGGTGAAAAGCAGGAGTGCATGAGCTGGATGGATGAGCTCAGGAGTGCCATTCACAAAGCGTGGGACAAGAAGCAATTTGTGGGAGAAGCCCAGTAATGAACATTCAAGGCTTGCATGGTGTTGCAAGAAGGAAAAAAAATACAGTAGGAAGGGAAGATTTGTAATAGAAAAAGCAATATGCTAACCTGTCAAAGTTAGCTCATAAGGAGTGATTTTAAAACATATTGGCAAATACAATTGCTACAGCAAAGCACGAGATTTCTGAGTGTGTGGGAGGTTTCCACACCATGTTGAAAAACTATTTGAGCTGCATGGAATTATAATCCGGATACTGTGTGTGTGTGGAGGGGTTTCCCTAGGTTGTCTTGACAGCACTGACATGATATAGAGGAGGTATATACTGATTTAAATGTGTACTCATTTCTGGGAGCCGAAACGCAGCTTGTGAGCTGCATGACTAGACTTCAGAATGCCTTGATGATAATGAAAGAGAAAGACAAATCATGATTCAGCTCTAATTTATGCTAGTTACACACTACTAAGTGGAATTAGTCCTGAATTTTTGAGATATAAGATCAGAACTAGGACCAGTTTGTGTGATTGGGATTTGGGCTTCCGTACTCCATCAATTTGTATCACAAAGACTACATTATTCAGGCACGAGTTGTTTCATATTTAATATCATATTACATATGTCCCTTGATGAACAAAGGACTGTAATGTAATTGGGTTCAACCATCAGGTTAAACCCTCAAGAGAGCAGAGTTCAAGCTGTTAATAAATTGCTGCAGAATCCTGACATAAAATTGAAGGTTGGGAATTCCATCTGTTGTTTTAATAGAGATAGAGAATGATTACTTAAATATTTTAAAAAGCCTTGGCTGAGTAATAACCAGAGAGATGAGGTAGGATAGTATTTACAAGTCTGAGCTACTGATTCATTGTCATGGCTTTTTAAGACCAACAACAGGAAACTACTAAAAAAACCCTTCAATTTTTCTTAAGTCTCTCAAGCTTCCCCAAAAATTCTTCATCCTGGCATAAGACTTAAGCATTAAATAATTATGAAGTTGACATGGCCTTAACTGAATTTCTGGAGGCATTATTGCTATAATATTGCAAGGTCTAACCTTAAGTGCTTCTAGTCTGAAACATCTTGCTCTGAAGCTGTCCAATGTGGCTTTGTTGCATGGTGTTGGAATTGCTGCTGATGGAATGAAGAAAATAAATGATGACTGGTTGATCTGAAGCTGAGCAGTAGGAGCTGGATAGAGAAGGGAGGAATAATTGGGTGAGCAAGCAGAAGAACTTGTGGCATAAGAGGAAAATACTATTCATTAGGGGACATGTAATTTGGATATTTTCTTATTGTCAGAAAGAGCTGAAGACTATATTTAGCTCTTAAAGACTATAGAATGATTAGATATGCAATATGGAAGCTAGAGATGCAGCATATAGAGTTGTAGATTGGGTGAGGGCTTGGAGGCAGACGATGTTTTCCCCAAGCCTTTTCTTTGTAGATGCTGTCACTGAAGTGATCAAACCACTCTGCCAAGGTGGTGGTGAATGCTGGGCCCCTTTACTCCTGTTAAGGTCCTTGTTTGGGTGGCAGCACCAGCTGCTCAGCAGCGTGGCCTGGAGACTGAAGCAATGTTGGCTGTGCTGGTCAAAAGCAGTTTACCTTTTTGGCCCTAACCAGAGTGCCATTGCTCACTGCTGGCCTGAAACTTGGGCAGGCAGCAGTGGGTATTGCCCATCAACACTTGGAATGTTTCATTATGAGATACAGCCCTGCTTCCTAGGTGAGAGGGTGTCAAGATTTCTTTCAATTAAAATCAAGCTCATGTTTCTGTGTCAGAATTGTACAACATTTTTGCACAACAGAAGGCTTCTTTATTGAAGTATATTCAAAGACTTAACAGTGTGAGGTTTAAAAATACATCATATTGAATTTTTTAAAACCATTACATTTTTGTAACTAGGTCATCTATCCATTAATTCATACTCTGTATTTCTCAGATATTAATATAAATTCTTTTATCGCATTAATCTCCTGCAATATGAATATTTTTGCTTCTAAAATAAAAGCCATTAAGCATTTGTTGGTTCATACAAAAATACAATAATCTGATAGCCTGATTAGATGTTATTTAATTTGATAATGGTGCACCAGTGGCTAGGGGAAAACTGTTCAATAAACATGGAAGAATTGCTCTATTAAATAACAAATAAGTTATCCCCTTGAATCTATCCTTGAACAGACCTCCCACTTCCTTGGTAGCATTTTTAGGAACAGATTAATGAAATCTGGGGGCTAACTTGCATATGCAAATTATAAATGCAGTTACTTTTTGTGGTCACAGCAGACATAAGTGACAATGCAACTGCCTTTGAGGTTTTTTTGCCAAACTGTAAAGGTATCCTATTGCATTTGATGAATTAATTCACATGTTTCCAGCTCCTCATGTCCAGAGGGAACAAACAAGGATGGCAAAGGCATTCAGGACAGCAACAGTACTGTGGAGGACTGGTCCATGTGCAAAATGCCCATGCCATGGGTGGTCAGACTGGGAGCACAGGGCCCCTCTACCTCCTGGGCATGGGGAGGTGCTGACATGCCCTGATTACACCTGAATTTCAGAAGGCTGAAAACATTGAACAAAAAGAAATAGAGAAAAACCTTGCTATCAGTCCTGCCTATGTGCTGGCTTAGGAAGAGAAAGGCTGGGAAGGAGGTAGGAAATGGAGCAGTGGGAGCTGTTGTGATGCAGGGCTGGCACAGGTGTCACTGCAGGGGGACATCCATCTAAGGCAGCAGCACAGAGGATCTCAGGGAGAAGGGCTGCAGCTTTCTTTGTGGTGCTGGAGGAGTGATCCTTAAGCAGCAGCTCTGAGAGATGTCAGGGCAATTTTTGGTTACTATTACAGCCTGCAGTCCTTGCAGAGAGAAGTTGCTGCTGGGGAGGAGTGAGTTGGTATTGGTATTTGTCACCGTGGGTGGTACCATTCCAGCAATAAAGGTGTTGGTGAATCTTTTCACATGGCTCCAGGGTTTGTACAGAAAACAGAGCCTGTGTGTCTATGTGCAGAGCCCTGCCTTTGTGAGGCCCTGCAATGCCCAGAGCTGCAGTTGTGCATCCTGTGATACCTCTGCAGAAAATTGGATTTGCTTCAGTGGAGTTGCTCCAATTTATGCCTGAACAGAATTAGGCCTTCTACATGGTTTGGATTCAAATTATTGCTTGTCACAGCCACTGTGCAAAGTCATCTGATGTTAATTCACTGGAGTACTGTGGATTGTCTGTGCTCTCATCTTGTCTCTTACTGTCAAAGAAATATCCCAAAGTGAAATGTATCCAGAGCTCATGCACAGCATGAGGAAAGGAAAAATCTTTCGTGGTACATAGTGACCAGAAACTAGGTAGTAAATCAGGTATAAACTGTAAGAACATTAAAATAATTCTGTGCCAAAGAAATAGCTTATAAATACTTCTTGTGAGGACTACGTATGAAATGAGTTAGCAGGAATTACTGGGGTTTTGGCAGCTGGAAAACATTGGTGTATATTAAATATTTTCTATTGATTAAGTGCAGCCTGCCTGTAATTATCTCTTCTTAACTTGCTTGCTGCTGTGTTGCTACTTCCATTATGCTATGGCATGGGCTGCTCTTGCTCTTTGTCTGACTCAATTTTTATTTCTTTTTTTTCCCCCCCTCTCCAGTCACTTGTGAGTGACTAAGTCTTGAAAAATCATGACAGAATGTGATTTGTTTTACAAGATAAGATGGGACCTGGAATAGGATCTTTGGGGATTGCAGATACTGTATACAACCCCTGAATATATATCTGGATATGATTCAGTATGAGAAAAAAAGTGATATTATGGTTTATTATTATGTACTTTAAATAACTTTTCTAAAAAATGAAGAATAAACTGCAAAGACAGTTTTGATGCTCTTTTGTTTCAGATGGTTTCATCTTAAATAGTTATATGTGTATTTGCAGTTATAGGCTCATACTTTCAAAAGTTTTAAAAATTCAAGAGGATTTCAGACCTTGCTTCTGTTTGCATTATCATTCACATGCTCCTGGCATGCTTTAAGGGACAGTGGCTTGAATCTCATAAGAATAAAGTAGTTTAAAATGGCAAAGAACACGTCAAAATATATATTTTCTTATTCCATCATGGAGTAATTAGACTGATTTGTGCAGAAATGAAAAATGTATTTAATAGAGTGCATTGCTAGCTAATGGAATTGTATTATCTCATTAAAAATGTTATTCTGTTATAAAAAAATTAGTATATTTTTGTTGGTCATGGACAAGAATGTTATTTTGGATAGCTTTCTTGTGCTCTTTCTGCCCTTCGTTTCAGCAAAAGGGTCTTGTGGCTTGAGCAGGTAACTAAACTATGTCACAAATATAGCCTAGACTACTGATGAATAGCATGGCCTTTGGCAAGAAAAATCTTAAAAAAAGATAAGTTTTGTCTCTGAGAACTATCTGTATGCCAGGAGTTGGATCTTTATGAAGGCTGATCAGTGTTTTCTAGAGAGCTTTCAGGTTCCTCTGTATAACACACTGTAAAGATGTCTAGCATTCAGCAAACAGCATTTTTAGAGCCTCACTTCCAAATTCTCACACCCTGGATTTTGTGAGCTGACTTGAACTTAGTCATTACACGAGACATGGAGAAAACGCCAGTGGGATCATTCATGGGATGAACCTCTTTTTATCTACTTCTTAAAACTTCTTGAAAAGATGTCTGGTAGATCCTGTATGTCTAGAGAAAGTACTAGTGAATAGGATGCTGTATTTTGGGAGTTCATGCTTATTTACAGCTTGTCTTGGTCCTCATCCCAAGCCATTCTGTCACTAATCTTCAGGATTTCAAGGAGTAGTGAGTCATCCAGAATGAACTGGCTCCCATCTCCTTAAACTGAGGTAATGATGCTGTGGTTGGATGTATCAGGTTTCTTGAATCCCCACTGAAGCACACACAGAAGCACTGCCACTGTTGGAAAATGTGAATCAAGGAGCCAAGCTCCACTTTTTCCAGGTCTCTGTTGACTTTCTTCAGTAAACACTGAACTTTAAAGGACTGTCATAACTATCTGAAATTATTGAGGATTTGAAATGTTTTGACTGGTGGAATTCTGGAGCTGCAGCTGGAGTTGAACTGTAGACTCATCCCAGGAATGATCAAAGATAAGGTAACTTTTGGTGCTGTAGAAAACCCCCCAAAAACAACAAAACAACTTGGCCTAGGTGATCTTCCCTCAAAGATGAAGGAAATAAGTGCTTTCAAAAGCATTCACACCTTTGTTTCTGTGCTTTCTAGTAGTGCTGAGCTGTATGTGTGGGCAACCAAGCACCTTGATAAACCAAATGCTACATGCCTGTCTGTGCTTATGTTCTCCATCTGCACCATGAAGAAACAACCTAATATTGTCCAATATCTAAAAGCTTGACCAAATCTGCTCAGCAGGCCTGGAACCAATGAGCTCTTAAGCTCTTTGAAGCATCCAAACTAACTTTGAACTACCAGGTGGAGGAAGGCAGTCCCCCAGGAGAGGAGAGGGAACGGGGAGCTGTGCCTTCTGTGTGGAGGTTATAGGACTGTGGTGGCTCATGGGCAGCAGAAGCCAGTAAGGTTCAGACACCAGTATTCATTTAAAAGGTGATGTTCCCATAGCATCTGGGATTAATACATGCTACAGAATGATTCATAAAACTGTGCGGAAATGATGTATATTTATCCAATACCTTTGGCACTCAGCACTATTCATAAAAACCTAAGTGCTCTGTTCCCTTTGAAAAAAGGACTTGACAGTGTATAGGGTTCCCTGCTTCTTGTTAGCATCTCATCTAAGCTAGGAGTGGACAGGGAACATTTTAATTTCTCCTGTGTCTCAGGGAAAGGACAAATCAGTCTACTTCGCCATTTTCCTACCAACTAGTGGTCCTATCTATAAAGTTATAAATGGTAATTTTTCTGCTAAAACTGTTCTTGCATGAGTTCAAGATCAACTGTGCAAAAAAGTTTGGTAGTCACTGTAGAAAAATTTAAAACACCAGCACTAGAACTCTCCCTGGACTATTGTTAAGCCCTTTACAACAAATGTTACTGAAACAAGCAACCCCAAAACAAACCCCAGCATTTTAAGGCAAAACAAGCCCTGGGCAAAACTAAGTAGAGCCTCAGCATTCATTATACATTACAAGGTGCTTATTCCTATAGCTCCAGGTGATCTAGGTACTCCATAGCAACAACCTTGAAGCATTTTTATTAAATCTTTTATCATTAAAAAGCAATAGTTCAAACTATTGCTTCAAACACAATTTTAATACCTGACAGACTACTCGAATTTTGGAAACTGAACTTTATTTTTATAGTTACTCTTATAACAAAGATCTTTAGCGGAAAGCTTTGACTCTAAAAAAATCCATAAAATGACACTTCCCAAGTGAAGGAGTGGGATTTCTTAAAATGTGTTCTCATGAGAGCTCAATCCCAGATGGAACAGCTCTATTATACCACAGGTGGTTTAGAGCAGTAGAAGTGGGGGGAATTGGCTGCACAGCCTGTTGGTCCTCTCAGGCCTTGATTAGAAAATTGAATGAAGACCTGAAACTAGTCTGAACTAAGAATTTATAAGGAAAGTTCTATTAAAATCAGCAATTCAGTGACAGAGTATTTTGGAAAAACCTCATCTTACTGTCAAATTGAAAAAAAACCCCCAACCACTTTATAGGACTAGTTATGTTTATAATGCAAGTTAAGTGGCATTGAACACCCTTTACCAGAGGCCTCAGTAAAACAGAAGAGGAGGTTGTTCTAACACTTGCATTCAAGACCCAAAGATACGAAGTCACACATGGCCTGACATGACAGTTTTCTGTTACCTGGTGACAATCCAGAAACTGCCCTCAGGGTAGCTCTGTGATCCTGAGCTGTTTGGTCAGTCATCTGGGATATAGGAAACCGACTGCGACATTTCTGCAGTGTGGGGGGGAAAAGAAAGAGAAACTTCAAAACCTCTCATGAAATAGTTATTTTGTGCTTTGCTATGTTATCCGCTAAACTTGTCCTCCTTCATTTGGAAAGCATGGGTTGCTCTGCAGCTGGGGATTGAACTGAACCTGGCATGGGTCCATGTTGGAAGAGCACTGTATTCACCCTGGTAGCTGTGACAAGCACTATTCCTTGTGAATTATTCTGGACTCAGGAGCTTCAGCACGAGTAATCGCTCATATGCAGAGCAGCAAAGCTGTGGGCGGCTTGTTGCATTAGCACATGTTTGGGGTTAGTACATGTAAAGTGATGCTGAATCAAGTGAACATAGCTCCAGGACCAGAAATAAGATCTTGGCATTGGCCTGTAAGATGGCCTGAAGTAACGCTGGTGTCAGTGAGGGGAAGAAAAGTTGTTGGTTTTTTCCCCCCCCCCACAAGTTAGATGTGTTTGCGAGGCAACTACTGGAGCCACGTGGCTTCTGAAACAGAAGCTTGAAACCTCAGTGGTGGTGGCCCTGGTCATGAGGGTTATTTCTGGCTTCCTCTGAAGAGAAGTGGCTCAGGTGATTGGGGAAAACTCTCATCTGGAGCTGTTTCGTGTGGTGCAGGAAATGGGGCCACCTTCCTTTCAGACTTACCTTATGCACTGTTCAATTCACATCCTCTTTTGGCATTAGTGTACTGGGCAGCCAGGAGAGAGGTGAGCACAGATTTTAAATGTATTGAATATGTACAGAACAGAGCAGCAGCAGCTGCAGCGAGCAATGCCAGAGCCCAGACCACCAAGCAGCGACCTGGAGCATCTGCTCAGTGCCTCCCTTGAGCACCAGCACTGTGCTGCTGCAGCACTGTGGTACTGGGAACAAATGGCCCTTTTCATTGACCGAGGGGCTGATGCTTCCAGAAAGCCATGTGTGGCCTGGGGGAGACTGTAGTGACCCGGTAGAGCTCTGAAAAGGAATGTTTGTGCCAGCGTCTGATCCCTCTCCTCAATGTGTGCCTGCTTGCTTGCAAGCAGATGCTCTCCCTGTGCTCACATTTCCTGCTTGGGAAACTAATTCAGCATCTGTGTGGTGAAAGCAAAGGTCTGAGAGCATTGAAATGAGAGTGGCTGTAGCACTTCCTCAAACTAAGCACACCAAACAGACTCTTAATCTCTAAAATGACTGTTTTAGTGTCCCTTAAATAGATGTTCTTCTGCTGCATCAGAAAAATTATAATTTAAATGTTTTATAAAAAAAAAAATCTTTATCTACTGTGCCATTACTCTTGAGCCTGCACTTTTCAGTAGCTGAGTTATGGTCCTTTCTAGCTCCTCAGGAAAACTCTCCTGCACCTCAGAGGTGGAGCTGGAGTGGTGCTTGGCCAAAGGTGATCCTGCTCCTCACCTGCCAGCTCTGGAAATTGCCTCACCATCTATGGGCCTTGTCCAAACCACTGAACCGGCAGAAAACTACCTCAGGGTACTCTTTTAAGCCTCTTCCAAACGAGCATGTTCATTTACTGCTAGGAAAGGTGTAATTTCCTGT
The DNA here is from genome assembly GCA_013397135.1 of Pachyramphus minor. Lineage (NCBI taxonomy): Eukaryota > Metazoa > Chordata > Aves > Passeriformes > Tyrannidae > Pachyramphus > Pachyramphus minor. The sequence goes on along the minus strand of VYXB01007791.1, from coordinate 625,360 downwards.
CCCTTGGGCAGGTGTTGCCTGACCAGGGTGTGGGTGCCAGGACAAGGTGGATGGGCAACAGAGAATATGCCAAGACTCACTAAAATCATCCTTTTTTTCCAAAACAAGATGGGACTCCTTATTGAAACAAACATATGAGGATGGTGGACAGTGATCTATGTGTTGATGTAATAAAAATCCTTGAGAATGAAAGATGAAATCTTTAAAATCAGTGGAAATATCTGCTGAATGCTATTAGATGTTTCACCATAAAAGCTAGAGGTGTCCATTAACCCATCAGGCTGTTCATACCTTGAGTCCATATGAACTAACAGCAATTTGCTAGTCCAAGTTTTTACTTTTTTTTTAATGTTAACCTAGAGAAATACCAAATTCTGTATTCTAGGTCAGTGCATTTTTTTTTTCCTTTGAACTGATGAGAAAGCAAATGTTGCACTCTGCTTTCCTTGGTCCAAAAAAAAGGAAGTGCTCTCTCAGCCAGGCATGCTTTAAAGGAGAAAGTAGATCAAGACTTAGAAGTACTAAGAGGATGTAGTTATCAAGTGATGCAGAAGTCTGCATCTCCATCTTAATCTTTATAAACCCCAGTACTCTTGCAAGCCAACACTTCTTTTCCCCTTGTTTTCCTGTTAGACTATGGGATAAGACATGCTTATCCACATGAAGTTTGCATTTGCCAATGTTGCAGCTTGATGCCATCTAGAAAATGTGGTCTCTTTTTTTTTTTTTTTTTTGGTGCTTAAAAATCTAAAGCTGCACTCTTTCATCTGTATGGGCTGGCATGCTGTAGAACCAAAGGAACTCTAGTCTCAGCTTTGTGGAGCCTGTGGTGACAATGCAAATGCAAAAACCTTTTGCAGGATTTGAAATGTAGATTATATTGCTATTGTATAGGACATTAGGGACATAGGAGTCATTTGGCATTGACTTCATACTGGCATATTTATATTCGCATTTTTCTATTTATGATTGTTTAGGAATAGGATCAGGAAATGGATATTGAAACATTACTTGCCAAAAGCAAAGATGACTGAAACAGATGACGTGATCTTTAGAGTAATTTTGTACAACTGGGGAAAGAGAGGAGTAAAGGAGAAAACCAGTTTACATGTTAGTTCTGTGAGCTTCAGGATAGAAAGGCCAGAAACCACAGTGAGAAACAATCCGAAACAGTCAACAACATTGCTTTATTGTAAAAAATGATGATAAACTTGGCTACAAAGACAGTGAGAAATTTTGTGGTGTAAAAGATCACAGTGCAGAGTTACCAGGTTCACTGGACTGAAATCAGAACTGAAATTGGATGCCAGCAGAATCAGACACTTTGGCTCCACAGAAGAAAACTGGGCAAGGAAAAAGATTTTTTCATCCAAATGCCATGGCTCTGGTCCCTGACTCTCGGAAAAACATGCAGAAGAGCTTGCTTATTGTTTTCCCTGAAGATGTCTTGTACAACTTGATAAAGCACAATAAATTACATTTACTTATTAGGGTATTTATAATAGGGCAAAGCACTAGGCTAAAGATAGGAGCACAGGCTCTAGGTCTGAAGAGACCTTTTCAGTCACTGTTTTCTGCCCTGATCCAAGAAGCTACTCTGTCATTATCCTTTCGCAATTTACTTTTCTGAAAACAAACCTTATTTCCTCCTTAAATCTCCAGGGAGAGTACTTTTTTAGCCCAGTTGCTTGAGCTGTTGGTATTATAACTGGCTGAAAACTTTTGGTAGTTTGGGAAAGTGTGATCAGCTGCCCTCCCAGCCTCACTTTTCCTAAGCTGGATGAACCACTTGCTTCTTTCTACCAGAAGTATCTCACCTGGTGTGAGACACTTTTGTTTACCCTATTCTATGTTGCCTTTACCAGTTTGTATAAGCTTCTGTGCATACTCCAAAACTGCTTTTGGAACTGGTTATCATCTGGCTGCTTTTGAAGACCTTTCCCTATAATTTTCCCTCACTTACCACTTCCAGATAGTTTTAGCAAATTTTAAAGACAATTCCAAGACTCTAGTGTTAATATTCTTGATGACTTCAGGAAAGTTTTCTTCACTTAGTTTTCCTTCCTTAAAATTTGTTCTCTAGAAATAAAAATCAGTTACAGACCAACATTTGTTTCTTTTTCCTTTCACCTAAACTGTAAGCAAGTTATGATAGCTCAATTCAAATTTATTTTGCATGTGCAACTCTTCTATAACATAATTTCTGAAAGTCTAAAATAGCCTTGTTTGTTGGTTTGATAATTACTCCATAAAGAAATCTGTCAGCTGCCATGTTCAGGAATAACTTTGTCAAATCGTTAGTAGAAAACACTGGTTCATTTAAGCAAAATTAAAATCATTCATTATAGAATTCATGTTAGTGTTCAGCTCTCTAACACGAAAGTGGGTTTCAATAGTAGGTTATTGAAGTGATCTCTTGAACCCCTTCTCACGTTTCTTCCATGTTTTAAAAATTTCATGTCTTTAACTATGCTGCCCTGGCTTATTTCATGATAGTTTATTACATAATTGATAAATAATTTTACCTCCCTGTAATATGTTTCTTAAACTCCTTTTCTTTCTTATCATCAGCTGTAGGCACCTTTACTGGGGTTAGGGTGAGGTGTTCCTTTGGTTTGAGTATCTGTGTAATGTCTGCAGTCACATATTAGCAAGTTTCTCTTCTTTTTCCTGTTCAAGTTTCTTATATTACACAGGGCATCAAGGGCAGGAATCAATTTTCAGGCACTCTGAAGCTTTATATGTAAACTGGGATATCTATTGAGCAGTTAAACCTGATTGCCATGGATTCAGGACTCTATCTGCTTGTGTGCATTTGCATTATTTCAGCAAGTGCAAGGGGCTTATGCACGTGTAAGGGAAGTGGCTAGATCAGGCCTCCAGCCAGCACTATTAATTCTATACTATGATCTCAGGTGCCCTAAGAATGAGTAAATATTTGTGGTAATTAACTAACTTAAAACATAACCTTGTGGAAATAGTCACTAAAAATTAAGAGATCTGAAAATTAAGAAATCTGAAATACTGGGGCAGAAATGGCACTGCCATGGTCTGAGGTTGCTCAGTGCTAGACAATGGATTTTTTAATCTCCCATTTGTCAGTTCTTTGCCTAGGAAATAGAGAATATTTAGCTTTCTCATAATGGTGGTTTGTTGGGATTAGTTACTCGGCAGATGAGGGTCTTCATAAATCAGACAATGTAGAGGAGAATTGCAATCTGGACTCCTCCTTTGGGACTCCTTTGGAAGGCAAGTACATTGAGACGTTTTCTCTTGGTTTACTGTACAGCAAAACCACTATAGAAATATTAAACTTTTTTAGCATTTTCAATATGTCCTGTTTCTTATGGAGCCTATTATTTATGAGGAGATGATCAGAGAGTTGTGGTTTGAAGTATGGACTGTTTGTTCCTCATCACAGTTGTTCAGGGCTCGTCCTGGTTTGTTCACACGATTGTGTACCCGGAGACCAGCTGCAGTGTCAAAGCGGAGCTGCTGTGCAGTGGTAGAAATCTCTTGGAAAATAGATAATCTGATATATTAGTTTATATCAAACCATGAGGACTATTATTTATGCTGTTCCTGGTCTTCATCATCATGGCTGTCAGCTTGATATCCTTTCTAATCAGCTGGGTAGACAGGGTTTAAAGCCTCGGGCGTATATATGAAGCGGAGAAAGAAGCAGTGCTCCAAGGCTGACTGACAAAAGAGAGGGATGGAGATCATGTTGAGTTCTTTTTATTTTGTTGTTTTTTTTGGTTTGGTGGTGTTTTTTTTTTTGAGGGGAAGAGAGAGGAAGAAAGGCAGTGGTATAGCCTTTGTCTATGTTACATTTCGCTTAATAAAGCTCCGCAAACCTTTAACGTACCTCTGCGTCCTAAACTGTAACAGCAAACTGAGATGGCCCTAAATTTGACTCTGTGAACTGTTTGTATCTGACTGTTATCAGCCACATCCATTTCTTAGAAACATTTTTAATAAGTGTGACTAATTGGAGCCAATTTCTTGATTATCTAAGCTAGCAGATTCTTTTTAGCAAGTTTTGCTAATCACAAAATCTGCCAGCCACTCCAAAAGCATATGAAGTGCTTTGGAAGAGAAAAATTCCAGCGAGATTATAAAGGTAAGATTTTAAATATGTAGTTATCTAGATATATAAGAATACTGGAAATATTCCTGAAAATACTTATGCATATACTTAACCTTAAGCACACACATAATTCTACAAACTTCACTGGGACTATATATATTTCTAAAGTGAACCACCTGTGTGTTTGAGAAGACCAAGCTATTAAGCTTCTCTGCATGCAGAATTTTATCCTGTGACTAAGTCTTTGTGTATCTTGCTGTAAATTTACCCTGAAGCTTTCCATAAAGTCAGTGCTTTTAAAGAGTATATTTGAAGAGCTCCAGTAGAGTCTCAAGGCGGTTATAACAGTGTGTATTTGATTTACAGCATGCCATTGAATTAGAAGGGTATTTGAAAGGGGATTTATGGTAAAATAATGTAGACAGTGATTTAGAGCATGGATTGTGGCCATAAGTATGGGCAAAACAGAAGAGTTTATTGCAGCAAACAGCTCATTGCCTTCTGCGGAAAAAACACAGAAGTAGAAAATTTGGAGATTGTCATCTTGGCTGAGTAGATCTGTTAACTAAAAATACTGGTCAACACATGGCTTTTCAAAGTAAAGAGGACTTTCAACAACATTTTGTGTAACCAGTACTGGATAGAATCATCAATGAGCTGGAACAGCGATTTGGAAAGGATAACCATGGAATCAATAAACCAGCTGGGACAACGAGTCCAAGAAATACACATTTCTTGGAAAAGGACAAAGCATTCTGGCAATAAACACTACAAATGAGAGTAAATCTGAGAATTTTGCCAAATTCTTCAACAATACTGTGATGGCTCCCGAATAGACACATGCCTTGACCTGATTAGTAAACATTTGGGTTTTATACAAAAATGTAGAAATGAAATCTTAAAATAATTCTAAATCTTTTTTTATAACTCTCTAGATCACTCTCAGTATTGTTTTCCTAATTTCTTATTGGAAGCTTAAAATGCAAGACCAAAACATCAGCTGGCATAAATTACCTGACTTTTGTGAAGATGGACTGATATTAATAATATGGGGCATGATCTGTCTCCTTCAACATGTCTATTCTTTGCCTTTAATTATAGTCTGTTCCTGTGGATTTAAGATGATTGTTTGGTGGTGGAGGCTGTTCTGAAAAATGAGAACACTGAATTTTACAAACGGATATAAAAAATGTTCATGTACGTAAAGTGAAAACTATGAAAAACCCCTCAAATATGAACTTGCATTGGGAGACAGATGAAGACCACAGTGACTCATTTGGTAACAAAGTGCATCTGACTGAGCACAAAACACACTTCCTGTTGGTGCACAAAGGAGCACTTTGCTGTGCCGGAAGGCGCAAGAGGCGGAAATGGTGAGACTGTGTATAACTTTTTGGTTTGGATTACAGCTGTTACAAACAGCTGATTTGGGGGCTGCCAAACTTGATTTCTTAGATTCTGCTTATTTTTTTTTTCTTTTTAATGCTAATACTTGGAAAAAGAACAAGGAATGATCCCCAGTGTGAACTTGGGCTGCAATTCCCTGCTGACAGAATCTGACCAGACAGCTTCGCCCCTGAAAAAGATCATAGATTAATTCTTAAAGTCTGAAGTCCCGGTATAAAACCTTCCTGGATTCACTGGGAAAGGCAGCACCACTTTCTGTAACAGCACCCTCACAAGTGAAGTTACTCTCTCCACAGGACTGTAAGGATACAGTGCATAACAACTGATATGGGACAAATGCTGAGGACAGAAAGGTCTCTGCAGTGAAATGATGCATGAAATATTAAGAGGGCGGGTATTTGGCAGCTTCATTAGGAGGTCAGGGGAAGCATTCTGCACACCAAGAAAGGATGAAGGCAACTGTGTCTTGGAAACCTGACAAAGAGACCTTTGTGTTCTCCTCTCTTGTTTGGTTTAACATTGTCACACTCCTCTCTCTTCCCGGAAAATGCTCTCAGCCACAGCAGAGGACCCTGTGTTTCTGTTTGGGTGGATGTGCAGTTCCCTCCATCCTCTACCCCTGACACACTGAATCAGTCTCCTGCTGGATCCACATGGATTCACACAAACTATGGGAGTGGACAGAGGGAGCTCTCCTGCTCTTGTTTCAGGCAGGCTGTATATTCAGCCTGACATTTCAAGATCAATTATTCTCAAATTTGAGTTTACATACAAGCTAGTGAATGACAGATTTTGAAAAATTGAATGAATTTCTTTTTTTTTTTTTTTTAAATGGGAAACACAACTTTATCTAAGTGCTCAAGGCTTTATCTGATACGTGTACCTCAGTCCAAGATGAAGAGAGTTGATGGTAGGAGCACAGATGATGGAGCTCACAAATAAGGTGCAGTAGAGCTGCTCAGAATGCTGGAATTTGAAGAAAAGGAATTGTCTGCAAAAAAGAAGGAATTTGACAACACAGTAATGTGGAAGAAAAAAGTACATCAAAGAAAATTATTTTGACAATATTTGGGAAAGTATCGTAACAGACAAGGTTGAACTGAACGTATTCAGATCAAGATTCTTTTTTTTGGACATCAAGATTGCAAAGATGTTAAGTAATATAAACAACCCCAAAAATGATTGTAGAGAATATCAAGAAAATATTCTTTGCAACATAAAATGCTAATTAACATTCTCAAGATGAATTATTAACAATACAGACAGAAAAAAACCATTTAAAAATTGTAATTATTTCATAGAAACATAAAATAGGTGTTAAAATTCAAAGAAAAGCGAGGGACAGAGAAAATAATTTTTAAGGTAAATTAATCATAATGCATTGAAGATATTTTTCTATTTCTGTTGAAGCAGAAACAGCTCTGCTGGTGTTTGTCACAGAAAAGTGCAGTGTTTCGTATGGAAACAAGAAAGTGCAACTTTTTTTGTTAGAGAGCTTTAAGAAATTTTCCACCACTAGTACTTACCCTCTGCGTCCCTTTATCTCTTTCCCAGGCACCTGTTAGCTCCTTAATGGCTCTGCTGAGGTAAATCCCCTGTATTAGATGAAGACAGCAAAGGAAGCAAGGCACACAGTGACCTTGCAGGTCACAGGTCAAACAGTGCTTGTCCCAGTTGTTTAGGATCCTGCTTGCCTTGCAATCCAGCTGCAGGACACATGTTTTCAATATAGCTTCTTCTTAAGCTGTGAGAAAATTGCAGATTTTGAGTTTATGATATCAAGAAAAATACTCTGGTTTGGCAGACACTTTCATGGCCTGGTTCTGTAAATGCTTTCTCTTAGATACATAGCTGTGAACAGTGACTAGGACACAGAGGTCCCTTGGCTGTCCCTAGTTAATTCACTTGATTTTGGTATGGGTGGTTACATTAACTGCAGGATGATTTTAGCAAAAGAGTAGCTACAGTAGCAAAACCCTGTAGTAGTTATTCTGAGTTACATGTATCTCACAAGTAGCTGGATACAGCAGATGGACTGCAGGGATGCTGATTTGTTGCTTCCATTACAGGTGGCTTGCACTGACTCTTCTGTTGCAGGGAGTGAAAGCCTACAAATATTTCGTTTGAGAAGTGCAGTGAGGTTGCTCTCTCTGTTTCTGAATGGGTCTGAAATGGTATAGGTTACATAAATACCTTTACATTTACTGGCAGTGGATGACTCTGAGCCTCTGCCATATAACTGTGTGATGAAAGAAGATTTATTTCAAGAATAATGCCCAGATCTGTTGAAAATACTAGTTGACTTTCTCAACAGGTCAGAAAGCATCTTACAAGACAGCATAAAACCATGTTATTACTTGTCTGTGTTGCTGCTGTTACAAGTTGATGACTGCATGATGAGAAATTTAAATTTTCAGTGATAACATTTAACAGAGACAGTCTCAGGAAAACAGCAGAAGGAATTGCAAGCATTTGGATAAGTGCATGGGCACTGCAGTTAAACTATTTCAAGAACCTCTTACTGTGTCCATTATAAAAACAACTTCCATGATATGAGAACATTGATAACACACTTCATACTGTACATAAATTTAATTCAGTCTGCAGGTTACAAAACTGATAATAAGTTGCATCACATCAGCATTATAGTATACCATGTCTCCAGGCTAAACTAGAAGACTGTTAAAAGGTCCTACAGTCCAAAACAGGTTTTATTCACTTAATTAATGCCTGGAAATACCCTATAATTTTATGGTGGAAAGGAATTATTTCTTCTCTCTTTTTTTTTTTTTTAATTAACTGTAGTGAATAATTAGTTAGACCTAACTGTCATCCCAAGCTTATAAATTGAAGAAAGAAATTCCTTCTGTGAGATTCTGTAACACATTGGAGGAACTCTCATATGGATTACATCCCATGATTCTGCTGGTGGCTGACATATGTTCTGTGAAAAAGAAAAATGACGTATTGTTCTATAAAACTATTTCCTGTGTCTTCCCACTTGCCAAGCTTACTATATGTTATGTGAGGACAAAAATTTTGTCCAAAGTAGTTTATGAAAAGTGGAACAAACAATTGTAATTGACTGTATTAGTAATGGATATACTTGTGTTAAGTGTAAAAATGCTGGTACTAGGAATTCTTTTTTTAAGCTCTCTGAAATGCTTTCACTTGGCATATTTCAGATTGACTGGTTTGTACTCTGTGTAACAGGCCCAACCTTGATTATATATATAAATTGAATGTTAATAATCAATACCAGGTGAGATGAGCAAACCATGAATGATAGCAGCTTTCACAATGCTTTTTGAAATGCACATCAATGAAGCCTGGATACAAAATACCATGTTTAACAGCTGGCATCAAAGAAACTTAAGAGATAATAGAGTAGAAAGAACACATCCTTGGACAATTTTACAGAATGAAATTACATGCTAATGTGTAAGATGGCCTTGAATGAGAAATTATTGGGTTTTTTCTTTTTTGCTTAGAAGATTGCAAGAGAAATAAAAAAAATTGATTCTAGGAGATGAAGATTTTGAGACTATTGTATTTCAATATAGTCCATCAGATCTCATGCATTGCTACTGAGGGTATTTGTATATAAACATGCAGAGAGTAACTACTTCAAGAAGTGGTGGTGGTAAGGATGTAGTGACCTCTACTTCTTCAGGGTCAACACCAAATTCAGGACTGAGGATAATGATCTCTTGATCTACATTGTCTTGTTGACTGCAGTTGCACCACAGCTCTATCTGCATTTCCTGTTCACACTATACTGTGCACGATGAGGTTTCTCTCTGGTATCGCATGATGCACTTGCAGGGATATTTGAAGTCTAAACATCTGTGCACAAAGCTGAATTTTTGTTAAGTTCTGAGTGCTTCTTTACCACAGGCCCTGCCATTCATAGAGAATTTCAAACACCCTGTTTGCTAGAGTGGTAACAGGACCATACACAACCAATCCAGGAGGCTTCTGGAGTATATTGAAGACATTTTGTTGAAGAAGGTGATGAATGAACTAATTACTGTATCCATTACACAGAAAGAAGGAAAAATCAGTTGGAAACGTGAAGGTCAGGGACAGCCTTGGCTGCAATGACCATGAGATTAGTGAATACCCATGGAAGACAGACCTGGAGGAATAAGGAACACAGGAGAACACGTTAATCCTCAAGGACCACCTCCTTAGAGCATAAGAGTAGTCTACTGCAGTATGCACATGGTAAATCAAGAGTAGCAGAGTGTGAGCATGGGTGAAGAGGGTGCTCCTGACTGAGGTCAGATGCACAAAGGGAGCACACAGAAGGAGGAAGCAGTGATGGCTGCCCAGGAGGTATACAGAGACACTGCTTGAGCATGGGGAGAAGGAATCACAAAATCCAAAGCTCAGCTGAGTTGAAATGAGTGAATGATGTAAAGGATAAAATGGGGTTTCTTGTGCCTATATGCCTGGAAAGAGTGATCAGTGTCAGCCTGGGTCCAGTAACCACACAGCAAGTCTGTTGTGATGATGATGGTTCAAGGGCAAGCCAGGAAATCAGGCCAGGAGATCAGGATCAGGGACATACAAGACTGGGCACTGACACAGCTGCAGTGTCACTCAGGCAGAGGCCAAGCTCGAGCACCTCAGCTTGGAAGCAGCTCCCGAGGGATGGAGAAGCAGGCAGGCCCTTGCTGAGGTTGCCTCTAGCTTTCTTCCCAACAAACAGCTCAGATCAGCAAAAAGGCTGACTTTGAACTCAGTCAGCTAAACTCTTGAACGAACTAAAATCCTGGCAGGGGAGTTGATTGAAGGCCCTTATGCAATACACACTGTGGATTTGCTGTCCAGAAATCAGTATTGCAGAACAAAACCTGGGGGACCTGGTGGGCAAGGAGCTGAATGTAGTCAGCAACATGCTCCTGCAGCAGATAGAGGCTCCAGCACTCCAGACCCTGTGAGCAAAAGGACAGCCAGCGGCTGAAGGGGAGTCATTAGCCCCTCTGCTTCGTTACTCTGCCTGCTTTTGGGCTCCCCATCACAAGAAACTCACACACTGAAGGAAGTCCAGTGGCTGGAGTTTGTGATGAAGGAGAGGAGGCTCAAAGAGCTGTGCTTGTTCAGCTCTAAGGAGAGGTTACTTCTCCAGGGTGACCCCCCCCCTCCCCATGTGGGCAGCTACTGAGGAGAGGGTGTGGAGAAGTTGTAGCCTGATTCTTCCCCAGAGGTGGACGGTGGGGGAGCAAGATGCAGTAAAGATGTGTTGAAACAGGAGAAATTCTCAGTTGATACAGTAATTCATTTTTTGCTGTGAGAGTGGTCTAACACTGGAGTGAGCAGGATTACCAGGGAGTCTGCAGTATCCCCCACTTTTGAAGATACTCGGAACTAATCCCGAGCAGCCTGCTCTGAGTGGGAAGCTGGGTGAGGGGACCCCTGGAGGTGCCTTCCCACAGGTGGGATTTTCTGTGGCAGCAAGGTGCTTTGGTCAGTGTCATGATACAAGTCCTAGGACAGGGATTTGTACTTAGCAGCACTTCTAATTCTCAGCAACACGTACGCATTATTCTGCTCCAACATCTGTTAATAATAGAGTATGAAGCAACACGACTTTCTAATGGAACTATTGAGAAAAGCAACAGATGGAGAATTCTCTGCAAAATAAGTCATATCAGTATGATTTAATTTTTGTGTTTGCCTGGGACTCTGAGAACAAAATGGCCTGATCCTGTGGCAGACTTACAGCAACATTTGAGAACTGCTGAAAGGCACATTCCTTTCACCAGCTGGGTAAAGTGAAGTCCTGCAATAAAGCTGTGAGGTGACTCCACAGACTGACTGTTATCATCTTTCTGAACTCTCTCAGGCACATCATCTCAAATACCAAGCAGTATCGTGTCCTACCATTTGTCTGCTCTTAAACTGGATGTACAACTCCAGCGGTTAAGGTAAGGCAGCAGGACCAGCTCCAGTAACCAAAGCCATCAGCTGTATTAATAGTAGAGCTGTACTGTCCCAGGGATCACCTGTGGGCCTTGCTTTTCTTGAGCTGTCACTTGCTTCTTCCAATCTCATTCTAGCCAGATATTAAACGAAATAATTTCTTCAGTAAGCATACGAATAAATATGGCAGTTCACTGTATTAGTTAATTACTGGGATTACACTCACATCTGTTGTGCCCAGAACCTCTCCATCAGTTTTGTGTCTTCAATATTGGATGCAGTGGTCAGCCAACAATAGCAAATACGTATAGGGATATAAAACCATCTGTCTGAACTATTTGTAGCTATTTAGCACAATGATAACTGGGTCAATTGTCCTAATACCTCTGAATGAAGAAACCTGCAGAAGATGTATTTGACATTTCAATGATTTACCTGTGATCCAGTTGCATAACAAAGTGTTGTAACAAAAAGCAGTGTAGCAATTTTTCCTCAAAAAGCTTGCTGTACACCTACCTTAGGATTCATACATTGCACAGGGATACAGTTTTTCCTTTATAGAAAAAATTTTGTTTATGTTAGAAAGAATTGCCTTTTCTGAAGAAGAAAGGTTATCATTAATGAACTATCTTATGCAATTAATTATGAACAGGTCACCACAATAAAACATGAGGACAAATCACTGGCCAAAGAAGCTGACACTGTGGGTTCCCTGTTGTGTCGGCTGCAATATTAGAACAAGGGTTAGGGATATTATGCAAGATATGCTGATAGGACAAACTGTACAGTGCTTCTTCATGTGCAAGTAAATAGAAAAACACACCATATTGGCTATTTGTATGTTACATACTGTTTGTAAAGCTGAAAAACTGGATTTCTATAACTAATTCCCATATAAAACATCTGTCACTATATACTCTTTCATAATGCCAGTGCATACAGAGGGCCTTAATCCATGGCAAATAAATGGCTGGAAACTGTTCTTTTAATATTTAGTATTGCTTGATTTACTGCTTGGATTTTTTATTTGCTAGACACAGCAGACAGTTTCCAAAACAGCATATAGACTTTTAACACATCCTCATTTCAATAAAGTTCAGTTCCTAATTTTATGGACGTTTGGTCTCACCACAAAAGTTCACATCCGGATAATTTCAACAGTATGGCATTTTTATGTTTGATAACAAAAATCAGTTTTGTACTGCTTTGAATAGAACTTTCCAAAAAACAACTTTCAAATAGGGTAAAAAAGTCTTGCTCCATTGTAGTTTTAATGAGTACCATAGACATCAGGCAACCTGCAACCTGAAGCATTTAAAATATACATTTGAGAAATATGAGGAATATATTCTTGCCTAAAGAGAAGAACTGAATTTATTCAGCAAGAAAGCGTTCAATCTGGTACAAAACTTTTACTTGCAAATGACTTGAATGAGTGATTTCCTTCTGCTGAATCCATGCATATTGAAAGATGCCACCTGACCCCACTGCTTCACTAAAAAATTCTTCCTTAAGAAAACTATCTGCTGGGCTGAAAAAAATCTCCACAATAATCATTAACTGTGGGAAAGATTTGGGTATGTTCCCTTAACATTGCCATCAATGTTTCTTGAAACTTTCTTGGAGTTTTTTTGTGTATGGGTTTTTGTGGGTTTTTTTTGTGTTTTTTTTTTTTTTTTTTGTTTTTTTTTTTTTTTTTTTGGTTTGGTTTTTTTTTTTTTTTTTACTATGCAAAGGAGAGAACAGCTTCTTTCTTTCTTAAGTATTTAATTTCTTTGAATTTCCTAACAGGGAGGCCAATTGCAAGTTGTCTGACTCGCATCTAAACTGGAACTGGGCAAAGACCACCGCTTGTTTTCAAACACTCCTGTGAACAATCAGCATCCACTGGAAAGCACATGGTATTTGATTTGGGCAGCAGAGCTGAAAGGTGGTTTATTCTACTGTTAGGTTCTGCCAGCTGTCATGTCTGAATAAACTAGAAATCCACCCAAATTTTCTAAATTGACTGTGAATTGAGGTTAATATGCATAGAAATACTACTCATATTTTACTTCTAAATTAATTTACATATGAACCACTGATAAGACATCAAGCCTGCATAGGTAAAGCAAATGTCTGGTTAAACCTTACAAAGACCTGTAAGTATTTACAAGATGTATACTTCACATCTTCTGTAGATCATGGTGCAAATCCAAATAACAAAATGTATTCTGGGTTTGCCTGCAAGGATTTGCAAATACTACCAGCAAACTAAATCCTGAACCAATACAGCTGTATTGTAAACTTCAAAACTTTTGAGTGTCTTGGCTCTTAAAGCTTTATAGTTTGAAGTTATGCTCATAAAAATTCCCCCATCTCCATTGTTAAACTTGTAATTAGAGCTGACCTGATTAAGAAGACCTGCTTTCTCAGTCTTGTCGGTAGGACACATTGATTAGAAAGCCAGGGAATCCTCATTTTTATACAAGCAGTGATCTCTGCCCAGGAGTTCACTGATTAATTAATGAGCATGTTTACCTGTGTGTGTGTTTGGTAGATTAGCCTTTGCACATAGCCTGGCTGCAAGCACAGTGACAGCTAGTGGCATGCTGCATCCCTGAAACTTAATGATAACACAGCACGAGCTTTGCACACAAGTCCTTACCCAGCCATGTCAAGGTGTCACCTTTGGTCATGTCTACCTTAAATCATCACCTGTTCCTACACAAGAAAACTTAAGATTTTTATAGTGTTTTTTTGAATAAATAACACTGAAAGATGAAAAAAAGATGTTTGTATGGATCATGTAAGGAGTCCATGAAAACATACAATATTTATAGACATGTATTTACTATATAAATGTATTTAGTTAACAAACTTGACAAGCTTCTTGAAAGAGATCTATTTCAAATCAATGACTATCTCTAAAGAAGCTGAATGATGAAATGACCTAATGGAGGTATGGGGTGTTAAAAGTACAGTATTTTCTCTTTTAAGTATTGTCTTGTGGCAGTATTATGGCTAAGGAGTTTAATGGGGAAATTGATGTCTGTGAATTTGGAGATTTGGAAAACTTTGCATAGGGGAGATTACATAGTCACTCATTTACAATTTGGGATGAGCATGTGTAAGATTCAAACAAGCTGATAACCATACCCCCCCACCCCCCAACAGACCTCCAACTCCATTAAAATGAAGAGCAAACTCAGATTCTAAGAGATGCTTTCCACATCTGTGAGTTCTGAGAAGGTGATTATGTTGATAGGAGATGTACTGATAGCCACTGAGATAACACAAACCTATTGTGACTTATTTGAAGGAAGGAGGATTAGAAGTGATCCCAGTACAGAAAGACCCACGTTATGCAAAACATAAAGAAAAAGGTTGTTGTCTTCTGGACTACCTGGTAGAACAGTTGACTCTGAAAAGTGAAAATATCATTTGCTTCATGATTCTAATTTGAAAAGGAAAACCAAAGAGTAAAGAAAAGTAAACTAGACTCCCAGCTTCAGAATATACTAATCGATTCTCTGCATATCCATTAGGCTTTTCTTTCAGTTTTTCCTTCTTCCTTAACCCTTTTCCAGGGAAAGGCTGCAACAAGGCAGTAGCAAGAGGTGGTTTTGAATACCAGTACCTTTCCTAGAACATCATCTTTCATTAACAGCTGCTGTGGTTGCAAAACAGTCTTGAAAATATGAACTAAGTGTAACATGGGCGTAGATGTCTGCTTAAGCTTTCACAGAGTCTGAAATAATAGATCTGAGAGATGTGAGCTTCACCTCAACAGGGTGTTCTGCCATATGCCTTCTATTTTAAATGTGAACTTTCTCTACTCTTCCTGCTCTTCCAGGCAGGCAAGGTTTAGTCACTGCATGCAGTCAATTTACTCTAGTGACAAAGCATATATTTGCTTTGGGAAAGAAACCCTACCTATTTTTCTCCAATTACGATAAAATAAATTCCAAGAGACCCAATAGTTTTATCTGCTAAGACAGACCCTAGTCCAAGAGTGGCTGGAATTGCACAGTGGATCAGCTTGACAGGCCACCAGACTACTCTTCTGTCTGTAAAAGTGGCAAGCATCAGCAGCTTAAGATAAGAGAGAAACAAATTCATAGTAGGCTTATAAAATATTTAGTGTAATTCAAAATACAGATTTATTGAAATCCTGAAACACAGTTGGGGTTTTTTTTGTGGGTCCCCCCCCCCCTTCACTTTCTGGTACATTTCAAATGGAGATTTCCCACAAATAAAATGTCTCAATATTTTGATAATCATCCAATCCAAATTCAATCTTTTTAAAGTACTGGCCATTTTGTGCAGAAAAGACTTTCAAATTCTGTGTGCTTTACAGTAGGTATGGTGGTGAGATGGAGGGTAGGCAGACAGATGCACAGACATGACTATGATCATGTCCCATGTCCCTCCCTGTGTGTGCTTTCTCACGTAGCCAGATTTATCAGCTGCTGGAGCCCTTTGGGTTCCGTGTCATCCCTGGGTGCCAGAAGCAGTCAGCCTGCCTTGGAGGCTGCAGCTGGGCAGCTCCGGGTGGCTGCAGGAGGCTCCCTGCCTTGCTTTTCCATTGCCCTGCTAGAGCAGGGATGGGCATCAGTGCCCTCTCTCCCAGCCTGATCCCACCAGAGAAGTTCAGCTTAACAGTGGGTCAGTTAATGCTGCCTGCTGCGACAGCCTCTCATGATATACAAAAATACACATTTGATGGTTTTATTTCATTTAAGCCCCCTGAGCTATATGAAGTGCGTGGTTATGTGTTAAGGATACAAAGCCCCAAACAATTTCATTTACTTCAATGGGAGCTGCAAATACTGGCTGTTAAAACACAGCTGAGAATTCCTGCAGAATGAGGACTGGGAAAGTAAGTACTTGAAACCCAAGAAAATCCCCAAGCTAAGGTTTCTGCTGCAACATTCAGTTCTTTTGGTTGTACACCTATACGTTTTATTATTAGTTAATCTATATCCTGTGAGGTGTGTAGGATGTGCAAGGAAGCCAAAATGATATTGCTTTGGAAAAGTTAATATTTGTAATTTCCTGACTTTGAATATTTGATTTTTCAGTCCCAGTAATGCACTAATGCTGTTTTATGTGTTTAATATATAATTGGCTTGAATTTTTTTCATCTTTTCAACTGTTGCTACGATGATTAGTTTCTGGAGGAAGAGTGAAAAGAATGACGTTTTTTCTTTGGCCCAGTACCACAGAATCTATTTTATGCACTTTTTCATTGCAGTGTTACTATGCTGGTGAGGGAAACTTGGTGTAGGTGGGAACTTGGCTGCTCAGTGCATCTCAGATGAATGAGGCTTGGAAACCTCTCAAGGGTGGTGTTATTTTTATATCCTTTCCAAACTCGCGGGAAGCACTCGAAGGTATAAAGCTTTTCATACGTGTTTACGGGACGGTGCGTTTGCTCCAGCCGGTTCCCGCTGCACCACCTTCTTGAGAAGTTTAGGACACTGTTCGTTTAGCACCCGACAAAAATAAAGGCTAAACAGATTTAACCGCAGGTTAAATTAATATTTATGACCTTTACTAGGAAAGGCTCCACTTTCCTGCTGGGCATAAAGGGCTGTTACGATGTGTCAGTGGACACGCCACCCGCGGAGGTGATTTTGCAGCGGGTGAAGGTGCCCGTGAGGTGACACATGACGGTACCAGGGTGCTGCCCCACCTGCGGGGCACCGGGCAGGGGCTGCAGCGCCCCGGGACCGGCGCACCTGCAGCGGAGGGCACGGGCCGCCCGCCCTCCCCCTCCGGGCTCAGGTGATACCGGCCCCGGCGCCTCCACGGGCCGCCGAGGAGCTTCCTGGTTCCCAGAAGGTGCCGGAGCGGCTGCAACAGGAACTGAGAGACGGGGGAGGAGGCGGTGCCGCCGCTCCGCCGCAGTCGCGGCCCGAGCCGGGGGAGCGGAG